>SJYT01051985.1:220174-290822 GCA_006410635.1 Cephalophus harveyi | reverse complement strand
GACTCTTGAGAGTCCCTTGGACTGCAAGGAGATCCAACCAGTCCATTCTGAAGGAGATCAACCCTGGGATTTCTTTGGAAGGAATGATGCTAAAGCTGAAACTCCAGTACTTTGGCCACTTCATGCGAAGAGTTGACTCATTGGAAAAGACTCTGATGCTGGGAGGGATTGGGGGCAGGAGGAGAAGGGGACGACAGAGGATGAGATGGCTGGATGGCATCACTCACTTGATGGACGTGAGTCTGAGTGAACTCCGGGAGCTGGTGATGGACAGGGAGGCCTGGCATGCTGTGATTCATGGGGTTGCAAAGAGTCGGACACGACTGAACGACTGAACTGAACTGAACTGAGTCTTGACATTCGGTGTGAAAGTCATTCAGTCATGTCCGACTCTTTGCGACTGCATGGACTGTAGCCTGTCAGGCTCCTCTGTCCATGGAATACTCTAGGCCAGAATACTGGAGTGGGTAGCTGTTCCTTTCTCCAGGGGATCCTCCCAACCCAGGGAACCAACCCAGGTCTTCTGCACTGCAGGTGCATTCTTTACCATCTGAGCCAGAAGGGAAGTCCAAGAATACTGGAGTGGGTAGCCTCCACTTGTGGAGGATCTTTCAGACCCAGGAATCGAACCAGGGTCTCCTGCATTGCAGGCAGATTCTTTACCAGTTAAGTTTCCAGAGAAGTCCTTGACACTCAGAGGCCCAATCAATTAACAACTTGGAAACAGTATGTATTAGATGTGTATAAGAGACAGTTGGAAAAGACTCTGATGCTGGGAGGGATTGGGGGCAGGAGGAGAAGGGGACGACAGAGGATGAGATGGCTGGATGGCATCACTCACTTGATGGACGTGAGTCTGAGTGAACTCCGGGAGCTGGTGATGGACAGGGAGGCCTGGCATGCTGTGATTCATGGGGTTGCAAAGAGTCGGACACGACTGAACGACTGAACTGAACTGAACTGAGTCTTGACATTCGGTGTGAAAGTCATTCAGTCATGTCCGACTCTTTGCGACTGCATGGACTGTAGCCTGTCAGGCTCCTCTGTCCATGGAATACTCTAGGCCAGAATACTGGAGTGGGTAGCTGTTCCTTTCTCCAGGGGATCCTCCCAACCCAGGGAACCAACCCAGGTCTTCTGCACTGCAGGTGCATTCTTTACCATCTGAGCCAGAAGGGAAGTCCAAGAATACTGGAGTGGGTAGCCTCCACTTGTGGAGGATCTTTCAGACCCAGGAATCGAACCAGGGTCTCCTGCATTGCAGGCAGATTCTTTACCAGTTAAGTTTCCAGAGAAGTCCTTGACACTCAGAGGCCCAATCAATTAACAACTTGGAAACAGTATGTATTCCAATTAAATCAGATGCCATCACAGAAACTCTTGGCAAATATGTTGGCTTCTTTATTTCCTGCTTTTAAAAAAAAACCAAGGTTTTAGACATTATAAACATTATCTCCTTCCTCACCACTTCAGAACAATCTGGTTTTAGTTTTACGTGCATGATTCCCTCCTATATAAGGGGAGAGGATATCCATCCTCATTCCCATAATAAGGATTTGTCCATATCATTAAGGATTTTCCAACATTATCTTTAATCACAGCATTCCATTATACAACTCTATTATAAATGAGTTGATAATTTCTCCCATAGAAAGACATTTAAGTTTTTTACAATTTATTGATATTACAAAGAACACTGGAGAAGGGAATGGCAAACCACTTCAGTATTCTTGCCTTGAGAACCCCATGAACAGTATGAAAAGGTAAAAAGATAGGACACTGAAAGATGAACTCCCCATGTCAGTAGATGCCCAATATGCTACAGAAGATCAGTGGAGAAATAACTCCAGAAACAATGAAGGGACGGAACCAAAGCAAAAACAACACCCAGTTGTGGATGTGACTGGTAATGGAAGCAAGGTCTGATGCTATAAAGAGCAATATTGCATAGGAACCTGGAATGTTAGGTACATTAATCAAGGCAAATTGGAAGTGGTCAAACAGGAGATGGCAAGAGTAAACATCGACATTTTAAGATTCGGCAAACTAAAATGGACTAGAATGGATGAATTTAACTCAGGTGACCATTATATCTACTACTGTAAGCAAGAATCCCCTAGGAGAAATGGACTAGCCATCAGTCAACAAAAGAGTCCAAATGGACTCAAAAGTCTCCAAGCCAGGCTTCAACAATATGTGAATCGTGAACTTCAAGATGTTCAGGCCGGTTTTAGAAAAGGCAGAGGAACCAGAGTGTAGGAGACAGGAAGAATAAAAGAAAAGCATGCCCCGGTAAGGGCCACAAAAGGAATTTATAATTATTGATAAACTGGATGCTATAAGGCATGAGACACTTGGAACAAGTCCAGAGGGAAGAGTTCATAGTCTTGAAAACAAGATATGATCCTGGGTTCAGAAAACCGACCCCACACTGTTTCTCAACTGGCATCTCAGAGTCACATGTTTTATGTATCTGGTGGAAAATCTATAGATAAGAATATTAGTCTTAGTTACTGATTTGTTATTGACTACTGTTTCTTAGTTACTCAGTGGTTAATGATCATTTTGTTCTTTGGCACTGAAGGCCACATGAGCTTAACTCCCCACATATTCTTTCATTCATGGCTGAAAGTACAATAAAGCTGGCTTAGATTCAGTTTCGGCACCTTCACCTTGGAGCGGTGTTGGTCCCCTGATCCTCGCTTTTCACTGCATTCTTGTGTCTTGTTTCTCATTCTCTTGCCGTATCGCCCTTTCAGAAACAGTGCTTGTCGAGGGGGTCTCAACACCAGATATCAAGTTGCCAACATCTGTTGGATAATCAAAAAGCCAGAGATTTCCAGAAAAACATCTACTTCTGCTTCATTGACTATGCAAAAGCCATTGACTGTGTGGATCACAATAAACTGTGGAAAATTCTTCAAGAGATGGGAATACCAGACCACCTGACCTGCCTCTTGAGAAATCTGTATGCAGGTCAGGAAGCAACAGTTAGAACTGGACATGGAACAACAGACTGGTTCCAAATGGGAAAAGGAGTCCAACCTAGAGAGCATATTAAAAAGCAGAGACATTACTTTGCCAACAAAGGTCTGTCTAGTCAAGGCTATGGTTTTTCCAGTAGTCATGTATGGATGTGTGAGTTGGACTATAAAGAAAGCTGAGCACCGAAGAATTGCTGCTTTTGAACCGTGGTGTTGGAGAAGACTTTTGAGAGTCCCTTGGACTGCAAGAAGATCCAACCAGTCCATCCTAAAGGAGATCAGTCCTGAGTGTTCATTGGAAGGACTGATGTTGAAGCTGAAACTCTAATACTTTGGCCATCTGATGTGAAGAACTGACTCATTTGAAAAGACCGTGATGCTGGGAAAGATTGACGGCAGGAGGAGAAGGGGAAGACAAAGGATGAGATAGTTGGATGGCATCACCAACTCAATGGACATGAGTTTGGGTAAACTCTGGGGATTGGTGATGGACAGGGAGGCCTGGTGTGCTGCAGTCCATGGGGTTGCAAAGAGTCAGACATGACTGAGCAACTGAACTGAAAGAACACTGTGTAAAACACTCATAGATACAGAGAATAGACTGGTGGCTACAGATGTGGTGGGGTGGGAGAATTGGGTGAAGTGGGTCAAAAAGTACAAACTTCCAGTTATCAAATAATTAACTCCTGAGATAAGGTACTGCATATTTGAAAGTTGCCAAGAGAGTAAATCTTAAAAGTTCTCATCACAAGAAAAAAAATTTTTGTTAACTGTGTATGGTAACAGATGTTAACTAGACTTACTGTGGTGATTTCACAATACATACAAAAATTAAATCACTATGTTGTACACCTGAAACTAATATAATGTTAGATGTAGATTATATCTAAACAAAAAAATAAAGAACTCTGGAATGTAACAATTATCACTGGAGCTATATATCTGCAGATATTTATAAAAAAAAATCCTTAGGATAAATTCTGAAGGAATAGCTCTTGACCTTGGCCACACTACCCTCCAGTAAGGCCGCTGCAAAGTATACATCTACCAGCAGTGCAGGCAAGTGCCAACATTCTTGGACCTTCACCTTTTTCTTGTTGTTTGTCAGTTTGATGGCCAAACTAATGGTATTCCTTGTTTTAATCTGCACCTTTAGTTATCAATGAGCTGATCTCTTTCATATATTTGTTGTGTAGTAGAGAATTTAACTCTTAATCTGCTACATACATTGGAAATATTCTTCAAAACAGTTACGTTTGTATTTTTTATGATGTTTTTGGACTTCCTTGGGTGGTCCAGTAGTTAAGAATCCTCTTTCCAATGCAGGGGACATGGGTTTCATTCTTGGTGGGGGATCTGAGATCCACATGCCACAAGCAGGGCAACTAAGCCCATGCACCACCAACTAGAGAGCCCAGGTGCCACAATTAGAGAGCCCACATGCCAACTACTGAGCCTGCATGCTCCAGAGCTAGTGCGCCTCAAAGACTGACTCCGTGCAGGCAAAGTTAAAAAAAAAAAAAAAAGCTTAAAAAGTTTTATGTAATCAAAGGTATCAATCTCCTACTAAATATTTCTGCATTTCAGGTCATGTTTTAAAAGGCACTGTGGACAAAGAATGTCACCAACCATTACAGCAAACAAAGAATGTTGCCGGCCACATCCAGTAAGTCCTTAGACATTGTAGCTGCCAAAGACAGTGCACCCTGAAGGGGGATCAAGATGGAGAAAATCAGGATACTGGTCCTAGATAGTTAAGATGCATATCAAAGGAATAAATTCAATAAGCCAAGACTCTTATATCTTCCAATACATAGAAAAGCACTAAATTCATTCACTTGAGATGTCTGTTTTTCTTTAATTAGCAGTAATCTTTTGATGTTTGACTCCTTGGGTGTTTTTTTGTTTTCATTTTGTTTTTGCCAAAACTCCTATATATCCTGGCTCCTCCCCTAGTTCTTTTGGAACGGTCCTTCAGAGCTATCTCAGAGGCTGTTTCCTGGCTTAAGTCCTCAGAAAGTCTGCCAAATAAAACATAATTCTTAAATTTTAGGTTGTGCATTTTTTCAGTTGACAGCATTCTAAACTCTAACAGTTCCTTCTACACTTTTAGTTTCACTTTTTACTTTTTTATGGGCTTAATTTTTTATTTTGTTGTTGTTTTAATTTATTTTAATTTGAGGCTAATTACTTTACAATATTGTAGTGGTTTTGTCATAGACTGACATGAATCAGCCATTGGTGTCCATGTGTTCAGGATCCATCCTGAACCCCCCTCCCACCTCCCTCCCCATCCCATCATTCTGGGTCATCCCAGTGCACCAGCCCTGAGCACCCTGTCTCGTGCTTCAAACCTGGACTGGCAACCTGTTTCACATATGATAATATACATGTTTCAATGCTATTCTCTCAAATAATCCCACCCTCGCCTTCTCCCACAGACTCCAAAGACTGTTCTATACATCTGTGTCTCTTTTGCTGTCTCGCATGCAGGGTTATCATCACCATCTTTCTAAATTCCATATATATGCGTTAGTATACTGTATTGGTGTTTTTCTTTCTGGCTTACTTCACTCTGTATAATAGGCTCCAGTTTCATCCAGCTCATTAGAACTGATTCAAATGTATTATTTTTAATGGCTGAGTAATATTCCATTGTGTATATGTATCACAACTTTCTTATCCATTTGCCTTCTGATGGACATCTAGGTTGCTTCCATGTCCTGGCTATTATAAACAGTGCTGTGATGAACATTGGGGTACACGTGTCTCTTTCAATTTTGGTTTCCTCAGTGTGTATGCCCAAAAGTGGGATTGCTGGGTCGTATGGCAGTTCTATTTGCAGTTTTTAAGGAATCTCCACACTGTTCTCCAGAGTGGCTGTACTAGTTTGCATTCCCACCAACAGTGTAAGAGCATTCCCTTTCCTCCACACCCTCTCCAGCATTTATTGTTTGTAGACTTTCGGATAACAGCCATTCTGACCAGCACGAGATGGTATCTCACTGTGGTTTCGATTTGCATTTCTCTGATAATGAGTGCTGTTGAGGATCTTTTCATTGTGTTTGTTAGCCATCTGTATGTTGTCTTTAGAGAAATGTCTGTTTAGTTCTCTGGCCTATTTTTTGATTGGGTCTCTTATTTTTCTGGAATTGAGCTGCAGGAGTGGCTTGCATATTTTTGAGTTTAATACTTTGCAGTTGCTTCGTTTGCTATTATTTTCTCCCATTATGAAGTCTATCTTTTCACCTTGCCTATAGTTTCCTTCTTTGTGCAAAAACTTTTGAGCTTAATTAGGTCCCATTTGTTTATTTTTGCTTTTATTTCCATTACTCTTGGAGGTGGGTCATAGAGGATCCTGCTGTGATTTATGTCGGAGAGTGTTTTATCTATGTTTTCCTCTAGGAGTTTTATAGTTTCTGGCCTTACATTTAGATCTTTAATCCATTTGGAGTTTATTTTTGTGTATGGTGTTAGAAAGTGTTCTAGTTTCATTCTTTTACAAGTGATTGACCAGTTTTCCCAGCACCACTTGTTAAAGAGATTGTCTTTTCTCCATTGTATATTCTTGCCTTCTTTGTCAAAGATAAGGTATTCATAGGTGCGTGGATTTATCTCTGGGCTTTCTATCTTGTTCCATTGATCTATATTTCTGTCTTTGTGTCAGTACCATACTGTCTTGATGATGGTAGCTTTGTAGTAAAGCCTGAAGTCAGGCAGATTGATTTCTCCAGTTCCATTTTTATTTCTCAAGATTGCTTTTGCTATTCGAGGTTTTTTCTATTTCCATACAAATTGTGAAATTATTTGTTCTAGTTCTGTGAAAAATACCGTTGGCAGCTTGATAGGGATTGCATTGAATCTATAGATTGCTTTGGATAGTATACTCATTTTCACTGTATCGATTCTTCCAATCCATGAACATGGTATATTTCTCCATCTATTTGTGTCCTCTTTGACCTCTTTCATCAGTGTTTTATAGTTTTCTATATATAGGTCTTTTGTTTCTTTAGGTAGATATATTCCTAAGCCTTTTATTCTTTTCGTTGCAATGGTGAATGGAATTGCTTAATTTCTCTTTCGGTTTTCTCATTGTTAGTGTATAATGCAAGGGATTTCTGTGTGTTAATTTTATATCCTGCAACTTTACTATATTCATTGATTAGCTCTAGTAATTTTCTGGTGGAGTCTGTAGGAGTTCTGTGTAGAGGATCATGTCATCTGCAAACAGTGAGAGTTTTACTTCTTCTTTTCCAATCTGGATTCATTTCTTTTTCTGCTCTGATTGCTGTGGCCAAAACTTCCAAAACTATGTTGAATAGTAGTGGTAAGAGTGGGCACCCTTGTCTTGTTTCTGACTTTAGGGGAAATGCTTTCAATTTTTCACCATTGAGGATAATGTTTGCTGTGGGTTTGTCATATATAGCTTTTATTATGTTGAGCTATGTTCCTTCTATGCCTACTTTCTGGAGGGTTTTTATCATAAATGGATGTTGAATTTTGTCAAAGGCTTTCACTGCATCTATTGAGATAATCATATGGTTTTTATCTTTCAATTTGTTAATGTGGTGTATTACGTTGACTGATTTGTAGATATTGAAGAATCCTTGCATCCCTGGGATAAAGCCCACTTGATCATGCTGTACGATCTTTTTAATATGTTGTTGGATTCTGTTTGCTAGAATTTTGTTAAGGATTTTTGCATCTATGTTCATCAGTGATATTGGCCTGTATTTGTGCGTGTGTGTGTGTGTGTGTGTGTGTGTGTGTGTGTGTGTGTGTGTGGCATCTTTGTCTGATTTTGGTATTAGGGTGATGTTAATATGTTGTTGGATTCTGTTTGCTAGAATTTTGTTAAGGATTTTTGCATCTATGTTCATCAGTGATATTGGCCTGTATTTGTGTGTGTGTGTGTGTGTGTGTGTGTGTGTGTGTGTGTGTGTGTGTGTGGCATCTTTGTCTGATTTTGGTATTAGGGTGATGTTGGCTTCATAGAATGAGTTTGGAAGTTTACCTTCCTCTGCAATTTTCTGGAAGACTTTGAGTAGCAAAGGTGTTAGCTCTTCTCTAAATTTTTGGTAGAATTCAGCTGTGAAGCCATCTGGTCCTGGGGCTTTTGTTTGCTGGAAGATTTCTGATTACACTTTCGATTTTCGTGCTTGTCATAGATCTGTTAAGATTTTCTATTTCTTCCTGGTTCAGTTTTGGAAAGTTATGCTTTTTTAAGAATGTGTCCATTTCTTCCAAGTTGTCCATTTTATTGGCATATAGTTGCTGATAGTAGTCTCTTATGATCCTTTGTATTTCTGTGTTGTCTGTTGTGATTTCTCCATTTTCATTTGTTTGATGGGTCTGTTAAGTTTTCTATTTCTTCTTGGTTCAGTTTTGGAAAGTTGTACTTTTCTAAGAATTTGTCCATTTCTTCCACGTTGTCCATTTTATTGGGCATATAGTTGCTGATAGTAGTCTCTTATGATCCTTTGTATTTCTGTGTTGTCTGTTGTGATTTCTCCATTTTCATTTGTATTTTGTAGATTTGATTCTTCTCCTTTTGTTTCTTGATGAGTCTGGCTAATGGTTTGTCAATTTTATTTATCTTCTCAAAGAACCAGCTTTTAGATTTGATTTTTTCTATGGTCTCTTTTATTTCTTTTGCATTTATTTCTACCCTAATTTTTAAGATTTCTTTCCTTCTACTAACCCTGGGTCTCTTCATTTCTTCCTTTTCCTGTTGCTTTAGGTGTAGAGTTAGGTTATTTACTTGACTTTTTTCTTGTATCTTGAGGTATGCCTGTATTGCTATGAACCTTCCCCTTAGCACTGCTTTTACAGTGTCCCATAGGTTTTGGGTTGTTGTGTTTTCATTTTCATTCGTTTCTATGCATATTTTTCATTTCTTCTGTGATTTGTTGGTTATTCAGAAGCGTGTTGTTCAGCCTCCATATGTTGTCAGTTAGGTTATTTATTTGACTTTTTTCTTGTTTCTTGAGGTATGCCTGTATTGATATGAACTTTCCTCTTCAGACTGCTTTGATAGTGTCCCACAGGTTTTGGGTTGTTGTGTTTTCATTTTCATTCGTTTCTATGCATATTTTGATTTCTTTTTTGATTTCTTCTGTGATTTATTGGTTATTCAGAAGCGTGTTGTTCAGCCTCCATATGTTGAAATTTTTAACAGTTTTTCTCCTGTAATTGACATCTAATCTTACTGCACTGTGGTCAGAAAAGATGCTTGGAATGATTTCAATTTTTTTTTTAATTTACCAAGGCTAGATTTATGGCCCAGGATGTGATCTATCTTGTAGAAGGTTCCATGTGCACTTGAGAAAATGTAGTTTCACTTTTTAAATGTAAATCTTTAATTCCTAGAAAATATTTTGATATATGAAGTGGGGATACATTTTTTCAGTTTTCTTAGGTCCATTTATTAAATCCATCCTTTCCTACTTATGATATCACCAGACTATTCTAAGTCCTCATAGATTTGTTTCTTGACTTCCTATTTTGTTCCATTAAGCTATCCATTCATGTACCACTGCTGCTGCTGCTGCTGTGTCACTTCAGTCGTGTCCGACCCTGTGTGACCCCATAGACGGCAGCCCACCAGGCTCCTCCGTCCCTGGGATTCTCCAGGCAAGAACACTGGAGTGGGTTGTCTGCTGGTATGTAAGAAAGGTAAGGAGTTTATTTTCTAACTTACTACTTTGTTTGACTCTCCTTAGTGCTCATTGGTCTTCAGTTTCATTTCAGATCTATACAACCACAATATCACTAAATACAGATGAAGACAGAAATTTCTGGCTTAAGAAAGAAATTTTTCACTAAATTAAGAATGTACTCCCCTAGTCCTAGTTTACTATAAATTTTCTATTATTTTCTTTTATTTTTAAGCAAGAATGGAAGTAGGATTTTATCAAACACTTTTAATATTTACTATCATGATGGTATTTTCCTTTGCCTCTTAATTGCTGAATATTAACATATTCCCCAATATTAAAATATTCTTGCATTCCTGAAACAAAGCCCAAAGTGTTAATGCTGTATACAGAATTTGTGGATCAACATTTCTAAGTCAAGTGTGCCTGCAGCTTTCTGTTGTTTGCTACCTCTATAGGTTTTGGCATGACGGTTACATCTTCTTCCTAAAATAATCTGGGAAGTTTTTCATCTTTTTTTTTCTATACTTAAACAGTTTAAACAGAATAAGAAATATTTGATCCATTAAAGGCTTGGAAAAACTCATCCATAAATAGTCTGAGTCTGTAAGTTTTGAAGGGGGATGGTTCCTTTCTAGACGGTTCTATTCTATAGAAAATGACTATTGCTTCATGCTCATGAGTTTATTTTAATTTTCCTAGGAAATCATTTGCTTATAGAGTAATTATCAAGATGGAATCATAAGCATATTCACTTGCAATTTTTAAATCTCCTTTATATCAATGAAAATATTCTTTCTTATTTTAATGAGACCAGCTTCCATACACATGTACCTGAGTGCATAGTCTCAGCCTGTAGGGTACTTTATTGCAATATGAACTTTATTATATGAACATGAACTTTGTTATACATGTTCAGTCAGTTCAGTCGCTCAGTCGTGTTTGACTCCTTGCGACCCCATGAATCAGAGCACACCAGGCCTCTCTGTCCATAACCATCTCCTGGAGTTCACTCAAACTCACGTCCATTGAGTTGGACGTGTTATACATGATAAATCAATCTAATTGTATTATTCAAATGGTCAACATTTTTACTTTTTTCTGTCAAGGACTAAAATATGTGTATCATAGTCTGCCACCACAATTGTAGATTTGTCCATTCCCAGTTCAATTTCTAAGACCATTTGTTTTACATATTTTAGCATTATGCATAAATGTTCATTCATTATAGTTTTATCTTCACTGTGTATTACAGTATCTTGGCAATGTTAAAAATACCTCATTTTGTTCTGTTTTATCTTAACCCCTACTCATTCAATAAATATGTTTTTAATGCCTATTATATTTGAGGTTTTGGGAATGTATCAGTGAATAGATCAGGTAAGATCCCTACCCTCATGAAGCTCACCATATAGTGGAGAAACCAAAAAAAGTAAACTAACAAATAATTATGGGCTTCCCTGATAGCTCAGTTGGTAAGAAACCACCTGCAATGTAGGAGACCCCAGTTTGATTCCTGGGTTGGGAAGATCGCTGGAGAAGGGATAGGCTACCCACTCCAGTATTCCTGGGCTTCCCTTCTGGCTCAGCTAATGCCTATTATAGTTGAGGTTTTGGAATATATCAGTGAACAAATCAGATAAGATCCCTACCCTCATGAAGCTTACGATATAGTAGAGAAAACAAACAAAAAAAAAACTAAACTAACAAATTAAATAACTATAAATTGCAATGTGTGCTATGAGGAAAGTGGCTATCAATACAATATAGGGTAAAGGATCTACTTTAAACAGGAGCTGACCTCTCTGAGATATTTCAGCTTACAAAAAAAAAGATTAAGAGAAACTGGCCATACAAGGGGCTTGGAAACCCAGGGAACAAGAAATTTTTAGATTAACATTGCCAGCCATATTTTGCCAGATTAGAGGGCTCATTGCTCTGCATCATACAGGAAAGGAGCTACAGCTGGAAGGAGACTTGACAGGATCTTTGTGTTCTGTACTGCCATTTGTTCACTCAGTGCAGACCTTGACTACCCTTGTCAACATGCCATCTGAAGGAAGTATCAGCTGGCAGTAGCATAAAGTGACCTGAGTCTCCATACTAGGTTGTCTTCTACAGGGAGTGTGCTCTCTGGAGTTCTTGCAGGATGCAGATTGATCTCCAGCTCAGGGTACTCTAGCCTCCAAACCCTGCCAGACAGGCTTGGCTTTAGCTGAAGTGAAATACAGGTCTGCTGCAACTTCTCTCAGTAGTGTCTAGCTTGGCTAGCTTTGAGAAATCCCTCCAAATTTCTGATATATAAATAATGATAGCACCCTTCTTGGCTCTCTGAGTTTTCAACTATTACAGATCTTTTGGTCACTTCAATGAGTACAAAAAGAAGAGGCAATTAAATGTCTTACTCAGGTAAGCACCTACCAGCAGCAGCCTGAACCAAAAGCCTCCAGCATGTTTAATCTGCTCCCTACCACTGCTCTCTTCCCTACTCTGAAAGACAATTATTTTAAATTAACATAAGCACTATTTCCCAAAGTATGTATAAGTATCATCAGCATTACATGATTTGATTTTAGGTGGAACACAGCTGAATATTTATGGGTGTATTTAATTTTCACTATTTAGGTATTTATTATGGAAGTGTAGAAAAAAATATACATGACTAGTATAGAAAAACTACCATGACACCAAACAAGGTTTGACATCACTCACCACATGGCAAACCTTCATAAAAATCCCCTTTGATAACCCTGTCCTTTCATTCTCAGAAGCAGCTGTCCTTTTCTCTCTCCAGAATCTCCCATCAGCCAGTACCCAGGTCTTTTCAGATCTTCCTCTTCACCTTATTAGGCTCCAGACTCTTCCCCCCCCCCCATTGTTTTTCATATGCAGAATAATTCCATCCTCTATGCTTCTAATTTGCATCTGTACACTCATTAAGCTCAGCAAATAAAAGATTAGGAACTAGCATTCCTAAATGGCAACAAGAAATGGTAAAGAACCAATTATGTTTCCCTGTCACAAAGAATTTTTATTTTTTAATTACCCTGTTACCAAAAAAGAAAAAAAAAAAAAGACTGAAAATCTAACTAAGTTTCAAAGGGAAAAAATAAAACAGACTCAAAGCTGTGGGCTTCATGGGTATGTGACCTGTGCAATCTACAGAATGTGACTCTTAAAACAGTCCTGCTGCTGCTGCTAAGTTGCTTCAGTCATGTCCATAGATGGCAGCCCACCAGGCTCCCCTGTCCCTGGGATTCTCCAGGCAAGAACACTGGAGTGGGTTGCCATTTCCTTCTCCAATGCATGGAAGTGAAAAGTGAAAGTGAAGTCGCTCAGTCGTGTCTGACTCTGAGCCACCCCATGCATGCTCCTCCGTCCATGGCAGTTTCCAGGCAAGTGTACTGGAGTGGTTTGCCAATGCCTTCTCCAAAACAGTCCTACACTTGGTTTAATATTCTTCTATCATCTTGAAATTCATAATACATTTTGAACAAGGGAGCTCCCCCCTCCTACATTTTCATTTGGAAAATCATGCTGCCAGCCCTGTTCTGTAGTGAAGTAGGTCAAATGAGGAACTAGATTAAAGGGTGAAGAGACAGAATGCGAACAGTAGCTAAGGGGTATCAGCTTGAAGAGGATTTTGCTAGGGCTTTATTTGAGGGTCTACCTATGCTGCAGTTTTTTCTGGGTCTCAGCCTCAGATAGACCTGAATTTGCATTCTGACTCTGCCAGGTACTAGCTAGTCAACTTGGACAAATTAGTAAACTTCTCTTTGCCTCAGTTTACTCATCTGCAAAATGGGAACAGAATTTACTTTGACGAATTCTAAGCATTACATGAAGTTATACATGAAATGCTTAGTACAATATAAAACCATAAATATTTCATCATATGTCTTTCACTTTTTAAATTGCTTCTAACTTTAATAACATTACTTTGCTTTCAGGATATTTATTTTTATAAATAATTCTCTTAATCACAAATATGACCAGTTTTCCATTTATAACAGTGTTACAGTTTCCTTTTAAAACAAATGCATTTATATTAAAAAGTGAGGCAATTCAAAGAAAATATGAATAACCGGTAGCATTAAGATAACAAATTATGAAGGTATTATACAAATGACTGAGGCAGGAGAAACACCTGTCTAGTGAAATCTCAATTTTTAGACAAGATAACTGAAAGCTAAACAGGTAAAACGATTCCTCAAAAGTCACATAGCAAATCAGTGGCAGAATCATGATGACTCAGGTCTCCTAACTCCTAGTTCAGGGCTCCTCCAACTACAGCACATATACAAATGGTTAAAGCAAGACCAAAGTTCGTGCTTAGTGTGGTACAAAGCAGTCAATCAGACCTTTTATTGAGGTGCACTGCCTCATTTACTCACCAAGCATAACAGAGAAATGAAGTATAACACAAAAACTAGTCAAGAGGTTCTCTGCCCCACATGGAGCTAAAACATTCTGAATATGTTACCTACTGGTCAATCTTTATTTCTCTTTTTTAATCTCCCCCCCAAAAAGACATGCAATAAGGAGTAACCCAATAAGTTAGAGAACTGGTGGAGGAAATGGGATCAAATTCCCAGTCCTGATCTACTGGTTTCTTCATCCTGTATGCCACTAGTTTATATGCCTTGTGCATAAAAACAACCTGAAAAGCAAGGTCAAAATGACAATACAACCTGGAGCTATCCCAGCAGTTACTTCAGACCCCTCAACCTCAATTCTCCCTGGTGGTATTAAATCTAAGAGAACTCAGAAGGGTCTATCTATGAAGAAGGGAAATTTTAGCTCTGGGACCACGTACCCTGATTTCACTGCAATACTCCAAGGGCATGGCCAAATTATTTTTATTTATTTTTACCCTGAATATACTCTGACCACCCGATGCAAAGAGCTGATTCATTGGAAAAGACACTGATGCTGGGAAGGACTGAAGGCAAAAGAGAAGAGGGCAGAAGGGGATGAAATGGTTAGACAGCATCACCAACTAAATGGACATGAATTTGAGCAAACTCTAGGAGATAGTGAAGGACAGGGAATCCTGGCATGCTGCAGTCCATGGGGTCACTAAGAGTCAGACATGACTTAGCAAGTGAATGAACAACAACAGTATGTTTTAGTTTGCTAGGATCATTGTAAGAAAGCACCATAAACCTGGTGGCTTGAACAACAGAAATTTATTGTTTCAACAATTCTGGTGGCCAGAAGTCCAAAATTAAGATGTCAACAGGGTTGATTCTTTCTGAGAACTGTGAAAGAAAGCCCCTCTCCTTGGCTTATAGATGGCTGTCTACTCCCCTTGTCTATTCATATAGTCTTTCTACTATCAATGTCTATCGCTGTGTTCAAATCTCTCCTTTTTATAATGAAACCATTCACACTGGATTAGGGCCCACTTCACTTTAACTTGATTACCTCTATAAAGACCTTATCTCCAAATCAGGTCACATTCTGAGGTACTGGTACAAAAAATGTACTACAACATTTTTTGATGCAAGGAGGGGAGAGATACATGTCAACCCATGGCATAATTGAGTTAAATCATTTTTTTTAGTTTAAATTTATTTATTTTAATTGGACGCTAGTTAGTTTACAATATTATATTGGTTTTGCCATACATCAACATGAATCCGAATAGCCAGGACATGGAAGCAACCTAGACGTCCATCAGCAGATGAATGGATAAGAAAGCTGTGGTACATATACACAATGGAGTTAAATCATTTCAAATGCAAAATGATATTTAATCCATCCAGTGGTATATTACCTTTTGAGGATCTGGGAAATTTGACAACATATAGAATGAATCATGGATTATTTTAAGAGAAAAGATGTTAAACCTATATTGGAAAAAGTCCTCATGGAAATAAAGAAATTACACTGAATAACATAGACTAAAGGAGGTAAGGTAGACAAGGCCCTTTCTTGACAAGGGTATCTTTGAGCTAAGAGAGGAGGCTGTGGGAAAAGGAAAAGTACTGGATTTGGGGGAGGGGCAGCAAGAAAGATCTGGAGGAGGAAGTAGGAAAGACTGAGTGAGGAAAGTGAGGCCACAAGAGCACTGAGTAGAAGGAGGAAAAGAAGACTTCTGAGGAAGGAGAGTACCTGTGGGTGGTGAAGAAGAAAAACCTGTGAGTGGGGAGATTAGGGGGCCTTTGGAGGGCCAAAACAAGCATCTGGGGGAGGGGGGTGAGCAAAGGTCTCAAGGAGGGTAAATAAGAAGAGAAGCAAAGGATTTTGACTGAGGAGCTCTTTGTGAAGGTAGGTTAGAGTGAGAAGAACAATGAAGGCATTTTAAGAGGGAGGTGAGAGAGTGAAGACCTTGAGTAAGGGGAGTAAAGGGCTTTGTGAAATAAGGAAGAAAAGTTTTTGAATGAGGGGAGAGAAGACTTGTATGGTGATCCAAGAAAAGTCATTATGGGGAGGTGAAGAATGAAAGGACCCTGACTAAAGGTTAAGAAGAACTTCTGGAGTAGTGATGAAGAGGGGAAAGCACTTGTGAGAGTAAGAGAGGAAAGGGATTTGTGACTGAGATGACAGCAGGAGGGTCTTCATGAGCATATGTAAAGGAGAAAAGTTCTTTGAGAAAGGTGAGGGAGTTTAGTACTATGTGGAGAGAGGGAAGTTCCTACTTTGTGAAAGGACTGAAGGGAAAGAAGCCTTACAGGGGAAAAAGGGAATCATTTTGTGAGGTTAGAGGAGGCAGGGATGGCAATCATGAAAAAAAGGGAAGGGCTGCCCTGGTGGCTCAGTGGTAAAGAATGTGCCTGCAATGCAGGAGACCCGGGTTCGATCCCTGGGTTGGAAATATCCCTTGGAGAAGGACATGGCAACACACTCCAGTATTCTTGACTAGAGAATTCTATGGACAGAGGAGCCTGGTGGGCTACAGTCCATGGCGTCACAGAGAGTCAGACAAGACTGAGCTACTAACACGTTCACTTCCGTGTTTGTAGGAGGAAGTGAGCAAGGAAAGGTCTCTGAGAAAGGAGGTGATGTAGAAATGAATTTGATAGGTTAGGTAAGGGGGGTTAGTAAGGTGAGGTTAGAGGTGGAAGAGCTTTAAGAGAAGAGGGTGGAGGTTAGCACTTTGAACAGTGAGGTGAGGGAGCTTAGTAATGATAAATAGGAAAAGGAGTACATCAAGGCTGTATATTGTCATACTGCTTATTTAACTTATATGCAGAGTACATCATGAGAAATGCTGGGCTGAATGAAGCACAAGCTGGAATCAAGATTGCCGGGAAAAATATCAATAACCTCAGATATGCAGATGACACCACCCTTATGGCAGAAAGTGAAGAAGAACTAAAGAGCCTCTTGATGAAAGTGAAAGAGGAGAGTGAAAAAGTTGGCTTAAAGCTCAGCATTCAGAAAACTAAGATCATGGCATCCAATTCCATCACTTCATGGCAAACAGATGGGGAAACAGTGGCTGACTTTATTTTTGGGGGCTCCAAAATCACTGAAGATGGTGACTGCAGCCATGAAATTAAAAGACGTGTAGTCCTTGGAAGGAAAGTTATGACCAACCTAGACAGCATATTAAAGAACAGAGACATTACTTTGCCAACAAAGGTCTGTCTAGTCAAGGCTATGGTTTTTCCAGTAGTCATGTATGGATGTGAGAGCTGGACTATAAAGAAAGCTGAGCGCCAAAGAATTGATGCTTTTGAACTGTGTTGTAGGAGAAGACTCTTGAGAGTCCCTTGGACTGCAAGGAGAACCAACCAGTCCATCCTAAAGGAGATCAGTCCTGGGTGTTCATTGCAAGGACTGATGTTGAAGCTGAAACTCCAATACTTTGGCCATCTGATATGTAGAGCTGACTCATTTGAAAAGACCATGATGCTGGAAAAGACTGAGGGAAGGAGGAGAAGGGGACAACAGAGGATGAGATGGTTGGATGGCATCACCGACTCAATAGACATGCGTTTGGGTGAAGTCCGGGAATTGGTGATGGACAGGGGAGGCCTGGCATACTGCGGTTCATGGGGTTGCAAAGAGTCGGATACAACTGGGTGACTGAACTGAGACTGAACTGATACTGATTATGTGATAGGAGATAATAAAAAGTTCTTAGGAGAAATGAGGGATGGAAGTCATTCATGAGCGAAAGAAGGGAATTTGTGCAAGTTGGTGAGGAAATTTAGTAGCTTGTGAAATGAAGCTAGGGAAGAAGACCTTTTAGAGAATATCTGTTTTAAGTAAAGACACTGAAACACTCATCAAAACCTCCCTATAAAGAAAGTCCAGGAGCAGATGGCTTCATTGGTGATTTCTATCGAATATTTAAAGAAGTAATACTAATCCTTCTCAAACTCTTCCAAAAGCAAAAAAAGAGGGAACAGGTCTTTACTCATTCTATGATGCCAGTATTAACCTTATACCAAAGCCAGACAAAGATACCACAAGAAAAAAAAAAAAACTACAAACCAATATCACATATAAATACAGATACAAAATACTGGCAAATCAAATGCAGCTGCATATTAAAAAGAGTATACAAAATGACCAAGTGGGGTTTAATCCCAAGAATCCAAGGGTGGTTCAACATAATAATATCAATGGAACACACCACCTTAACAGAATAGAGGAAAAAAAAATTCACATGATCATCTCAATTGCTACAGAGAAAATATTTGGCAAAATCCAACAACTTTTATGATCAAACCACTCACCAAACTATGAATAGAAGGGATTTTCCTCAATGTGATAAAGAGCGTTTATGAAAAATCAACAGTTAACATCATAATCAATAGCAAAGAAACAAAAGATTTCCCTCTAAGATTAGAAGATAAAGATGCCCACTTTTACCACTGATATTCAACACTGTATTAAAAGTTCTAGTTAGAGCAAGTGAGAAGGCAATGGCACCCCACTCCAGTACTTTTGCCTAGAAAATCCCGTGGACGGAGGAGCCTGGTAGGCTGCAGTCCATGGGGCCGCTAGAGTCGGACGTGATTGAGTGACTTCACTTTCACTTTTCACTTTCATGCATTGGAGAAGGAAATGGCAACCCACTCCAGTGTTCTTGCCTGGAGAATCCCAGGGACAGGGAAGCCTGGTGGGCTGCCGTCTATGGGGTTGCACAGAGTTGGACACGACTGAAGCGACTTAGCAGCAGCAGCAGGAGCAGTTAGAGCAAGTAGAATATAAAATGAAATAAAAGGCATCCAAAATGTAAAGGAAAAACAACTATCTCTATTCACAGATAAAATAATTCTATAGGTAGAATATTTTTTAAAGTTCACAACAAAACTTACTAGAGCTCATACAATTCAGCAAAATTGTAGGGTACAAGATCAACATGCAAAAGTAAGTTGTGCTTCTATACACCAGCAATAAATAATCCAAAAAGGAAATTAAGAGAACAACTCCATTTACAATAGCACCCAAAAGAATAAAATATCTAGGACTAAATTTGACCAAGGAGGTTAAAGACTTGTATAATGAATACTATAAAACATTGCTGAAATAAATTAAAGAAGATATCCATTAATGGAAAGACACGCCATGTTCATAGCTTGAAAGACTTAATATTGTTATGATAGCAATACTGTCCACTGTGATCTACAGATTCAATACAATCTCTATCAAAACTTGTGACATTTTTGCATAAATAGAAAAGTTAGTCCTCAAATTTATATGGAATTCTAAGAGGCCTTGAATACTCAAAGCAATATGAGAAGGAACAAAACTGAAGGAATAACATGTCCAACTTTCTCAACTTGCTACAAATCTATAGTAATCAGAGTATGGTACTGGCATAGGAACAGACACATAGACCAACAGAACAGAATTTAAGAGTCTATCAACAAACCCATAGGTCTATGGTCAACTGATTTTCAACAGGGTGCCAAGACTATTCGAAGGGGAATGAATAGTCTCTTCAACAAATGGCACTGAATTAACTGGATCAGTCCAGTTCAGTTCAGCCATTCTGTTGTGTCCGACTCTTTGTGACCCCATGAATTGCAGCACGCCAGGCCTCCCTGTCCATCACCAACTCCTGGAGTTACTCAAACTCATGTCCATCGAGTCAGTGATGCCACCCAGCCATCTCATCCTCTGTCGTCCCCTTCTCCTCCTACACCCAGTCCCTCCCAGCATCAGGGTCTTTTCCAATGAGTCAACTCTTCACATGAGGAGGCCAAAGTATTGGAGTTTCAGCTTTAGCATCATTCCTTCCAATGAACACCCAGGACTGATCTCCTTTAGAATGGACTGGTTGGATCTCCTTGCGGTCCAAGGGACTCTCAAGAGTCTTCTCCAACACCACAGTTCAAATATTCACAAGCAAAATAATGTTAGACCCCTAACATGCACCGCAAACAAAAATTAATACAAACCAGATCAACAATCTAAATATAAGGACTAAAACCACAAAAAAATGAAGCAACTGACAAACAACTAATCTCAAAAATATACGGGCAACTTGTGCAGCTCAACTCCAGAAAAATAAATGACCCAATCAAAAAATGGGCCAAAGAACTAAACAGACATTTCTCCAAAGAAGACATACAGATGGCTAACAAACACATGAAAAGATGCTCAACATCACTCATTATCAGAGAAATGCAAATCAAGACCACAATGAGGTACCATTTCACACCAGTCAGAATGGCTGCGATCCAAAAGTCTACAAGCAATAAATGCTGGAGAGGGTGTGGAGAAAGGGGAACCCTCTTACATTGTTGGTGGGAATGCAAACTAGTACAGCCACTATGGAGAACAGTGTGGAGATTCCTTGAAAAACTGCAAATAGAACTGCCTTATGACCCAGCAATCCCACTGCTGGGCATACACACCGAGGAAACCAGAATTGAAAGAGACACATGTACCCCAATGTTCATTGCAGCACTGTTTATAATAACCAGGACATGGAAACAACCTAGATGTCCATCAGCAGATGAATGGATAAGAAAGCTGTGGTGCATGTGCACAATGGAGTATTACTCAGCCATTAAAAAGAATTCATTTGAATCAGTTCTAATGAGATGGATGAAACTGGAACCTATTATGCAGAGTGAAGTAAGCCAGAAAGAAAAACACCAGTGCAGTGTGCTGACACATATATGTGGAATTTAGAAAGATGGCAATGATGACCCTGTATATGAGACAGCAAAGGAGACGCAGATGTATAGAATGGACTTTTGGACTCTGTGGGAGAGGGGGAGGGTGGGATGATTTGGGAGAATGGCATTGAAACATGTATACTATCATGTAAGAACGAAGCGCAAGCCTATGTTCGATGCAGGATGCAGGATGCTTGGGGCTGGTGCACGGGGATGATCCAGGGAGATGGTGTGGAGTGGGAGGTCGGAGGGGGATTCAGGATTGGGAGCTAACGTGCACCCGTGGTGGATTCATGTCAATGTGTGGCAGGGCCAATACGGTATTGTAGAGTAAAATAAAGTAAAAATAAAATTTAATAAATAAATAAATAAATAAATAAATATAAGGACTAAAACCACAAAACTATTAAAATAAAAGATGAATGGATAAAGAAGTTGTGATGCATATATACAATGGAATATTACTCAGCCACAAAAAGGAACATGTTTTGAGTCAGTTCTAATGAGGTGGATGAACCCAGTGCCTATCATCCAGTGAAGTCAGAAAGAGAAAAACAAATATCGTACACTAATGCATGTATCTGGAATCTAGAAAGATGGTACTTATGAATCTATTTGCAGGGCAACAATGGAAACTCAGACATAGAGAAGAGACTTACCAATATGGGGGTGGAAGCAGGAAGAAGAGGGTGGGACAAATGGAGAGAGTACAGTGGAAACATATACATATTACATTTTACCATATGTAAAATATATAGACAAAGGGAATTTGCTGTATGACTCAGGGAACTCAACTTAGAGGGGTGGGGTGGGGTAGGAGGAGGGAGGGAGAATCAAGAGAGAGGGGACATATGTATACCTATGGCTGATTCATGTTGATATATGGCAGAAACCAACACAATATTGTAAGGAAAGTATCCTTCAATTAAAAATACATAAAATTTTTTAAAAAAGAAAACCTACAGAATGAGAGAAAATATTTAAAAATCACATATTCTGAATATATGAAGACCTCTTACAACTCAGTAACAAAACCACAAACAACCCACTTTTAAATGGTCAAATGATTTGAATAGGTATTTCTGCAAAGAGCATATGAAAAGCTACTCAATATCATTAGTCATTCAGTTCAGTTCAGTTCAGTCACTCAGTCGTGTCCGACTCATTGCAACCCCATGAACTTCAGCACTCCAGGCGTTCCTGTCCATCACCAGCTCCCAGAGTTCACTCAGACTCACGTCCATCGAGTCCGTGATGCCATCCAGCCATCTCATCCTCGGTCGTCCCCTTCTCCTCCTGCCCCCAATCCCTCCCAGCATCAGAGTCTTTTCCAATGAGTCAACTCTTCGCATGAGGTGGCCAAAGTACTGGAGTTTCAGCTTTAGCATCATTCCTTCCAAAGAAACCCCAGGGCTGACCTCCTTCAGAATGGACTGGTTGGATCTCCTTGCAGTCCAAGGGACTCTCAAGAGTCTTCTCCAACACCACAGTTCAAAAGCATCAATTCTTCGGGAAATACTGATGAAAACCACAATACGATACCACTTCACTTGCACTAGGACGGCGCTCATAAATAAGGGAGATGGTAAAAAATCCTGGTTAAATGAGGACCCTCATACACTGTCATGGGCTTCCCAGGGAGTGCTGTGCTGTGCTAGGTACTAAGTCACTTCAGTCATGTCTGACTCTGCAATCCTACGGGCTACTGCCTGTCAGGCTCCTCTGTCCATGGGATTGTCCAGAAAAGAATACTGGACTGGATTGCCATTTCCTTCTCCAGGGGATCTACCCCACCTAGGGATTGAACCAGTGTCTCTTAAGTCTCCTGCATTGGCAGGTGGGTTCTTTACCGTTAGTGCCATCTGGGAACCTGCCTGCCAATGCAGGAGATGTAAGAGACACGGGTTTCACCACTGGTTGGAAAGATGCCCTGGAGAAGGGCATGGCAATCTACTCCAGTAATCTTGCCTGGAGAATCCCAGGACAGATTAACCTGGCAGGCTACAGTCCATAGGGTCGCAAAGAGTCAGACATGACTGAAGAGACTTAGCACACATATACTGTCAGTGGCAATATAAATGGCTCAACCACTTTGGAAAAAATTTGGGACTTCCTCAAACAGTTCAACATGGAATTCTCATTTGACCTAGCAATTCCACTCCTAGGTACATGCCCAAGACAACTGAAAACATATACAAAAATTTGTACAAGAATATTCATAACAATGGGGCTTCCCTGATAGCTCAGCTGTAAAGAACCTGCATGCAATGCAGGAAACCCCAGTTCAATTCCTAGCTTGGCAAGATCCCCTGGAGAAGGTAATGGCACTCCACTCCAGTATTCTTGGGCTTCCCTGGTAGCTCAGCTGGTAAAGAATCTGCCTGCATTGCAGGAGACCCCGGTTTGATTCCTGGGTCAGGAAGGTCCACTGGAGAAGGGATAGGCTACCCACTCCAGTATTCTTGGGCTTCCCTGGTAGCTCAGCTGGTAAAGAATCTGCCTGCATTGCAGGAGACCCCGGTTTGATTCCTGGGTCAGGAAGGTCCACTGGAGAAGGGATAGGCTACCCACTCCAGTATTCTTGGGCTTCCCTGGTGGTTCAGATGGTAAAGAATCCACCTGCAATGCAGGAGACCTGAGTTTGATCCCTGGGTTGGGAAGAACCCTTGAAGAAGAGCATGGCAACCACTCCAGTATTCCTGCCTGGAAAATCCCCATGCACAGAGGAGCCTGGCAGACTAGTCCATGGGGTCGTAGAGTTGGGCATGACTGAGTGACTAAGCACATTCATAACAGTATTATTCAAAATAGCTAGCAAGTGGAAAGAGAAAAATCCTGGGGAAAAACCCAAAAGCCCAGCAATTTGATAAATGAACAAACAAAATGGAGTATATTCATACCACAGAATAGTATTCAGCCATAAAAAAGGGATGAAGCACGGATACATATGATACAACGTTCCAAAATCTCGAAACCATTACACCAAATAAAACAAGCCATATACAAGAAAGGACAAATATTACATGTTCCCATTGATAGTAAAAGTCCAGAACAAATCCATAGGGACGGGGCCTGGGAAATGAGGAGTAACTGCACTCTTAGTGGGTATAGGTTTGAATTCGGGGTGAGGAAAATATTTTGGAACTAGAGAGAAGTGATGGCTACTCAACGTTTCAATATCTAAATGCCACCACACTGTTCAAGACCAGCTGATTTTATGTTCCGAGAATTTCACCTCCATTTTGTTTTATAAATGGCGGGAGGTGAGAGGGGGGTAGGGCTTTGTGCAGGCAAGTAGGGAGGGAAGGGCTTTCTGAGCTGACGGAAGGAATGGAAGGTGCTTCTGAAGGGAGAGGGGGTGGGAAGCCATTTGTCTATCAATAAGAGGGCTGACTGTGAGGGAGGCATAGATGGCCTTCGTACCACCGCGCGCAGAGGTCGCCCCCTTTGACATCTTCCCCTCACCCTCACCCTCCAGTTCCCCTGAGGGACCCCTGCCCAATGTCCTCCGGGCAGGCACTCACCAGCACTCGTGTAGAAGCACAGCAGCAGGAGGAACCAGAAACCTAGCAGGAACAGCCTGAAGCGCGGGCTGTCCCACACCTTTACTGTAGATTGGTGTGTCTCACCCCGGACGCCATGCACAGACGCCTGCCCCGTAGACTGCTGTGCGGACGCCATGCTACCCGTAGGGTGTGACCCCGTCGCTGGGTCCTCCGCACTGCTCTCCCCTCCCAAATTGACCTTCTTGGACCGCACCCGCCGCAATGCCCGGATCTTTGCCCGGGTCCTCGACCGAATCCTCCCCCGGGTCGACTTCCTATCAGTAGGCATAACTCCGGGCGGCCGCCACGCTGAGGTACTCCCTCTCTGATGGCCGCCCGAGACCCAGAAGACCTCGGGGCAGTGACGCTTACGTGACATCCCTCTCCCCTGCGGCACGTGCGGCTCTCGTGCCGTGCCTAGGCCACGCCCATTCGTAACGGCGTGGCATGTCTAGTTGTTTGTGCCCATGCGCCCCACGCAAGGCCCGGCCCTTCTAGGGTGTGGTAAACGTTGTCTAATGAATGAGTGGGCCCAAATGGCCTGTGCCAGTCGCAGAGCGGCATCAAGCACCAACAAAAAAGCCTCGCTGGAATTCATACATCAGCCTTGGCTCTTAATGCCGCTTCAAAGTCAGTCCTCTGATACCTCTATGGTCACCACAGTTCATCACTGCAGCACCGCCAGATAAATGTGGCTTTTTAAATGTAAATTTTCGTTAATTAAAATTAAGTGGAATTTAAAAACTGCTTCCTCAGTCCCCGTATCCCCGTACCAAGTGTTTGGTAGCTACACACGGCTCTGGTGACCATATCAGACAGGGGAAGAAAACGAGCTTCTCTGTCATGGCAGAAAGTCGTTACGGGCAGCTCTGGATGGGACAAGTGACCGTTGGGACTATGATAGATATTCAGGTGCTTGCTACCCTGCAGTAGGAGCTTTTAAGTGGAACAACATGGTATTTCCCTTTAGAGACCTTAAGGTTGTTATGAATAAATTCAACAGTGGGACAATATGATAATACAAAGTGCGTGCTGCTGCTAAATTGCTTCAGTCGTGTCCGACTCTGTGCGACCCCACAGACGGCAGCCCACCAGGCTCCCCTGTCCCTGGAATTCTCCAGGCAAGAATACTGGAGTGGGTTGCCATTTCCTTCTTCAATGCATGAAAGTGAAAAGTGAAGTGAAGTCGCTCAGTCATGTCTGACTCCTAGCACCCCATGGACTGCAGCCTACCAGGCTCCTCAGTCCATGAGATGTTCCAGGCAAGAATACTGGAGTGGGTTGCTATTGCCTTCTCTGCAAAGTGTGTGAGAAACACAAAAAAGAGACTCAGAACCCTTCTGTTTGATTCCCATTATTTGTCACTAATGAATTAAGTGCCTGCCTTCTCCTGTGCCTCAGTGCTACATGTGTAAAATGAGAGAGTTAACATTGTCTGAAAGTCCCCTCCTCATTCTAAACTCTGACTCTTGGGCAAAATCCCATTAACTCACTTGGTTTGGGCACATCTGGAAAAGCATCTTGTAGGTGATGCTGGAGCACTTGTTCAACTACCTTGGTCTAGTTTTCAAGTGATGTGAAAACGATCCCCTTCAACTGCATTTCCATCTTTTTTCTTACTAAATTTTACTCTGACTTTCCAAATGGTTTTCTACTAATCATATCCTATTGTCCTTGTTATTCTTTCCAATGTTAATAAGCATTCTATAGTGGGGAGGAGGAAGGAATTTTTCCTACATAAATAATTCTTGAAATGTAGCATACTCCACCTCACCCCCACATCTAGGAGCAATTCATAATGCTCTGTAGTTTATTAAAGGAGCTGACAGAAAAAGGCGCTGCTTTCCTTCCCTTTTATCTTTTTTTAATCTCTCTCTCTCTCTTTTTTTTTTTGGCCTCAACTTTTCCAAAACTAATTTGACCAGAGGACAACTGTATTAACAGCTTTTGAAATTACTGTCTTCAACTGTGAGTTGAAGTGTCTGAGATTTTACTGTACCTCTGAGTAACAAGGCAGACTGCCATAGCCTCATAAATGCTGGCAGAAGATGTAAGACTACTGGGTTAAGGACAAAGGACAAAACCTCCCCAAGACATGCAGACACTCGAGAGACTCATGAACAATTGTCCAACAGCAACCTCATTCGTGTCATAAAATCCACGGAAAATGAGCCTGTGACCAGGCACACACAGCCACCCTGATCTCTCATGGACTAAGCTAGAGCACACGATTAAGAACTCAGCTCTCTGCCACTTCATGGGTTGTGCTTTCTGAGCTTTAGTTTTCTTTTCTGCAAATTATGGGCTGTGAAGAGTTATCCTGGTTGTGAAGAGTCTTTGAGCTCTGGCTCGCTGTGACTTGTACTTGATTGCAACATTGGATGTTGCTGTCAACAGGCAAGGCATGGCAGTTCTGTACCAGCGCAATACTCATGAGCAATTCACATTATGCTGCTAGAAATCTGCATTATTAACAAAAACTCAGGAGGATGAAATCTCTAAGATTGAGCCTAAGCACTTCCTGTTTTACAAAACACTAATTCAAGATTGGGGGGTGGGTGGGCACTAAAAGCCATGTGAAATATCCACCTTATAGACTATCAGATGGAAATTTAAATCCTGCACTGGGTTTCCTCTTTCATCCTATATTTTTAAGGGAACTAAATTTGATAGTTTTTCTTCCTAGGCTCTAAAATCACTGTGGATGGTGACTGCAACCATGAAATCAGAACACAATTGCTTCTTGGCAGGAAAGCTATGACAAACCTAGGCAGCGTGTTGAAAAGCAGAGACATCACTCTGCCAACAAAGGTCCGTGTAGTCAAGGTTATGGTCTTCCCAGTGGTCACATACAGTTGTGAGAGCTGGACCATAAAGAAAACAGAATCCCAAAGAATTGATGCCTTCAAACTGTGGTGCTGGAGAAGACTCGTGAGAGTCCCTTGGACAGCAAGGAGATCAAACCAGTCAATCTTAAGAGAAATCAACCCTGAATATTCATTGGAAAGACTGATGCTGAAGCTGAAGCTCCAGTATTTTGGTCACCTGATTCAAACAGCTGACTCACTGGAAAAGACCCTGATGCTGGGAAAGACTGAGAGCAGAAGAAGAGGGCATCAGAGGATGAGATGCCTGGATGGCATCACTGATGGAATGGGCATGAACTTGGGCAAACTTCGGGAGATGGTGAGGGACAGGGAGGCCTGGCATACTGCAGTCCATGGGGTTGCAAAGAGTTGGAGATGACTGGGTCACTCAACAAGAGCAAAATTTAATAGTAGTCAACCCAGATGTAATTAGGGAGAAAAATCTGTTGCATGGGCATGAATACAAGAAGTGCTTCATGAGATGGTACATCCACTGCTCAGAATGTAACTATCATTCTTGTGGAAAATTGAGAATTGACACTTTTAAAAATATCACTATAGACAAGTAATCAGGGGAATGCAAATTAATCAACAATGAGATAATTTATGCTCATCAGATTGGCAAAAATTAATAAATATTCACAAGAATGTACAGAAATGTGAACTCAATCATTGCTGGTGAAGGTGCAAAAGGGTACAACCACTTAAGACAGTAATTTGACAGCATCTTGAAAGGTTAAATATTCACATTGTCTGTGACACAGAAGTTCCACTTTTAGGTATCTCTCCTGTCACCCATGACATGTACAAGGACATTCACTGTTATGATGAAAACAACGTAAAGGATCACTGAGACCTGGCTTGCCTTGTGATGCAGGGAAGTGGAAACAAATTATTTGTTTCTGCAATGTATTAATAGGTAGTACTTAGTGATGATGAGGATCAATCACCTTAGCTGACACAGTAATTCTTTTTTATTTTTTTTATTTTTTTTTTGGGTGGATCTGCCTAGTGGCATAAGGTGGCAGTTTCAGCTTCTAATTCCGTGGAACCATTGTTGTGTTCCCTGGAAGAGATATTTCTCTCTTGAATAATAAGCTTTGAAAATAGCAGAAATCAGAGAATGTGAAGCAAAGTGCAAACATTTGTACTAGCGTGTCATTAGGCATCATTCTCACCATCATCCGTTAGTCCTTAGCCCCATGTATTCTGAGTCTGGGGAACATGGTGCCTCATGTTGGTTACTGGCCCTGGTTCGGAATGCACCACACATCCTGCCAGACAGCACCCCAGACTCACAGTGTGCTTTCTCAGAGGTGGTATCATAACTAGTTTTTCAATAATCGATTTCATTGTTCTAGTAAGTCAACTTTTTTTCCCAGTTATTTTTGTGTGTGTGCTATAATTGACAAAATTGTAAGATACTTAAAGTGTACATGTGATGATTGTAAACAGATTCCTACCATCGAGTTAATTAACACATCTATCAACTCACATCTCTCTCTCTCTTTTTTTGTTGGTGAGAAACTTTAAATTCTCCTCTTAGGAGATTTCAATTATACAGTATGTTAGCGACTATAGTCACCATGCTATATGTTAGATCCTCAGACCTTATCCATCTTACGAGTGAAAGTTTGTATCCTTTACCAATCTCTCCTGGTTTCCCCTGCCTACCAGCCCACCAGCCCCCTACTCTCTGTTTCTGAGTTTCACTTTTTTTTTTTTTTTTTTTGTGATTCCACATATAAGTGATACCATACAGTATTTGCCTTATTTAACTTAGTATAATGTCCTCACGAGAAGGAAATGGCAACCCACTCCAGTATTCTTGCCTAGAGAATCCCATGGACAGAGGGGCCTGGTGGGCTGCTGTCCACAGGGTCACACAGAGTTGGACATGACTGAAGCGACTTAGCACACATACATGCATTGGAGAAGGAAATGGCAACCCACTCCAGTATTCTTGCCTGAAGAATCCCATGGACAGAAGAGCCTCATAGGCTGCTGTCTATGGAGTCACACAGAATCGGGCATGACTGAAGCAACTTAGCAGCAGCAGCAGCATAATGTCCTCAAGTTCCATTCATGTTATCACAAATGGCAGATTTTCTTTTTCCTTATGACTGAATAACATTCCAGTGTGTGTGTGTGTGTGTGTGTCTGTGTGTGTGTGTGTGTGAGACATCATCTTTGTCCATACTTCTTCAGGAGGACTTTCCTAACCCTCAGATCAGGTTAGATCCCCTGCCCAGCACAGGCTGACAGGGGCATTCTGCTGATTGTCATCACTGAGATTGGCTTGCTTTGTGATGCCACCATCTCCACTTGAGCTTCCAAATTGCCATGTCAGGAAAGCGAGCACTCAGGAAAGACATATAGCCTTTCTCTTTCCACCTCATTTGCCAAAGGAAGGTATAGGGACACGCGTTACTTGAGGGAGACACATGCTTGGAAAGAAACGGGATCCAGGAAGTTGGGTGCGCCCTAGAAACATTTAACACCAGCATCATTGCTAACAGCTGTGCTTTCCTGAGGAGGTGCCATGTGCTGGACATTCTGCTAAGCACATTTCACTCATCCTCCTTACAGACCTGAGAGCAGTGTTAATAGCTCCACTTTTAGGGAAAACAGATTCAGAGAGATTATGTGACCTTTTTGAGGCTACAAATGATATTTAAGCTGCCCCTCTGCCCACGCACACCTGGCAGGTGAGTCTGCCAATCAGACTGCATCACCTACACTACACCACAGTACTTGATGCCCTTTCCAGAACCCTGTGCTTTGACACTTCTGATGTTCCTATCCTGCCAAAAGTGTATTTTATCAAACTCTTGTTCACTCCTTGGGACCCAGTTCTAACCAGATCTCTCTGCGAAACTTCTTCTTTTTTAAAAAATATTTATTTATTTATTTGGCTGTGTCAGGTATTAACTGTGGCATGTAGGATCTTTAGTTGTGGCATTCAAACTGTTAGGGACTCGTGCCCTCTACATTGGGATCGTCTTAGCCACTGGACCACCAGGGAAGTCCTCTATGAAACTTCTGACTTCCTCCTGCAGAATTCATTGCCCAAGCCTCAGTTGCACTCAGTTCAAATCCCTAGCAGGACACTCATCACATGAATTTATTAATATTATCTGTTAACCTTCTAATTTCTTCCACTGGACTGTGGCAGCTTGAACAAGGGAACCACATCCCATTTCTCTCTGTATTTACAGGGAAGAAGCAGAATAGCTTAAATACAGCCAACATTAGTTATACATACATGCCAGACATGGGTCTAAGGCCTTTACATATCCTCACTAATTTCGCTCTCATTCCATTTCTATAAGGTAAGCACTATTATTGTGTGTGTGTGTGTGTGTGTGTGTGTGCACTCAGTTGCTCAGTTGTGTTTGACTCTTTGTGACCCCATGTATTTTAATCACCAGGCTCCTCTGTTCATGGAATTTTCCACGCAAGAATACTGGAGTGGGTTGCTATTTCCTTCTCCAGGGTATCTTCCTGACCCAGGGATCAAGCACACATCTCTTGAGTTTCCTACGTTGCTGGCAGATTCTTTACCACTGCACCACCTGGGAAGTCCCAGGTACTATTAATAGCATCATATATTTTTTTTTTAAACCGATGAGGAAATGCAATGTATAGAATGTTTAAATAACTTACCCAAAGTCTCATATGTAGTGCACAGCTGTGCTGAGATTATTAATAGAATTCAGGGAGTCTAAACCCAAAGTCTAAGCCTGCTTAGCCACAATGCTACTGCTCAAAACTTCCTCCAGCTTATATCTGAGCCCTTTGCTTCATCTATTTTTTTAAAGAAAATTCTCTCACATAATCATAGTACAATTCTCAAAACTGGGAAATCAACATTTTCTTACTATATAATCTACTTGAAAGTGAAAGTGAAGTCACTCAATCGTGTTCGACTGTTTGCAACCGATCCCATGGACCATAGCTGACCAGGCTCATCTGTCCATGGGATTTTCCAGGCAATAGTACTGGAGTGGGTTGCCATTTCCTTCTTCAGGGGGTCTTCCTGATCCAGGGAATGTGGTCTCCCACATTGCAGGCAGACGCTTTACTGTCTGAGCCACCAGGTAATCTACTTTATTTATAGCCAAATTTCCCAGGAATGTCCCTTATAACAAAAGACAACAAGATTTTCTGGTCCAAGAGGCAAATCCCTGATCACATATTGCATTTAACTATCGTATCTTCCTCGTATCATTTGACCGGAAACAGTTCCTCAGTATTGTCTTTCATGACCTTGATAGACACAAGCCATTGTGTCTTGAAGAGACACAATTATGAAGAGCACAAGCCATTTATTTTGTAAAATGTCCATTTTTTTTAGCATGTGTGATGCTTCCACATGGTTAGATTCAGTTTATTAACTTTTTTAGCTGGAACACCACCAAAGTGTGCTCTGCCTTTCTCAGTGCTTCATATGAAGAAGTACCTATCTATCTGTACCTATGATTACCTTTCATGCTAATTTTTCTGTGTGCCAATGTCTTTTTCTTCTGTATCTCCAGCATCAAATTCACTGCCTGACTCATGGTATATGTGTAATAAACAGTTGAATGAATAAATCTCCTTTCCTGTAAAAGAAAACTATAACTCAAGGCACAAATTTGTGAATCATAACATTAGTTTCTTCCCTATCCTTTTCCCCACAAGTAATAAGCATCAAGTCTCACTAATTCTATGTCCTAAATATCATAGCAATCTCACCCTTCTTCATTCTCACTGCCATTGCACTGGCTCATTATTCTAACACCCTAGCCTCCCTGCCTCTAGTCCTGCCCCCTGTAATCCATCTTTGGAAGGTGAGTTACAGAAAACACCACTGTATCATGGAGACTGAGCACAATAATAGGTTTCATTGAGATAACTTAAAAGCCCAAGTGTTAGTAAGATGACATACATGGTCTCTTATTCTGTCAGCAGCCCACAGTGAGACCTGTCTTCCCCGTGGTGACAGAAACTGATTGGATTTTTCAGTCGGGTTTCTGGCGTTGGTGAGGATGGCAAAGAAGATGTTGTAAAACAAGGAGGGCTCTAAATAAGAGTACAAAGTTCATCTGTACAAAGAGTACAAAGTTCAACTGTAGAGTTTTCCAAAACCTCTAGTCACGGACTCCGGGCCAAGTCATGAGAAAAAAATCCCAGGGCTGAGATGGGGAGTGGTTTAGAGTCATGTAGCTAGCTCCTATGGAGAAGGCAATGGCACCCCACTCCAGTACTCTTGCCTGGAAAATCCCATGGACGGAGTAGCCTGGAAGGCTGCAGTCCATGGGGTCGCTGAGGGTCGGACACGACTGAGCGACTTCACTTTCACTTTTCACTTTCATGCATTGGAGAAGGAAATGGCAGCCCACTCCAGTGTTCTTGCCTGGAGAATCCCAGGGACGGGGGAGCCCGGTGGGCTGCCGTCTATGGGGTCGCACAGAGTCGGACACGACTGAAGTGACTTAGCAGTAGCAGCTAGCTCCTATAGCTTGCAGTGAGCTATTAAGCCAGAAGCTGACCACAATACACACTGTCTAGTCAGTAATAACCCAAAGCTATGCAGATATCCAAGACAATCAGAGGTAGGGAGTCAAGAGTATCTTTGCTAGTGTAACTCTCAGCTATCTCTTTGGTAATCTCCCAGATGAGCCTTAGAAACACCTCTTGATGGAGGGAAATGCATGTAAAATGGTGATGCACTGCATCTCTTATCGCCCCCAAGGCCAGCCTGCTGATGGCACCAGAGACTGGGCATATATAGCCTATGCCCACTGGATCTTTGATTACTGAGGAGTTGTGTGCTACTTTGGCCACCTGATGCGAAGAGCTGACTCACTGCAGACCCTGATGCTGGGCAAGACTGAAGGCAGGAGGATAAGGGGACAACAGAGGATGAGATGGTTGGATGACATTGCCGACTCGATGGTCATGAGTTTGAGCAAGCTCCAGGAGTTGGTGATGGACAGGGAAACCTGGCATGCTGAAGCCCATGAGGTCACAGAGTTGGACACGACTGAGCAACTGAACTGAACTGTGTGCTACCCACACGAAGTGGGTCACCCTGTCTCCAAGTGGAAGGCAGTGGAGGCAAGGGAGGCAAGGGAGGCTGTCTTAGCACCCAGAAAATCTAGTCCTGGAAGTGGGTGGGAAGCACATAATGTTGCTTCGAGTTGGTTCCAAGGTGACCCTCTGCATCTATTTAGCATGGACATCATGGGGTGTGGATGCATGAGTGCAGAAGGTGAAGGAAAACGGTGGCTGAGGCCACTGCCTGGGAGAAGTGACACCTGAGACATTGTCTGATAGTGGAATGCTGGTAAGATCCCTTATAGACAAATGAAATAGGGGGTGACAGATCTAGCTTTGTGATAGTTGGTACTATGGTCACCGCCCCAGACTGGTACAGTCTGTCCATAGCTGGATTAGGAAAACGGAGAGGTTATGTCCTCTTTAGGGCTCTACTGGCTTCACAGGTTTGAATTTGTCCATGAGGAGCTCTTGAGCTACCCTCAAGAATGAACTGGACTTCCCTGGTGGCCCAGAGTTTAAGAATCCACCATACAATGCAGGGGACGTGGGTTCAGTTCCTGGTTGGGAAACTAAGATCCCATGTACCATGGGGCAACCCATGTACCATGTGCCACAACTACTGAGTTGGTGTGCCACAACTAGAGAGTCCATGTGCCACAATGAAAGATCCTGCATGATACAACAAAGACCCCACATGCCACAACTAAGACCAGGTGCAGTCAAGTAAATAAATAAATAAATAAATACATATATAGTTTCAACTCCATAGACTGTAGGCTGTAGGGCTTCCCAGGTGGCGCTAGTGGGAAAGAACCCGCGTGCCAATGCATGAGACATGAGACATGATTTTGATTCCTGGGTTGGGAAGATCCCCTGGAGGAGGGCATGGCAACCCACTCCAGTATTCTTGCCTGGAGAATCCCATGGACAGCATGGTTGACCATTTGGATGTACCATTTCCATTTTGCAATGTTTCCAGCTTGCTGCACTATGTCAATTATCTATCTCAGTTCCAAACCATTCTCCTACACTTTGCCTTGTGAGGTTGGGGCTGGCATTCTGCACACCCCATTTCTCCTATGCCAGTGCTGCCTGTTAGATTCTGCTGATAAGAGGCTCTAGAGGGAGACTGGAAGACTGTGGTTCTTCATTCTGGCAGGAATAGTTGGGTCTAGTAGCAGCTGCTGAATCCAGTTTCCAGGTTTCACCCTCTGACTCCCCACCCCTCTTAGAACCAGCATCATCATGCCTCCAGAGTGTTGGCTGGCACCCTGTCCTCAGTGGTCTAATTTCCCACATGTTACTGGGGTATCACTACTGACCAATAGTGCTCCTTTCCTGGAGGTCTGGGTTCTTACCTCTGCGGGTCTTGCTTTTGAGCTTTTGACTGCTCATCATCCTGGCCTCTTCCCATTGTTCGTCCAGGCTTCAGATGGTCAATGTTTCTTGCAGAACTCAACTCCGTGACATCTTAATGCTCCAGTTTTGCATTTTCAGTCCTTTAAGATTGGACTAACCAATCTCGACATTAAATTCTCTATTAAAATTACTGGGATGTGATTTCTGTTTTCCCGACTGGACCATCAGGGATCCACCCATGTGATGGAATTCGGTTCGGTAACAACCCACTGTAGGACGGGAATGTTGGATCTGAGTCACATTTTTCCCATTTGCCAGGGCCAATAATTGTCATTCAAAGTGCCTGCACCATTCAGTAGCAGTGAGATGACCCACTCCCAATATTGGCAAAGTCTTGTTGTCAGAGACATTAGATGTGAGGCTTGTCATAGACAATGAAAATTCCATGGGATCAGAATGAGTTGGGGGTGGGGAGAGGCAGGTATTGCTTCTGTGGCTTCTTACTATTGTGGCCCATGGTTGAATTTAGCTGCTTCCCAGGTGACTCAGTGGTGAAGAACCACCTGCCTATGCAGGAGATGCAGGAGACCCGGGTTCAATCCCTGGGTTGGGAAGATCCCCTGGAGAAGGGAATGGCAACTCACTCCATTATTCTTACCTAGGAAATCTCATGGCAGGTTACAGTTCATGGGGTTGCAAAAGAGTCGGACACAGTTTAGTGACCACACAACAACAACTGGTGACTTATATTTCTGAATAGCATTCCTATGTGCAGGAAGTGCTGCCTCTAATACCCAGAGGGCTCCTTCTGTGTAGGGTCTGTAAGGTCGCAGTTTTTCCTCCCCCCCCCCCAGCTTTTTAGCAGCTCCCCGAGGCATGTGGAATCTTAATGCCTGACTAGGGATCAAACCTGGGCCCCTTGCATTGGAAGTGCGGAGTCTTAACCACTGGCCCACCAGGGAAGTTCCTTGCTGCTTTCCTTAGGAGGTTCTGGAATATCTCATACGTACTCCAGTGGTCTTGCTCTGACCTCTATCCTCATTCAAGGCCCTGCCACCCATGGACAGCTGCGCTTAGAGAGCTTGCATTAGGGAGAAAACTTTTCTCTGGGGGCCACTGTCAAAGCTGCCATCAGTGGAAGACAATGGGCTTTCCTGATGGATTATTGATCTTCATAATCTATTAATAAACAATGGATTATTGCAGTTATTAAGTATTGCTGGGGAAGTTCAATATGCCTGAGGGAGGATAGTTTTTAAGGTGAGGTTCATGCTCTGCCAAGCGAAAACAATTTTTTAATTCCTGGAGAAAACAAGAGCAGGGGACATGAGCGATGTCTAGGGCAATTCTGTCCGAGTCATATAATGTGAGCCCCACATGTAATTTTACATTTCCTAGTAGTCACTATATATTAAAAAAAAAAAAAAAGTAAAAAGAGACAGGTCTAATTCATTTTAGTAACATGGTTCAGTTAACCCAAAATAGATCCAAAATAGTAACATTCCAGCATTTAAATATAAAAAGCAGGTATTTTTCATTCTTTTTTCAAACTAAGTCTTCAAAATCCGTTGTGCATTCTACACTGAGAATTGCACATCTCAGTTCAGAGCAGCCTTTGAATGGTCAGCAGCCACATGTAGCTGGTGGCTGAGGGCCTGGACAGTGCAGCTGCCGGCCACACAACGAGCGCCAGTGATGGAGGCAGTCATTTGAGTCACCTGCTGGTATAGCAGGTGCTTTGAGTGACTGGGTGACCACTATTTAAGCCACAACAATCCGTAATCAGACACTGGATTTAACTGACTGCCTACCCAGGCTGGGAGCTGGCAGATAGTATGCACTATCACTCCCTCCCGGCAACAGAATAAGCCTTCTCGGTCTTCTTTGTCACCAACTGGTATTAGACACGTGTTTCAATGGCGCAATCCTGGCAGGCTTTGGAAATTCAAGAGGCCCTGAAATTACCAGGAGGGATGGCAGTGCCCATACCCACCCAGCAGATGAGTGTACTCTGATGGACCGAGGGAACCCATCATGTCTGTACTATCCTGCAGTCAGTTGAAGGGACCCCAAGCATGGTCCCTTCAAAGGGGCCAAAGGCCTCTGCAGCAATGGTGCCAAGTCTCTTGGGTCTAAGTAAAACCAGTCCCAAATCCTGTCAGGGAAACTTACTGTGGACCCATCAGGTCCAAGAATAACAATTACTGGGGCACCAGTGCCTGGTAGGTCTGCAGAATTCTACCTGCACCTATGTTCCAGGCCATATGGACAAGGGCAAAAGTCAGCCACTCTCTGAAGAGGGCAGAGGACTGGGCACAAGGCCAAGTTTGCTTTGGAAGGTACTCAAATCTGGACTGAACGGCCCTCTAGCAGTTGGGCCAGAAAAATCAAGTCTCCTGGATCACAGAGGCCTGTGGGCCTGGGGAGTCTCATTCTAGCAGCATGAATATGTGGCTAAGTACTCAGCTTCCTCCTCTGCACACTTCTCCAAGTACACAACAGGCTGTGAAGACTTCCTGGCCAGGCAGTGGGAAACACTCATGGCCTTCAACATCCACCGCCTCCTTGTGTCAGCTCTCCGCAGGGCTCGTCTTAATGCCCGCTCAATTATCAGTCATTTTTGTTTCCTACACCCCTATCTTCTCTCTACATCCTCTTTAGGGTGATTTGGGTTGTCGATCCCTGCTCTTGGCTTTCCCCATCCACCTCCTTCCTTAGGGATCCCTTTGAGGACTAGAGCCTAAGAGCACTGCAGTAAGCCTGAAGTGTTGGTCTGGGCCTTCTCACTTTTGCTGAGACATGGGACAATTCACAGCCCCCTTTATTTCCTCTTACTCTTTTGAGTGGGGCCTAAATCAGCACCAAGGGATCATCCCATCCCTTACTCCTGGTAGAAGGAGCAAAATTAGAGAGACGTCCTCCATGGCAACCCACTCCAGTACTCTTGCCTGGAAGATCCCATGGACGGAGGAGCCTGGTAGGCTGCAGTCCATGAGGTCGTTGAGGGTCGGACACGACTGAGCGACTTCACTTTCACTTTCCTCCTTGTATAAGATCCCATCCGCTTCTACAGCATTCTCTGAATTAAGGACCTTTGCTCACGAGTTAACACTGAGGCCCAGGGTTTTCATACAATCCCTCTATAAAGCCCAGGTGCCTTGAAGCCCAGGTCGCACCTGCGACCTCAGTAGGGAAGTCTCCTCTTTGTGGTATGTGAATCTGACTTCTCTGCGAGCATCTGATTATAAGCCCAGGGCAGGCACACATGCTTGGCTGAACCAGCCAATTCACTTGGCAAAAGGGAATCTGGTGGTAAAGCTCCAATGCTGGCCATCCGTTGCCACTTACCTCCTGGGTGTAGCTTCTTCATCATGTGTAAGTAGTTCAAGTCTCAGTGGACTTCTGTGACTACTACAGGGAGTTTAATTCCCTGTGCGATGAAGCCTCTCTCTCTGGACCTCAACCCCTGACCCTCTCTGCAAGCGCCTGGGTGGTACACTGCACAATAGGTCTCAAATCTGAGGATAGGTTGTATCTACACCTCCAACAGCAATTTAGACCAAGGGCTCTTTTCTCTCAACTTTTTTCCTTAGGGCTCACAGGACTGGCTGACTTGTAGGGAGTGCCAAGGAATCGGTCTCAGTTTGCCCTCCATGGAGGGCTTTCCATGGTCTTTGTAGCAACTGGTGTGGGCCCAGACAAGCCCTGAAATTGCACGTCACTGGTGATTTCAGCTCAGCCAGGTCTCCCACCACCAGCCCTACCTAGGAGGGGTGTCACGCAGCCCTGGTATGGCTTAGTTGAGCCCTTTTGCGGTTTTCCAAAAGCCAGAGCTGGAAGAAGAGGAGCTTGCCTCCCATGGGACACGATCTGTGCCTCAGTGGGCAAAGGTAAACGGCATACCAGCATGCAAAAGGAAAAGGTTTTAATGAGGGAAAATTACCAGCAAGGCTCAGGAAGAAGAGGCTCAAGGATGCCCAGGCTCCCAGCAGAGCCACAAAGGCTGGGGCCCTGTAGCCTGCATCCTTGGGGCTGGGCTCCAGGGAAAGGTCTTCCCTGGGAGTTACTGTTTTGCAGGGCAGCACTGATGCTGGTGGCCTTGCAGGCTGAAGTTCAAACCAGGGCTTAAATGCCGGCTGTCAGGGGAGCTGTCTGGGAACACAGGCTGCTACCACTTGTGACCTTGTGGGAAGCCGGATTTGGACCATGGGCAGCAGAGCCTCCACAAAGTTGGATGTGGGCCCAGTCCCTCCTGCTTGTTGGTTACCAGGCAACTTGACAGAGGCTCCTGAAGTCGTGGGCAATCCTGTCCCTCCACACTTCAAGCATAAATCTGACCTCATTTAACACCCTTCAGAGGCTCCTTCAAGTCAAACCTCTTAACACGGCGCCGTAGGCCTACCTGGGCTGTATTGCTTGTCTCACCTCTCATTCTCTGCCTCAAATTCTCTGCTCCAGCCACAATGAAACTTCAGGAAGCTCCTCCAATTGACTTTTTCATGCCCAGACCAAATGACCCGGGCCCCTTTTCTCCTGGCTAAACTTTCCAACCTGTCCTCCGATTTCAGTAAATTTCATTTCACCGAGAAGCCCTTTACTGACTCCACACCACCCTGCTTTGGGTTGTTTCTGTGTGCACACACCTCACCCTGTGCATCTGAGCCCACTTGCTGAGTTTGCCCATTTGACACTGAACTTCTTGAAAATCTGAAACAGTCTCTATCCCCAAGCCACCTGTGAAGTGCCTGATATACAGTGAATGTTCACTGAATATTTAATGAGAACCAGATGAAATGAGGTGGGTGGCTCAATAATAATTACTAGCTTTCTCCATGTAAAACATGCTGCTGCTGTTTAGTTGTTAAGTTGCATCCGACTCTTTTGCACCCCATGGACTGTGGCCTGCCAGGTTCCTCTGTCCATGGGATTCTCTAGGCAAGAATACTGGACTGGGCTGCCATGCCCTCCTCCAGGGGATCTTCCCAACCCGGGGATCAAACCTGCCATCTCTTGCATTGGCAGGTGGGTTCTTTGCCATTGAGCCACCAGGGAAGCCCCTATGACACCTTAACAACCACTTATTTAACTCAATGAAGAAACTGGAACATGAAGAGGTGAAATGACTCTTCCAGGAACCAGAGAGCTAGTGTGCAAGCAGGTCAAGTGTAGAATCTACCTCCTGATTCCTCCCTCTTCACAGCCTAACTCTTTAGGTTCCTTTTTATCAGGTAACATCCAGGCTGCACTTGCAACTTTTAATGGTATTTATTCCTTGAGAACTAGTATTCTTTGATGCAATACCTTACAGGCTTCAATCTCCAGAGAAATCTGACAAAGATGCCTATTTATCAAAAATAATAATGGAATTCTTTTCTTCTCTTACCATAAGCCATCTATGTTCTCTTTGATACTGAATAATATACTCTAGTTCTCAGGATTCCATGTAACCATTTTCTGTTGCAATTTTCTTTCTAATTTTGACCTACCCCTGTAATTAAGTGTATGGTATTAGAAATTGGTGGGGAAACCTTTAGGCACTTAGTTTGAAGCTTACTCTTGAATCACTTAGCAAGTGCAACTTGCAAAGACTTTTAATGCGTCTCCCATTAACATGAAACTCATTAGCATAAAACATATTTCCCTGTTTCTTCATGGAAAGTTCTGAGAGAAATGGAAAGAAAAATTTTAAATAGCAACCCTCTCCCCAAAAAAACCTTCAAACAGCCTCAGATAAACAGAGGGAAAGATGGTCAAAATTTAACTACTGGTACCTATTAAGCCTTCTGAGCAATCAAGACTAGTATCTTGTAATGGCTATTTTAGAATAACTGCTTATCAGAGGCTCAAAGTGTCATAATGCAAAGACACTATTTATGGCCATAAAGCAAACTGGTCAAAAATGATCTAATCAGTATATCGACTCTAAAAGGTACTATACTCCTAACCACCAGGAACCGGAAGTTCATGGTCAGATGAGAGAAATGCCTCCAAGTGAGCCAATTGAGACAAGACAGGCTTGAGCCTCAAGCCTGCTGCCACCAATAGGGTATTCACATGTAGCAAGCACTGAAACATGAAACCACGAAAACCCAAAAGTTACTTGAGGATGGTTGCTACTTATCACTTCTAATGGATTGTGCAAAAGTCTAGAACTAGGCTGAACAGGTAACAGAAATTCAAAAAAAGTACCAGAATGAAAACTAGAAAGCCAGAAAATAAACATGGATTTTTCTCCAGAAAAAAAAAAAAAATTTATATATAGAGACTGTCCTGCTTATCACTGGACCTTTTTGGATTCTAACACGAGGAAGAACTTTGACACCATCATCTATTTCTATCTACTCTTCTAGGTTGTGCCAGAGTTTCCATCAAGTTATCACAATAATCAATTCAGACATATTCTACCTACAGACTGTCATGTTCTCTATTACTGACATCAAAAATTTTTTTTAAAAGATTCATAGACATATTTAATAGTTTCCAAATGGCAAGTATGTTTATGTGTGCACTGACAGGAGCTTGTCTTTAACATGGTTTAGTAGCATCCTATGTAATTAATGTGTTCAAATACTCTTAACTGCGAATATATATAATTATTTTTCAATTATCTACATTTCTGCCTTTTAGAAGCACATAAAAAATTATTTGCAAGGCATAATATATGCTTTGCATGATTAATACCTCCCCCCATCTTTAAGTTTCATTACATTTAGAAATTTAAGACCGGGAGCAAACATCTGTCAGACTAAAGTTTTGCTTTTTCATAAGTGCAACTTTTTAATAAAAATTTACATCTAGATAAACAATCTTCAGATTTTTGAAACTTTAATAAGATTTTAAAAACATCATGACTTTGAACTGAAAAACATACATGTTTAGCACACAAATATTGTAATATGAATCAACTCCAACTCCACATGAAAACATGTGACTCAAATTACAGTTTTAGAAGTTAGTAATTCACATTTAAGCAAGTTAGCGCCTTGCTGAATTCAGCCGTGGTAAAAAAGAGACTTAGTGCATATTGTAATGGCACAATGTGCTTTTGTACCATTTTGTTGGTATTTTTCACCTTATTAAACAAGATCAAGTTCTTGAAAGTTGGTAGATATCGGCTAACTTCCTATGACATGTGAAATTTCCAATGGTAACAGATACATTTTGTAACAGAACACTTTCTATAGACTTTTCCTATCTTAAAATTTTAAAAGCAATCATTTGTAAGGATTGCATCAACATCAATGTAGCAGAGGAAGATCAAACTTTATTGAAACTGCTTGCATACAAAATATATTGCACTATAACCAAACAAATGTCAACATAAAATCCAATCTGTTGTCGCTAATATGTACAGAGAATATTGCCCAAGAGCAGTTACATTACAAGGTCATTCTACCTTGGTTAATTATCTACAGTATTTTAAACCGAACAGCTTACAGATGATGTGTGCAAGGTACCAATTTCTGTTTTCAAATACTATACATTCCCAGAATAAATAACTAGAAATCAACATTAATGTTTGGCAATACTTTTAAAAGACTTTTTAATATTCTTGAAATCATGTGCAGTTTGTTGCCATTTTTATATGCTTATTTGTATGCAAGGAAAAGTAACCGTAATATGAAAATTCAAAGAAACAAACTCACAACAGACATCAGAGGCAGAACTTCGGTTTGTACGGCACTGTACAGATTCAGTGGTACCCCTACTTGGAGTTATTTTTTAAGAAAAATATAACATCTTAGAGTGAAGGTCCTTCACATATTTTCCTCAGTAAATCTCGTAAAAAAAAAAAAAACAACAAAAAAAAAACACAAAAAAACCCTCAAAACTGAAACCCAATATGTCAAAAAAACAAAAGGAAAAAAAAAACTAAAGAAAAAAGTTTCATGTGTTAACCATCCTAGTCTGCTTTCCAATTCTGCTTATACATTAGACCTAATATTTCAAAGTTTACAAAACATTTAACCTGCTTCCAATGTTTCTCAGACAAAGTACCTGTACTTCACAGGATTATTATGCACACAAATGACCTTTCTACCTCCCCCAAATAAGCTTGAAATGAAAATGAGAAACTTCACAAAACTCGGGGAGGACAAAATAAAAAGACAGCTCTAAGTTAAAACTGGTCATCAGGCCAAAGAGCAGGCGTATCCTACTAACTTTCAACCAGGAAGATTTGTTCCTAGCTGAAAACATTTGAGCCTCTTGCAAATGAAAAGACCATTACTACTTTTCCGGTCTATACAGAAAAATTACACATCCCTCTCAATAACACTATTTGTCAAACTTCAGTGCAACAGAACAAAAACAAAAGTCTTATTCTTTATACTGCCTAACCTGATGTTTATGTAAGAAAAAAAATATGGAAAGCATGCATTCTTCTATAAAGTACTAATGTTTGACAGGGTTTGCTACATCTTTTAACATTTAGTGTTTCCAACTTATCTTCCCTGAACTCTGCATCCAAATATAATATTCCTACCTGCCAAGATATAAAAAAGGCACAGATCATACAACTTTTTTTTTTTTTTTTTTGCTAATGAAAATGACAAACGTCACATCACACACATCTCAGGGTCCACTAAAATACTGGAAAAGTGGACCAAAACATAAACTGACACAGGACATGAAATGCCATAGTATTTTATGGACTTCTATGAGATTGAAAATAGAAGTCTAACATGATTACCATAAATGCTATTATTCAGAAAAACTGAAATATACCAGTGAGTTATCACCCAATGCAGGGTAAACGGTCCAAATTAACAAAGAATATCACTGCGTGGTATTTAAAAAATAAACCAAATGAAAATCCTGTCCTGAAGTGCTAAGTAAGTATACTTAATTATTTAAAAGCAATATTTCAAAAATTTTAAGACTTCATTTTGTGCAAATTTGAAAACTGCTGCTTATGGCCAATGTGAAAAAAGCAAAATTCTTAACGGAATTGTTCATTTCATGCCCTGTGCCACCTTGCCTACTATTTGTCTTTGGCCTAACAAAGTTTTCTAATATGGAATAAGAATTATGGAAATGGTATAGGGGATATATCACTCCAGAATTATGCACTTTAGGGTACTCCATTAACAAGTGGTTGCTGGTCATCCACGGTGTCTGGCTTTTCCTTCCTCTGGTTACGATCTTTACCCGTGCGCAGCCGATTACCTTCACTGGAGGTATTCTGTAATGTTTTAGTGTGGACACTCCTTTCATTATTGCAGTCAACTCTGATCTAAAACAAGTTATAGTTGTTATATACAAAGACCATATTCTGTTGTAATCTGTAATTGGCCTGACAAGAAATTTAAGCCCAAAGTGTATATTCCACATGTTAAAAGGGATTTGAATAGAAGAAGTGTGAGAAATTAAGGTCAGGAAGGAGCTTTATTTGGCTTATGATTCTAAAACACTCTTCTTCTGTAACTGGAACACCTTGGTCATCTCACTGCATCCAAAGTTAGATAAAAACTCACAATCCTACTGTGTCTTCTTCTAAGTAGAACAAAACAATGAGAAACAAATAGTTAAAATGAACTCCTATTACGGATTGCAAAATATATATGCAAAATATACAGGTCTGTTCAAAAAAATGGTTTATTCTTCAAAGATATGAAACCCAGGAGGAGAGAGACAAATTATTGTCTTCCTATTCTGATGTTACCAGAGCAATAACTTAACTCACTTATTAACTAGCCTTTAGTTGACATCTTCATTTCTATCATAAGTATGATTAACTTTTTCTACACTGAGGGGTCCCTTTGTCATACAATGTGTGTGTGTGTATAAATATACACACATACTGTATATACTCATATATATATATACACACACACACCATATATACTCATGAGCACTGGTTTCTAGTAGCTTATATTACAGTAAGGCAAGTCAGAGGATCATACAACTTAAACCCTGAAGAATAAGAATAGTACAGGGAAATTTGAAGACACTAATGTGTGGGAGAACTGGAATCCCAGCAAGAAGATAGAGATGAATAAGATTTAAAAAATAATATTCTGAGATTTATATAATATTTTAAGTGCCAGCACTGAACACTTAAAACACTGCTAATGCAATTGAAGATGCTGTACAAAAGAAAGATAATGTTGACACACAGGGCTAAAACAATTAATAAAAGTACTGATATGCTTCTAGTACAAATGGGACTACCTATAGTCCCAAAATGGTGCACTCGAATTTCAAAGTATGTTTAATTGTTGGTCCTGGGTGAGAGTTTCAGCTGTTTGGTTGTCAAGAGGGGAATTATGAAACTGGTACATAAACACCTTATAATTTCATCAATCTCTAGGTCTAAGATCTTTTATGTGATGATCCTTAAGTTAAGTCACTCAGTCATATCTGACTCTTCACGACCCCATGGACCGGAACCCACCAGGCTCCTCCGTCCATGGGATTCTCCAGGCAAGAATACTGGAGTGGGTTGCCATTTCCTTCTCCAGGGGATCTTCCCGACCCAGGGATTGAACCCAGGTCTCCCGCATTAGAGGCAGACGCTTTAACCTCTGAGCCACCTTAAGCACCAGCTAATAGTTAACACCTACTTACAAATGCTAGGACTTCCCTGGTGGCTCAGACGGTAAAGCGTCTGTCTGCAATGCAAGAGACCTGGGTTAGATCCCTGGGTTGGAAGATTCCCTGGAGAAGGAAATGGCAACCCACTCCAGTACTTCTTGCCTTGAAAATCCCATGGACGGAGGAGCTTGGTGCAGGCTACTATCCATGGGGTCGCAAAGAGTCAGGCACACCTGAGAGACTTCACTTTCTTTCTACAAATGCTATGAATTCTAAGGAATATTCTGCCATGAAGTTTCTGCTCTTAAAATTTATGTCTCACTAATTTTAGGTACTGGTCCCAAACCAATCCATAGTCATGAAGGGACCCCCAACTACTTGGATTAAGTCTTCAGAGTTAAAGAAGCAGCCGAAGAGATCGTGCGTTCTGGGAATGAGGTACCAGGGTTCAAATATCACTCTGCTGCTGCTGCAAAGTCGCTTCAGTCGGGTCCGACTCTGTGCGACCCCATAGGCGGCAGCCCACCAGGCTCCGCCATCCCTGGGATTCTCCAGGAAAGAACACTGGAGTGGGTTGCCATTTCCTTCTCCAATGCATGAAAGTAAAAAGTGAAAGTGAAGTTGCTCAGTCGTGTCCGAATCTTAGCGACCCCATGGACTGCAGCCTACCAGGCTCCTCCATCCATGGGATTTTCCAGGCAAGAGTACCGGAGTGGGGTGCCATCGCCTTCTCCGAAATATCACTCTAGTGTATGCTAACTATGTGACTCAGTCTTTCTAAACTTCAGTTTACTCACCTATAAAACAGAATAATAAAACTTCTTACCTCAGGGTACTGTTGAAACATTAAGTGAGATACAATACACCCAGCCAAGGTACCTGGCTGTGCTTGGGGGCGCATTTTAAAATTATGTTAACAATGTATTCAACACAGGTGCTGGCCACATGAGATGGGTTCTCAGGGTAGAGGCTGGCTCTAAATAGGGAGCTGACTGATTCAGCATGTACTAGCCGAGTGTCATCAGCCCTGTCTATTGTGAGCTAGATACCTTCTTTTTCTTACTTTCCAGTCAAAGAGGACACCCTATCCTTGCAACTCCGGTGAGGAGGGATGTGGGTTCCACAGGGCTTATACAAGTCTCTCTCAGTACATTCCCGGATGTTTCTTTCCTTAGAGAATGGGGGTAGTGAGGATCATCTATGTGGTACTGAAGTCATAATGTGGTTGTCAAAATCTTTACAAATACTGAGACTGCACATTCTCTAGATAAATCTTCTTTGTATACTTGTCATAAAGGACTAAAATTGACCACAAATGTAATGTTGAAAGTATTTCACAAATATCTATATAGTATAGCAAATTCACATAAATCTCAAACTTCTGTAACTGGGACAATTTGGATGAAAAGAAGCACGTAGGTTTACCTGGAGGGATCCATCTGCTGTTCTTCCTTTAGCCTCTCTTGGATTACGTGGACGATTATCTGTTCGGGAGTGATCGTCGTTTCCTATAGGGACATTTTTAAAAGGTTCAATGGTCACTGATTCTGACATGCCTATTGGAGAGTCCTTTGTTCCCACATCCTCAATTTATTTAGACCAACCACAGAATCTAAAATATAATCAACAACCTAGCAATTTCAGTTACACACTGTCTAATAATCTAGCATCCAGGTGGCACTAGTGGCAAAGAACCTGCCTGCCAATGCAGGAGACATAAGAGACCTGAGTTCGATCCCTGTGTCAGGAAGATCCCCTGGATAAGGAAATGGCTACCCACTCTAGTACTCTTGCCTGGAGAATCCCATGGACAGAGGAGCCTGGTGGGCTACAGTCCACAGGGCTGCCAAGAGCTGGACATGACTAAAGTGGCTTAGTGCATAGCAGCACGTTATAGAAAACATTCCTAAGCCATCACAGTTCTACATCAACTGTGTAATAGGTCAATCTGAACTAATGATTAGATGTGATGTTTAGAGTACCCAAAGAAGCTGAACTAATTATCAGGGGTTATTCATGTTTGTAAACTGTAAGGAAGCCTGTCTGATATTGCTAATTACATGAGCCTTTCTTATGGTGATCAGTACAAAAGGGAGAAATGGGGGCTTGATAGTATGTCACTGAATCACCTAGCTTTTTCATAGAACTTCAGACAGTTGTTACAATTCAGCTTCATTTCTTAAACGAAAAACCCTCTGTACCTTTGAAGCTGCCTCCACGTCCTCTTCCTCCTTGTCCTCTTCCTCCGCCACCACGCCGCCGCCCGTCTCCTCTGCGCAGGAAGTTCTCCCTCTCTTCCTCTGTTGGAGCTAATGACCAATCACTGAGTTCATCTCTGTGGTCAGATTCTGTTTCAGAAGCATTTGATGCTTCAGAATTAGTTCCTATCGAGAGTTAAAAGTTATATACCATTGTCCGACTTAAAAAAACGTTAGGTTAACAGAAACTTCCAGAGACGTTTCTGGGGGTAATCCATTACACTTCCCAATTTATAAGCCCACCAAAGAGTATATTATCACCTTCCATTTTGTAAAACAAATTATCTTAAGTTCAAAATGAAGGTTTTCACGATATTTAAGGTCATTTTTGTTTCAAACATTTTTGGTTCTCATTAAAAAAAAAAAAAAGGAATTCTATTAGCCATCTAAGTTCAAACCTGAGTATGTCACATCATTAAACAGCTGTGCTCCTTTAAACATCTGTGCTCTCTGGAGGAAAAGTTGCCTACAACAATTAAATGCAATACCTTGATAAACAAAACTTCTAGAAAGAGAGTTCCTTTTAACAAGGTTTGGCCCAGGGACAAAGGGGAATGCACACATTTTGGTCATCTTAAAGAGGGTGGCAAAGGTGGCCATTGTGGCTACTATCTCAGGGAATGGTCTCTTGTGAGATCAGGGACTGGACCTCGTTGAATGGGGATATGCTTGTCTGATGCTTGGTCCACAACCTTCCCTCCCACTTCCGCAGGAATAACTGATTACTAGAAAGGATTTACTGTAGTGAACTTATTATGCCTGAGGGGGTGGGTTAATGACACAGGATGGGAGATGGGAAAAGAACTTCTTGGTGAGGGGGGACCTTCCACAGCATCAAGAACAGACTGTTGGGAAAGGGATGAGGGCTCAGGTTCAAGGTTGGCCTTAGGAGTAGGTAGCTCTCTCCCCCACTCCAGAATAGCAACTCTACTACCTCTCTCTTCCTCTGTTGGAGCTAATGAGCAATTATAGCTTCACCATAATAGCTTCATTCCTGTGGATCTTGAAGGCTTTTCCATCTTACAGAGTTCCTTTTTGAAACGCAAATATTTGTGAGATGGATTATACCTTATACCATCATTAGCAAGTTACATAGTAGATACACAGTTGAGCAAGACAGTAGGCACGGGCAGTGGGACAGCATTCAGTGAAAGGTACTGGGAGAGAAGAAGCCCTGAGAGAAAAGCTGGGGAGGCAAAGAGAGACTTCGCCTACTTCTTGACTTTGCCTAGGGCTGACTTTGGCCATGCCACTCAAAATCACCTTATAAGCCACAGGATGCAGACCCCTGATTTACACAGTCCATCCAGCAAGTATGACCAGCACATGCCTGACAAAACATGAGCCACAGTACACAAATGAAAAAAGTTTTGGCTATATAGTAATAAAATCAGGAAAGGCCTTAGGAAAGGCATTAGCGTACAAGGGCTTAAGCAGATTTATCCCCAGTCAGACTGTGGACAGAACTCACACCTGACCTGTGAACTCTATGGGTTATTATCAGGTTTTTCACTCTATGTGTCTTGCAACACAATTTGACCCACTGTGAATTGGAAACCATGTAGTGAGAAACTGTTATAATGGGGTTCTAATGAGTATTAGAGATTAGCAGCTATTAAGTCTAGGAACAGATAAAGTTACTGAGTAAAATGCTTAGTTTGTACCTGAAGTATATCCAGGACCGCGTCTGCCGTGCCCCCTATTTCTGTAAGGTCTACTACCTCGACCCAGTCCTTGACCATCATCAGTCACATAGCCTTTTTCCTTATCTGTACGATTTGGTGGTGGTCTAGAACTAGCTCCAATCTGTCGCAACTGCTCATCAATTTGTAATCTCTCCAAACGCAACTGGTCTACTTCCTATTTAAAATATACAAGATAACAGTAAAAATAATTTGACATGTTACTTAATAAAACCTTTCTCCTTTTCATCAGATAAAAAGTATACTGGAAATATTTCAATTTCAGCTCTAAGTTTATAGTAAACACTGTTACACAGAATTATCAGGAAATTGAATGGTCTCCTTAAAGAGAAAATTACTATAGGTAACATATTATTGATGTCCAGAATTAAGAGACAGAACAAAAATACTCAGCATTAAAATTATACTGAAAGAATTTAAAGTTATTTAATTTGGCAATATTATCCAATAGACCTGCTAAGGCACAAATATGGTAGTTTTGGGACTTCTTGATAATAGGTTATTGAATAAAACAACTCTAAAATGTATGAATACAGATAAATGACATTTAAGACTTAACCAGCTAAGCTTAAAAATCACACATTGTAAATAATCTTAATTAATGAAACACTGAATTTGGGCCATCTTCTACTTTCAAAGAACAGGAACTATCTAATAGTTAACCCCAAAAGTTGGACATCATGCCTTGAAAACCTCTTAAAGACTACAACTCTGCTAAGACAAGTATGACGAACAGTATAAAGTCAATTGATATACACCTGGGGTCCACTAACAGACCCTCACACACAATGCTTCCAATATGCTAGGTTCTGTCAAAACCAGATGATGTCTCAGTTCTAACCCTTCTCCTTCCAATCTATTCATAAACATCGATTTACTAGCTGCAGGGAACTGGGTCCACAACTAGAGTAGTGGTTGGGTGTCTCAGTCAAGCAGAGGCAATCATAGGGACTGTCCACATGAACAGTCACTGGGGAAGTCCCTGTGTAAAGCTAAGTTCTTAAAATCTTAGTACAGTAGTTTCAGGAAAAGGGCAGGTAAGGATCTAGATGAGTGTCATCTGTGCTCTGAACCAGACATTGTTTTACAAAGGACTTAATTAAAGGAGAGACTGCCGCTGAGTGGCTTACTCCAAAAGTACAGTTATAGCTCATGGAATGGGTGGATCTTGCAAAACAGAATGGTAGTCCAGGTTATCCCATGGGGGCAAAGCAGTCAGCACTCAGTGAGAGACGCCAAGCCCACTCAAGGGAAGATCTGGTGATGGGAAGCATGGCAACAGGACAGCTGCTAATAATCCAAAAAGATATTCAATGTGAAGAATAAATCAAAAGATCTAAAGAAGAACATTGGTTAAAAGAACAAGGGACTGATACAATGCAACCTTAAATTTGCAGGTCTTTCACATTATTTAAGCTAAGAATAGGAAGAAAAACACATACAACAGATTACACATAAGACACACTTTAAAACAAAAGTGAATAAGCAAATCAATGGGGTATCCTACCCACATAAACCTTGCTGGATGAAACCTCTCCATTTTCAATTATTAATTGACCACCATAAGAAGGATAAGAAGTGCCTAGCTACTGTGTTTTTCTTCCTTATTTACATGTAACTATAAATTGCTTCATTTTATTTAAGAAGTCAGCAGAAAAATTCGTAACAGGATAGCCTCATAAATATAATAGAAAGTTGGATTACTTTAAAAATAACATTTAGTACCCATTACAGTATGTTTTTGATACATGTGGATACAAAAGATGGAATTATAAAAGTGACAGTGGTAAAATTCTGTTTTTTTGAATTACAGAACAGTTGGCCAAAATAAATTTTAAAAAACACCTAGTCTAGGGAGGTGATTTGCCTACAGACACAGAGCTGGTCATGGCAGAAGACTACAATCAAGTGCTGGACTGCCAATCCACTGCTTTCTCTCCTATGCCCTGCAGTCTCCTGGTTCCTGCTTTCCAGATTCTAAGCTGGAGTAGGCACAGTGGTACAAATACCAACTAAAATGAGCATTTCTACAAGGAGACATAAATTGCTTCTAGTTTGTAAAACGGAGTATAAAGAAAATTATGAAGGGTACACATTTAAACAGAGGACTTCATGAAACTCTGGGCTATTCCTGATAACTGACATAAAGGGGACAACAAAGCAAGTGTTACAGACATAAAATTTGGCCTGGAAAAAACTCTCAAGGGCTAGAAAGGATCAATGAGATGAAAAGGATTTTAGACAGGATTGTCTAAAGTGGATATGAGGGTTTAACAGAAAAAAAATGGGAAATAGGGGAATTTCTTCAGAATAGGGATACTGATTCTTAAATTTAAAATGATGGAAAACTGACTTATGTTTTCAGAAAGAATACAATAAGCTAAACAAAATGAGGTTTTTTTCTATTATCTTTTATAGGTCTTTCATTATCATGTACAGGCTAGAAGAAATCTTAATTGTGTTAAGATTTACTATGGAGTTTTTCTATTTTAGTGCAAAAAGATTCAAAGTTAAAGTTCTTCCTGTTCTCACCTTTAAATAGTTCAGGTGATAATCCAAAAGAACAGTGGCATTAGCAATGCTGTCTTTTGTTCCCACAAAAACAAACGGTACCATACCCTGAAAAAGAAATGACAACAACAATCTTATAAAATTAATGATGAATTACAATCTGAAATATGCAAATAATGACTAAACCCCTAGCACAGGATCTGACAAATGGTAGGTACAGAAAAGTTTGTTGAAAATATGAAATACATAAAAACAAGAGTAGTTAGTATATTTTACACATCTCCTGTGTATAAGGACAGATCAACATTGCAACCATTAAATGCATCAGGGTTACTATGCTTTAAACACTGTTAAATGTTGGCAAGCTTATAAATTATGTAACTCAAAATTATACAAGTTTTAAAATGAGACACATAAACAAAATGAGTACTTTAAAATACTCTTATTAATTTACTACAGGTTTTATCTAGATAAAATTCTTAAAAAAATTAAAATTAGATACTAGGGCACAAAAATAACTGAATCAACTTTGCTAACCAAGTCAACAGAGTACATACAAGACACAAACAAGAAGAGTTAGGATAAATTAATGTGCACTTAGTAATTATTACGTGAAGGGGGAAACTGGGCATATTCATGAACATAAAATTTAACATTTCAATACATTTCAATAATGTACTCTGAACACTGTAAAGGACTGAATCATTAGGAATGTTTGATCTCCCTATGATACAACTTTAAGGATTGATTTTTTGAAAAACAAGTATACTAAAAATGTGTACTTCTAGCTCATCAGTAGAAATGAGGGAAAAAAAAATTGTTTCTTGTCACAAGTTATAGGGAAGCCTAGGCCAGTTCTGTTGGAGAAGGCAATGGCACCAGTACTCCAGTACTCTTGCCTGGAAAATCCCATGGACTGAGGAGCCTGGGAGGCTGCAGTCCTCGGGGTCACTGAGGGTCGGACACGACTGAGCTACTTCATTTTCACTTTTCACTTTCATGCATTGGAGAAGGAAATGGCAACCCACTCCAGTGTTCTTGCTTGGAGAATCCCAGGGACGGGGGAGCCTGGTGGGCTGCTGTCTATGGGGTCACACAGAGTCGGACATGACTGAGTGACTTCATTTTCACTTTTCACTTTCATGCATTGGAGAAGGAAATGGCAACCCACTCCAGTGTTCTTGCCTGGAGAATCCCAGGGATGGCAGAGCCTGGTAAGCTACCATCTGTGGGGTCGCACAGAGTCGGACACAACTGAAGTGACTTAGCAGCAGCAGCAGCAGACCAGTTCTATAAACTAACAGCTGGCAATTATGACCTTCAAAGCTGAAATTTTCACTTTGATGAAATTCATCATGGTTACTGATAGTCACAAGTGACTAAAGAAAAGTACACAGTAGTTTTGATGTAGATACATTAGAATTTTCTAGGTGAAAGCAGCCAAGAAACTTAGTAAGTATCAATCACTCTTTTAAAAAGAGCATTTGTTCGATAGGTGTTGGTACTGCTAGGCTGCTTTTGTTTGCCTGCACTCAGTATTTGGCATCTTAAACGTATGTGGGGTTGGAATAGGTTTTTTTCTTTTTCCTTCCACATGAACATGGCTGTTGACAGGGTACAAGACTGAATAATTGGGAAATATTGCTTGCAAACTGGCATCTATCTGGTAGGCAAGGCATTGTTTCCTAGTAACAAGGACCACCTGAAGAATCAGGTGCCACTGAAAACACATGGGCTTTTTTTTTTTTTTGACTGAATGAACTATGGAATTAATCAGGCCTATGACCCAGATCTCTTTTTCTCAAAAATATTTTTGAGTTTTTTTTTCTTTGACTGACTTTCTTACAAAGCAGTTAACCATATTATTTTCCAAAATGCCCTATGATGAAATGCTATGCCCTTTTCCTTGGATCACATACTATCAAAGTAAGCTTTAATGCCACAGATTTAGCTTATCAACTTTGAAGCAAATAGTGAAAAACAAAATTATCTCTTCAACATTTCCAAATTGATGATGTACCCAAGTGTCACTCTATTAAGCACACCACTAGTGGACCAGAATAGTTAAGACAAAGAAAGGCAAGAGCAGAACAGTGACCTTCAATGTAGATACCAGGAAAAAGTGATTCCCCGATCTGGGATGAGAATTGGACTCCCCCACACAGAGCAATGTCCAATCCACTTGCAGTTACATTTCTCTTTATAAAATGCTATTTTCGCTTTTAATCCCTTGTTACTCATAACATTTTTTCCCATCAACAGTTCTTACAGGCCAGGTGGGGGGGCGTGCCCTCAAGAAACTAACAATGTAAGGATATAACAAGTAAACATCTATGTGGTAAGTGCTACAGACAGGGATGACCACATCAGAGCATCAAAGGGGAGAAAGGCTCTTGAGCTCATCAGGGGGAGGGACCCGATGGCAAGTACACAAGGAAAGAGGCACATGAAGTAAGCCCACAGCAAGGTGGCAAGCTGGAGAAAACAGAGGGCTTCTGGCAGAGGAAACATACGCATATCTCTAGAAGCAACAAGGAGTAGACAGCAGTGTTTGGACAACTCTAAGTATGGCTCAAGCCTCTCTCCAGTGCAAGGAAGAGGAGTAGAAAGAGATGATACTGGTCAGGTGGCTATGAAAAAAAAGCCTTGTAAGCAACAGGAAGGAGTATCAGCTTTCTCCCCAGGGCAATGGAGCCAAAAAACCCACAGACACACCTCCACCATGCCCCAACTCTGATGATCATTTGAAGTCTTTCTTAACAAGGGGAATAAACATTAAAATATAAAATTAAAATGTATTTTTCAAGGAATGGTTTCCTACCTGCCAAGCCTTGAGTTCAGGTTTCTGGGATTCCCCTGCTACAATGGATGAAACCACTAACACCTAAAGCAGTATAAGGAATGCAAGTGATGTCATTAACTATAACAAATGATACACAGAAGCCTGAACGCAGGACTTTCACTGCAGGACTTCTAAATCCGTTTCTAAACAATTCGGTTAGTTCAAATACTGAAAGTCAGTTTAAAAAATATGGCTTTAAGTAACAATTTATGCATCTAACAGAAGGTACATTTGGATATATTACAACCTGCAAAATTTCAAGAGCTAGAGCATGAAAAAATAAAAGTCCACCCTCAAAAGAAAAATGTGACCACTAAATGCAACCCCATATTTTATGTTTACAGCATAAGATTTGTCACTGTGAATAAACTGAAAAGTAGTTATCCCACTGGTCTGTAATATCTCATAAGCTGGCAATCAGATCTGAAACAGATACAGCATGAATAGCCTATAAGCCTAACCAGAGAACATACCCAAAACAACAACTGTGACATTTGGGGCAAAGAAATTACTTTCAGTATAATTCAAAGTGAAAATTATTTCTTACCCTCTGGACTTTTGTGCTGTTAGGTTGTGAAAAGTGAGTGCTGTTTTCCTTTATATCTGTATGTTTCTTTTCTTCTGAGGGAATAGGTCCAACCCTTGAGTTACTGGAAGGTAGGGAATTTGGTGGCATCATTTCCTGGGTGAAAAACACAAAACATAAAAGAGAAAAAAGGGTCCATTTTTAAGATTTTACTTAGCAGCATTATTGTATCAATGATCATCTTTTTTAAGAACAGAAACTATTACAGACAGTTTTGGTAAACAAACTTACAGAATGTAAAAATTGTGCAATAAAAATGCACACAGATTGAACTTCAGTTAAAAGAACCTTTCACAAAAGCAAAGACTAGACAACATATGAGAATTATGGCAATTTCACGCCCTCACCTTCTCCATCTCAAATACTTCAAAAAATGTAAGGCACACAAACATACAAACTAAAAAAGCCAAAAGATGAAAGCCAAAAACCTAATTAGTGTCCCAATTTTGTCTCTGCCAGTAACTTAAGTGACATTTGAAGTGTGCTTCAGATTTTGTTTTTACATTTGTGATGGCCCATGCTAAAGATCTAGAAATAAGACTTAAGGAGTTAAAGGGACTAATACATAATCACAGCATCAGAGACTAGAAAGAGGCCATCATCTATAACTTCAATTAACTGGCAAGCCTGACAGAGGTTTTACATTCACATTATGTGCATATTAGAGGCCTCTAAGTTACTGTGTCAAATAAAAGACTTTATTAGACAAACCAGAAACATGCACTAGAAACATACCTCTTCTGGTGGAACATTTTTCTCATTTTCAGCCTCAATTCTCACCCTCACAACTCCTGACTTGTCCACAATCTCTTGAATCAGTTTTCCATTTTTTCCTATTACTTTGCCTAAGTTAAAAAATGAGTAATTCATGGTTGGTTTTAAAATCACACACCTCAAACCAGTAAGCACACCCTACTGTAAACTATAACATTTTATATATGTATAAAATTTCATATAATTTTAACTCTATCTCAAAACCAAAACAGAGACTTTTTTCATAAAAAAAAAAAAAAAAAAAACAGTGAAACTGGCTTTTCATTCTATGAAGTCATCACAGTTCAAACTCCTTTGGTCCGGTATGAACTGAGTAATAACTTGTGAACTGACAGGATAATTTTGCATTTTTAAGGCAGTTCAAAATAGGCTCTTATTTGGCATACAAGGGCACACTTTAAATGTTCAGGTAGAGTGGTGTGTATCCTTCTTTCTGCAAAGCTCTATAAAAAGAATTAACGAAAAGGATAAATAATAGAAAATACAATTGCTTATTTGACTATTTCAATCCTATCTGTATCTGATTTACACCTGCTTCTTTGCCCATGGCAAATATTTTTAGAATTTTATATGGCACATTTATAAGACACTTTAAAAGTGGCATAAGCAGCTACGCTGCTGCTTAGTCACTCAGTTGAGTCCGACTCTTTCTGACTCCATGGACTGTAGCCCACCAGGCTCCTCTGTCCATGGGATTCTCCAGGCAAGAGTACTGGAGGGGGTAGCCATCCCTCCTCCAGGGGATCTTCCCAACCCAAGGATCGAACCATGGTGTCCTGCATTGCAGGCAGATTCTTTACCATCTGAGCCACCAGGGAAGCCCATAAGCAGCTATACATTCATCTAGAAGTACACATTCTTCAGGCCAACGTGTTAGTGGACTACTACTCTTGTGTGTGACTCACAAATTAAACCAGTATGTTAGAAGGTGAAGTGATTGGTTACAGAATAAAAGATTAAGAAATCACACTTTAGCTTAAAACCACAATGAAAAAGTTTAAAACCAGTTCAAGATTAAGTTTTATCGTATCATCTGTTAAAACTCTGAAGACTTCAAATACCAGCAATGGATAGGCACTCAAATCTCTCTCACTTTAAAAAATTTAATCATGTACTTAGCTGGGAAATGACTGCTTTCAGAGCCAGCAAAACAAGACATTTCAAATACTAACAACAACTGATTGTAGAAATCTACATACAAATTACATCCAATTCCAAGGGCACACTCCCAGGTACTTAAAGCAAGCTGAGCTGGCCATGCCCATAAATGGGCTTGCCCCACCACTTCATCTAAGGTAGGGATGGGAATCCTAAAGAATTCCTAAATGAAATCCTCAAGGAAATCAACCCTGAATATTTATTGGAAGGACTGATGCTGAAGTTCCAATACTTTGGCCACCTGATGCAAAGAACCCACTCACTGGAAGATATCCTGATTCTGGGAAAGATCAAGGGCAAAAGAAGGGGGCGACAGAGGATGAGATGGCTGGATGGCATCACTGACTCAGTGGACATGTTGTTTAGTCGTTCAGTTGTGTCCGACTCTTTCTGAGCCCATGGACTGCAGCACGCCAGGCTTCCCTGTCCTTTACCATCTCCCAGAGCTTGCTCAAACTCATGTCCATTGTGGAAGGACGGGGAAACCTGGTGTGCTGCAGTCCATGGGCTCAGAAAGAGTTAAACACAACTTAGCGACTGAACAACAATAAAGGAAAAAAACAGGAATGAAAATTTGCTGAGCCAATCCTATATAAAAATGCAGGGAGTGAAGTGAAGTCGCTCAGTCGTGTCCAACTCTTTGCGACCCCATGGACTGTAGCCTATCAGGCTCCTTCGTCCATGGGATTTTCCAGGCAAGAGTGCTGGAGTGGATTGCCATTTCCTTCTCCAGGGGATCTTCCCGACCCAGGAATCGAACCCAGGTCTCCCGCATTGCAGGCAGATGCTTTACCATCTGAGCCACCAGGGAAGCCTTCTCAAAGCAAGACCTTGTGGTTCTTCAAATCAGAATAGCCTTGGTATTCCTGCTGTGTGTGCCAGTCTCACTTACCCCCACAACCTCTTCTGACTGGTCAGTGCTCAGGTAAAAGAACTGACACACTAAATCAGGACTCCTGACCTAGGTGTTTCTGCAATTATTTCTGTTGTTCTTCCCTTCAAATGAAAAGGGATGGAAGGAGGAGAGAAGTTACATGGAGTCCTCCCATTTTTTTTTCTTTATATCTGTAGAACATTTTCATGAACTGATGCTGATTTTAATAAAGTTCTTTTAAATGAGTTAGCAAAAAGAAAAAGGAGATTTTGGCACATGTTTCTACTAGTATCTTAACAATCCTATATATAGATAGATAGGATATATACGATTATATATAAATATATATATATACACACACACATATACTGTGTATTAACTACGAGTGATTGAACAATTAAACAAATTCAGTGTCAAAGTGGGTGAAGAACAAGCAAATTATTAGAAAAGTTTGTGGGAAATAAGAGATACCTTGTGTGAAATCTGATTTTTTAGCACTTTAAGTGATAGGTTTTTAGAAAACACTTTACTGAATAAAAGGAGCAAAATATAATTAATTTCAGTTCCATTGTTATTGTTGTGTTAGTCACTCAGTCGCTTCTGACTCTTTGTGACCCCAAGGTTTCCCTGGTGGCTCGGACAGTAAAGACTGCCTGCAATGCAGGAAACCTGGGTTCAATCCCTGGGTTGGGAAGATTCCCTGGAGAAGGAAATGGCAATCCACTCCAGTATTCTTGCCTGGAAAATCCCACGGACATTGGAGCCTGGTGGGCTACAGTCCGTGGGGTCACAAACAGTAGGACATGACTGAGTGACTAACACTCACTTACTTTCATTCTAACTATAAAATGTATGCAACTGCTTGACAAACTGTAAATAAGAGAGAAAAATACCATTCACAACCCCACTTCTCCTGAGGTAATCAGGAGAGTGCTAATCATACATTTCCCATACACACAACTGGCAGTGACATTACATCATCATGCTCTTTAGTTGACTGTATGTAGTATATAGTTGAGAAAATAATTCTGCATTATTTCACTAGTATTTACACATTATCTTCAAACTGATTTTCTTTGGGCGAAAAATACTACTCTTAAGTGTTTTTATAATGGCATAGGAAGATGTTTACAATTCTATGCTGACAAAAGCAGCAAGCTAAGTAGAAGTGAAAGTTTGTGAAGAAAATGCACAGAGCCCTTATTTTCTCCTTTAAACCTTCCAAAGGGCATGTATTACTTTTTGTAATTAGCCAAAGTTAAAAATATTTTTTAAATGTAGTATGTCTCAATTTTATTGATAAATTTAAAACCTATGCAGTATTCTGATAAAACTGCACTTTGCTGATGATTTTACTAAAGATAACTGCACCATTGAAGAGCACTGGTGGAGAGTTCCTATGTTATTTACACATGATTGTGATGGTCATGAAACAACTCAAGTCAAAATGAAGAATTACAGCTGATGTTGCAGATAAGACATTCAGAATTACTTCTAGCTTTGGAATTTATTAGATTTAAATAACCTATATTCAGATCTTCAATGCTGAGATAACTGTTATTCTATAGCCCCATTAGAGAGATTGAATACCAATCTACTCTAAATTATAAAAAGGCCCCAAATGTCATTCATTTTGAAAAAACATCGTTTAACATCGAAATATATACAACAAAAAGGCTGTGCAAAACTTATCCTTCCAGGAACCAGTAGGTTTGAACTAGCAAAGCAGTATCTTTTGTATACCTTCTGAAAATATAATCTTTGAGTGTATTTACCAAATATTTTTTGTATACTGCAGCAATACACGCTATTTCAAAGACTAAGCTTCAGATAAATGACTCCACAATGAGTGAAAATGGAATTCTATGAGCATAAATAAGTTATTTACCTAACTTGTTTTTGTAGTGTGTGTCAAAAGCAATTTGTGACTCACCTACTAAGTTCCTTGGAACTTGTATGACATCTTCAGCAAATTCAAGAAAGCTTCGAGCCTTTTTCACTGCATCCTGATCCTAATCAAAATGGGGAAAAGGTTTAAATCAACAAAAGATAAGCCATCTGAAATATTGGTTTATTTTAGAAAAAACTAGTAAAATATTTACCTCCCCATAAATATGAAATGTGCAGGTATCTTCATCTAGATCAATAGCAGTGACCCCAGGTACCTTTCTAGCTTGCTGAATATTAGCACCATGAGTACCAATAGCTAGACCCATTAGATCTTCTCGTACGATAAACTGTTCATGAAACCTTGAGGCAAGCTGCCTTGAACTCTGAAGAGAAATGCACATCTGATTAGTATGCTTTATCAATATTAAGACAACTGTATTGAGGTCAGCCATGTAAATTATCTTGACCCTGTGTATCAGTTTCTATCTGAAACTAACAGGTTTAAGAAAATATTTTGCACCGCTTAAGTACTTTTTAGGTTACTAAAGGTCTATGTCATTTGATATATTTTTGTTAATAGGAAAGGGCTTGTTGACAATTTTCCAAGGTAACCTTTGAAAACCTATTTGCAAGGCTGCCTTAGTTAACCAGTGACATCAATGTGATAATTAAGAAGGAGATCAACTGTTCCCAAATAAAAACCAGCTCACTGGGTCTGACAGACTCAATATTAAGTAAAAAAGAATTTTAAATACCATCTTCACAGAACACTGTATTCATTTCATTAAAGGATATTGGTGTGTATATTTTTCTAGAAACGGTGCCATTTATGTAACATCACTAGATACTGTGAGTTTAGATACCTCTCTGATGAACATTAAAGGGACACTCTCCCTCTACCACCCCCAAATCTGAGTAAAGGAATCATAAAAATTGTTGGTACATTAAACTGAATAATTACAAAGTCAGAGATTTACAACTTATCTTACATATGTGTCTGCTACCTAAAATAAGATCAGAGTCTGTAAGACCTTATGATCTGGATCCACAAGTATGATAAATTCTTTATATTCAGTGATGAGTGAACTAGATTATACTGACACCCCAAAACTTGTGGATAATCACTCTCTTTAGATAGTATCATCAGTATTATCAAAATTTAATGTTTAGTTCTAGCATGCCATTAATGAAAACCAAACATATTAGTGGCTCATGTTGAAAAATGGAAATTTCTTATCTGAATATGTGGATCTCTTTAATATTAGTAGTGAGGAAAGATAGGCATGCACACTAGTTTCTCATTATTCAAACATACCTGATAATCTGAATGAATGAGTGTTAACTACTATAAACAATTTTAAAAGTATAAAATCCTTTTTGTAGATTAGAGTAAAAAAGTGAATCAAATATTCCTAGGACTTTTCAAGAGGTCATGTTTTTTGACTCCTGGTTCATTCACCTGGTTCATTCTTTTCACTGATAAATGATAAGCCAAAGTTATGACAACAGATCATTTAAGAAGAATTAGATGTTTAAGAAGAGGTAAATGAGTATATGTCCGTATTACAATGAAAGTAAGGAGGCTGTTCTGGCCTAAAAGCTATGAGAGAATCACTAAAGAAATCACAAACTTGTGAACACAGGGACATCAAGAAAGAATGAGAGTAAAAAGTAATTAAATAGACCTCCATGGCCAAAAAGAAAATAAAGGAGCAAAAGGAGATATGAATGTCTCCTCTCCTGCTAGGTGTTCAGCAATCTCAATTAAGCTGGAAGGTGGCAAGTTTCACAGACTTTTACAAGAATATAGCCTTTAGTAGTGGTCACCTTTTCTCTTCAAATGCAGTCTGGAACTCCTTTTTTTATTTACTATTTCAACTGCATGGTGTTTTCCCTCTAATGAAATGAATAATGATGAGGAAATCTGGAATCTGGCAATTACATACTGGAGTTGTCACATTAAACTAAAGTCCATTTAGTTTCTATGGTAATGGATGGAAGTACTAAATAGTTATCAATGAAAATAAATGTATGGTGATGAAAATTATTGGAAGATTAATAAAAGTAGATAAAATGCACCTTAAGAGACGAAATAGTAAGTTAGGGAAAGAGCCTCTGGCAGGAATCTGAAGACAGGAGTTTTAAAGAGTGACAACCAATTAGAATGAAGAAGTTCTATACCCTTTTAAACAGAGATAAACATACATAATGAAAGGAATATGATTAGATATTTAAATACTCTCTAGTACTTTAATGATAACATGTTATATGGGAGAAGCATTGCTTCACTTTATTAGCAGCTTTGGTGAACTTCTAGCAAAAAGTGAGTTGGCCAGAAGTTCCTTAATACACATAAACTGCTGCTTAATTCTGAAACCTCAGGCATAAAAATTTTAGTATGATTATGCATTGTACAATTTAATTTTTCAAAATATAGAATACAAGGAATTGCTAGGAACAATAAACAAAGGACAAGCTGCCCAAAGTCATTTTGTAACCACACAGTTATCATTTCTAGATAAGCCTTACAAGCATCACTAGGGAAAGCCACATACCTCCAGCTGCTTACTGGCTTCTTCATTTCTTAGTATCAGAGACAGCTTAGTGCGCAGACTCCGAAAGTGCATGTCAATCAGCATGTGTGCTCGCTTTGAGGTGACCTCACTAATGGACTGAAGGATATTAAAAAAAAAAAAAAAAAAAAACCTTTATGATCAAAGCAAATGCCCTAAATGAAACACACCAAAATAGACAACTTAGAAACACTCACCAAAACGACGAGCTGATAATTTTCTGGATCATAAGTTACAGAAAAGGCACCAACTGCCTTTTTAAAGTCTTTATGTGCAGATTCCTTGGCACACCTAAAAAAAAAGAATAGCCATTGTGAAGTTAAGATGAATGATTACCAACTACTGGTATAAATATATGCAGAGACATTTGCACTTAGTAGAATTGTAGATTCATATTAAACTTGATTGATGCAAAATATGCTATATCCATCTGTAAATTCAGTTTCTTTGCTGGGCTTCTCAGGCCAATCAAGCATTCGAGATTATAGAGAAAGGAAAAAACCAGTTATGCTCTTAGGAAATTATTGGTGGTCCTAGATTATCAAAGATGACATCTTTAGGGGAACTTACTTCCCTGGTGACTCAGCAGTAAAGAATCCGCCTGTAATGCAAGAGATGCAGGAGATCAGAGTTTGATCCCTGGGTTGGAAAGACCCCCTGGAGGAAGAAATGGCAACCCACTCCAGTATTCTTGCTTAGAAAATCCCATGGATAGAGGAGCCTGGTGGGCTACAGTTCATGGGGTCGCAAAGAGTTTGTACACAACCGAGAGACTGACCACCACTCTCCTCTGCAGGCTTCCTGATTTTAGTTATACATGATACATCCATGGTCAGTTGTGTCTTACTCTTTGTGACCCAAGGACTACTGTTCATGGGATTTTCCAGGCAAGAATACTAAGTGAGTTCCCTCCAGAGGATCTTCCTGACCCAGAGATCCAACTCACATCTCCTGTGTCTCCTGTACTGGTAGGGAAATTATTTTACCACTGAGCCACCTGGGAAGCCCAATTTACATATGGTAGGTCACTAATTTTCTTGAGTCAACTGTTAAAAACTTTTGGGGATAGCTACCAGGTATTCAATTTTGTTCTGTTGTTTCTTTTCTAAAGAAAAAGTGCTGATCAATTTTAGGGTGAGAAGAAAACATGTATGAATCAGAAGGCACAAACATACATATGCAATCTTTATAATTAACAAGTAGGATTTCTATGCATTTTGAACTATTAATAGAAGTTAATGTTTATCTAAAGTGTGATGTCTAAATCAAATTTAATATATGCTCTTTCTTCTCTAAAGAGTCTTATTTAAGCATTACTTCATATCAAGGATGACAAGAAAGAAGACCTTTGGAAGCTTCTTTAAGCTATACTTGTTACATATGTATCTCAGAATACTAGCTAAAAGGGAAAAAAAACCTGGAGAAATCAACATTGCCTAAAAATTGGTTTGTAACTTATGACAGAACTGTATTAATCAGTTGCAAAAATCTTAAAATTCTATGATGTATGTTTATGTTAGAAAAAAAAATGTACATTAGCTATCTATGTGGCCAAGGAAGTTTAAACAACTGGAATGTTGGCTTGATTCAGTTCAGTCACTCAGTTGTGTCCGACTCTATGTGACCCCATGGACTGCAGCACGCCAGGCCTCCCTGTCCATCACCAACTCCCCGAGTTTGCTCAAACTCATGTCCATTGAGTCAGTGATGCCATCCAACCACCTCATCCTCTGTCATTCCCTTCTCCTCCTGCCTTGGCTTGATTACATAACCAGAAAAAGCTAAATTTTTTTCCCACTGCTTTTGTAAGCCATTTATGTCAAAGTTCACTGAGGTTAAAAATTGTTTCCTATTATTTGAAAATGTATTATTCTTTTAAATTAATTGCACAGCACCTCTTAAGTTCTCAGCCTTTCTTGCAAATCAACTCACATTTGTCTTAAGTCTTCTGGAACATCCAGTTTGATTTTATGAAAAGTCTCTTTTGTGGCAGGCTTGTTGGGATTAACCGATCGCAAACGTTCAATTGTGACAATTTCATTGTATGTAGCATCACAAGCTGCATATTCTATCACGTAAAACTGTGAGAAATAAATAAAAGTCATTCCTGATCATAGTGTTTAAATTCAGAACAAGAAGCTATACCTATTCAATTCTTTTAAAATTCTTTAAAGGGAAAAAAAACTATTTGATCAACTAACTGAAACACACAAAACATACTGAACATATAGACATTTAAATAAAGTAATCAAGCTAGCTATTACTTTCAAATAAAAATCCAAACAGAAATGTATATACCTGGATTTAGAAAAGGGGACAAGCGTAAGAAAAACAAGTGAAATAGGCATTTTCCTACCTCACCCTTTATCATCCTCACTTTAGCTAACCACCAACAGCAAGGCTCTTTTTCATTTGCTCTGGAATAAACCTACACAAAAATTACAACATAGAATATTTCACGATTAAAATCATTTAGAAATCTGTAAATTATCAGACATCAAGGAAAATTTCTTAAAATGAACTTAAGTATCTTGCAAATCTGTTAAGTTGTAGACTTTTAACCAGACTGCACCCCTGCTTCTAGACAGACATTCAGAAACTACCTGGTTACCAGGAAGAGTACTGTAAAATATTCTTCCCTATTTCTCTGTGCTGTCTCGGTGCTGCCTCAGTAATCATCAGTATTTTGAATACAAAAGCTTCAGAAAAGCTGACCACTTATAAAGCTGGACATGCTTTCTTTGGGTACTTTGTGAGCTATGAAAATGTATCTAAACATGTAAAGATGAACGTGTTTTTGTTTTACTTTAATAAGCAAATAACAAGTTGAAAGTTAGTGATCCTGGCCTACTGCCTGGCTCATGGTCACTAAATGGGTAAGGCCACTGACTATTCAGCCCACTAAGGATACCACCTGGTGTTCATGTCTCCTGGGACTAAACGGACAGCAACTGGGTCACTCTCTGGTCTCCTGTCCCCTTCTCCACTAAAATGGACAACTCCACGCTGGCAATCCTCTGGATACCACCTTTCTCCTCTCACATACTGTGGATCAGTTCTAAACTGATCTCTCTGGTGACCACTTCAAAGTTCACTTATGATGCGCAGCATAGAACCTTTTGTGAAGACACTAGCAAATCAAAGTTAATAGGAAAAGAGACACATGGTGAGTGACAGAAATACTCAGAAGTAGAAAGAAGACACAGGAGGACAAGGGAATGGGGAGGAAAGGACAGAAGACAAACAACTCAGGGCTCCAACTCTGGTCCCCCCTTTACTACTGAAGTTCATAAGTGACAAAACACAGTGATGAAACACAACTTAACTCAACCTACCTTTCCCTCTTGCCCCCATTACTTCCTTTCACCTCTGCTCTAGTCAGAGAAATAATGTCAGTTATTTGTTAACTGTTTTGTCATCCTGACAACAGCTTTTCATTGGTTCCCATTGGTCATGTGACTAAGGTGCGCAAAAAGTCCCCTCTATCCATTACTATTATGAGCATTCCTGGTGTAGACAGACCAAAAGACCTAAGTTAATGGTTATACAATACAGTGACTAAATATAACTTGATTTAACCCACATTTTCCTGTAACCATCAATTCCTTTCATCTCTGCTCTAGCTAGTGATAACCTCAGCTATGTATCACTGTTAGTGGGGTTACTATGGCAACAGGATCTCATTGGCTACCACCTGTCATGTGACTCAGCTGAGAACTATAAAGAAAAAACAGTCCCTTTTATCAACCCAAACACTACTATGAGGCCTTCTGATACACACAGACCAAAAGTCCTGGTCCTTGACTTCAGGACGCATGTAGTCTCCCGGGGAAGTGAACAACTAAAGGTCCTCAAGTACAGACAGTGTTTGTACTCTCTACTTGAGTCCTGACAAAACCAAACCCAGTTCCTTTCACCGAGTTTAAGTACTGAGTACATCCTGGGTAAATAAATAGCACTTGAGAAAAGAACACAGGCTGGACATTGAGACCTTCCTTGAGCACTCCCTAAAACGGCACTCTTGCCCATACATCACCTTCCATCCTTGGTTTTCTTTCTCGGCCTTATTCACAATGGCCCTAATATTAACTCTCCTCACTAGAACGGGAACCTGTTAAAGGCTGGGGCCTCTTCTGTTTCACTGCACCATCTGAACCCAGAACAGAACGTAAGAATTCAAGGACCTAGAACACCTCACCTGACCTGCACAAATGGATTCTTAGCTGCTTCCATCATACTGAAAATAAAACTGCTACCATTAACAAGGCATTGTTGAGAAGCGAAGCACCTTAAAATGGAGTATGTGCAGGGGGGCGAAGAAGAGGATACCACAGAGACCAACTACAACATAAAGCCTACTCCAAGTGCCTGAAGTCTCACAAAAATTTTCAGTGGCTAGAGAAATCACAAACACAATCTTTTTGTCAACGTGTTACATCTCCATAGCACCTTTTGGTCAGACATTACTGGCACATAAGCAGTTGGTTCACAGCATCTCCTGTGAAAAGATATTTTACCTATAGGTGTATATACTAAAACTCGTAGATGAGTTTTTAAAAATATCCCAGAAGGCTTTATTGCTACTTAAAGAAATCCTAGGATGCTGCTCTATTGAAAGGCATGGTTCTTTTCCTAACCCATTTTGCTTAAAATGGGAACATGGTTGTAAACTAACAATATATTATTTCAAACAAGATTCAGAAATTGAGGAAATGGGGAAAAGAAATCCTAGTGAACAAGGGAAATCAGTGGTGACTTTCCAAGCTGTGCCTTGAATGCTGTTCAGGCAGCCACATTTAAGCATCAATAAGGTATTATGTCAAATCATTACTAGGATGGTGCAGTCAAAAGCCTATTTGCATAAGAACTATAATTCTCAAGGTAGACTGAAAAGCATTAAAGACAAGGGATACGAAAGGCACAAACAAGTTAAATGTTCCCAGTTCTTCAGTGCTTAATAACTTGATGGTGGGGAGACTTACCTCTACTTCATCGCTTTCATTTATATCTTTATTATAACCCACAGGTGGTGGGAATCTCACATCATGGAATGGAATCTGCCTGTCTGGCTGCCAGCTGCAAATAAGCAAACACAATTATTTAACATGTTTTCTGGTTTAGTGGAAGGGATGACTATGCTGCCATCAACCTTTGGTTAGGTGTGACCCTTTGTTTTTCTAGTTTAAAGAAGCAAATGCTTTAAAACTGTCAGTGTTTCACTGAGTGGGGGCATAATGGTAATATAGAGACATTTCAACAAAGTCTGCATGCAACACAGCAGCCTTGTAGTTCTATTTGGAGTATTTCTCTAAACACAATAGATCAACATTACAACTTAACAAGTCTTTCTTCCAATAATTTCAACTTCTAAGGGTTCTAAAATTCAGGCCACGACAGCAATTTCCTTTGGTGCTTAAATACGTTAGTATCAGTATGTGTTAGTAATGTCATCACCATACTTCTAATTGCAAAGGAATTTTAACCACATTCCAACAACCACAGAAACTGGTCTTAATGCCCTCTAATTTCCAAGCAAAACGGGGAGGTCAGCACATTAGCAGTTCACAACTCACTTTTCCCCCTTTAAATTTTAGATCCCGCGAGGTGGTCAACTCTTGCCATGGATAGCTGGCTGCTGATCAGTATGACGTACCAGCATGCACTGGACGGGTGGGGTCTCCTAAACCACAGAAACCCAATGGAGACAGCCTACAGGAGTTCAGTAAGTTGCCTATGTTTTTTCATTTAAAGTTATATGGAACAATTTTGAAAACACCAAATTATTCTTTTATATCACGATGATATGAAATATTAAAAGATAAACTCTGCAAAATGCTGGCAGATTCAACTGCTAGAGCAGTCATTTCTGGGTTTTCTGTTAAAGGGCTTTCTTAGTAAAATCCTATTGAGAAATGTGCTGTTTTTTTTTTTTATTTTATTCTATTATATAAGATAGCAAGGTAAAGAAGTCAGAATTTGTGGAAATCTGATTCGGGCCTATGTTACACTGCACCTATTTTCTGCATTATTATAAACCCTTGAAAACTCTGCAACTTAAAAAAAAATATATCTTCAGGGAATTCCCCGGCAGTGCAGTGGTTAGCACTCGTCTCTCTCACTGCTGGGAGTCTAGGTTTGATCTCTGGTTGAGGAACTAAAATCCCACAAGCAGTGCAGTGTGGCCAAAAACAACAACAAAAAAGTGTCTTTACTGCAGAAAAACTTTTTTTAATATACTTACTGAAATTAGTGACCAATGTTACAGATAAACATATATATCACAGATTCATTGCTAAATTTTATTTGTAAAGCATGTAATTTTCTTCATTCCAAAGAAGGAAGAATTATTTTAAGGATACAGAGATAAAAATTCAAATTCTTTTTTTTTTAAATGTGAAACATAGAAGACAAAAAGAAGACATCTAAATTAATGTGGTGTTATAGGAGTTTATGACTGAAAGAAAAGAAAGGATATAAGCTGACGTTTTATAAAACATCAGGTTCGTTTTTGTATGTTGCTTTACAAAAATCAGAAAACAGAAAGGAAATGCAAGGGAGTGCAAAGACACTACTTTGGTAGGGACCTATCAAATCCTGGTGACATGCTCAAACCCAGTGTTGAATCCCATACATAGTACACAAACACAAGGAAAAAGTTGATCTATTTCAAATTCCCAGCATGACAGTAAGAGAAACTTGTATACAACTATGGTACAGTAGAGAACTAGAAGGTCCAAAGACAAAATAATTTTAAGTTTATAGTAGAAAGCTGATTGAAAACATACGGGAACTGATCACTGTAAAAACTAGAAACCAGACACATTCTTAAACACATAGAAGAAATAAGAGTATTTGCTTAATAACTTAAAAGAGTAGCAAATAAAGAAAATTCTCCCTTTATGGAAAATAGTGTTTACTTCATGATGGAAGCAAGCAGATAAAGGGTGTAAGTACAAGAAAAAAATTTCTTTCCAAGTTATTAAAGATTCCTCTGTTAGAGGCATGATGCTGTTATCCAGTCTATAATGCATGGATAATCATGTAATGAAGCAGATTCTGAAACTTTTGGCTCTATGTATTCAAAGAAAGGTATTCTATTACCCAAACTTGTATTTTGGACCAAGACCATTTGTCTAGAACTGAAAATATGATTGGATATGCTAAATCCTTTTATCTCCGTCCCTTTAAATTTTAGGCATCCGAGACTACTACAGTTGACCCTTGAATAACTCAGAGGTTAGGGCCACTAACTCACTCTCTGTGCAGTCAAAATCCATGGATAACTTATAGTCAACTTTTCATATCCAGAGCTCCTCTGAATTTGTGGTTTGTATCATGGATTCAAATGATTCTGATTCGTGTACTACTATAGTATTTACTACTGAAAAAAATCCACATACAACTGGTCCTACACAGTTCAAACTCATGACCCTTGGTCAAGGGTCAACTGTACTTTGTCCTATTGGTAGCTAAAAGATCCTAACATTCTATTTACACCATGTCTTGGTCAGATACTGTATTTTAACAGATTTATTGAGATATAATTCACATAACCCTATAAGCCATCCGCTGAAGTGTACATACAAGTCGATGATTTTAAGTAGATTCATAGATATGTGCCACCATTACCAGGGACTTCCCTGGTAGCTCAGTTGGTGAAGAATACACCTATAGTGCAGGAGACCCAGGTTCGATTCCTGGGTGGGGATGATCCCCTGGAATGCACTCCACTATTCTTGCCTGGAAAATCCCATGGACAAAGGAGCTTGGCAGGCTACAGTCCACGGGGTTGCAAAGAGTCGGACACAACTTAGCAACTAAACCACCACCATTACCAGTGAATTTTAGAACATTTTCATCACTTCAAAAAGAAATCCCATTCTCTCTGGCTATGGCTCTCCACTCCCACCAGCCCCAAGCAACCACTAATTTATTTATTTTCTCTATAGATTTGTAATCTGTTTTTGATATACTACTAATTTCTCTAAATGCCAAAGAACTGATGCTTTTGAACTGTGGTGCTGGAGAACTCTTGAGAGTCCCTCAGACAGCAAGGAGATCAAACCAGTCAATCCTAAAGGAAATCAGTCCTGAATATTCAATGGAAGGACTGATGCTGAAGCTCCAATACTTTGGCCACCTGATGTGAAGAGCCAACTCATTGAAAAAGACCTTGATGCTGGGAAAGATTGAGGGCAGGAGAAGGGGGCGACAGAGGATGAGATGGCTGGATGGCATCATCTACTCAATGGACATGAGTCTGAGCAAACTCTGGGAGACAGTGAAGGGCAGGGAAACCTAGCATGCTGCTAGTCCGAAGAGTCAGACATGACTAAGCAACTGAACAACAACAATTAATTTCTCTTGTTAAATAAAAAACAAACATTATAACTGCTG
>SJYT01051985.1:83856-216231 GCA_006410635.1 Cephalophus harveyi | reverse complement strand
GGGGAAGAACAGTGCTTTCAACAAATGGTGCTGGGACAATTGGATTATCCCCCTGCAAAAGAATAAATTTGGGCCTAACCTTATACCATACACAAAAATCAACTAAAAAATATCAAAGACTTAAAGGTTAGAGCTAGAACTATACAACTCTTAGAAGAAAATAGAGTAGTAAATCCCCCTGACTTCAGATATTGGGAAGATAGCTAGCTGGAATAAGACCCTTCTTTAACTTCTCTATGTATCCTCAGTAATTGGCACAATTTCTGGTATACAGTAGGTGCCCAATAGATGAGTTAAACAAATGATTCAATGCAAATATCTTGGTAAACAAATACATCGTCAAAGGCCAGAAATTAAAGCATTGTTTAAAAACTAAAACGTCCCAAAATATCAAATTAAAACATATCAGTCAAGTATTAAATAGCTGTGAGAAGTCACTTCAGTTGTGTCCAACTCTATGCGACCCCATGGGCTGTAGCCCACCAGGCTCCTCTGTCCATGGGATTCTCCAGGCAAGAATACAGGAGTGGGATGCTATTTCCTTTTCTATTAAATAGCTGCTCCTAAGAAAAACAATGGCAAGTAAGACAGGGCTCTGGAAACCATTTACAGTTTGACCCTTGAACAACACAGGTTTGAACTGTGAGGATCCACTTACACATGGACTTTTTTCCAGTAAGTATACTACCCATATTTTCACTTCATAGACATTTAAATTATCTAAAGGCGGGGGGAGGGTTTATGTTCAATTAGAGGTCACAATATGTAGAATCAAAAGAAGTTGGGTTTGAGTCCCGATTCTGTCCAAGCTGTTTCACCTTCCTGCCTTTGGGTGAGTCATTTATCAACTGCTTTTGGTACCCTAGTCCCAGTGTCCAAGGGTTGACTGTACATTGAACCTAAACAGAGATACCAAACTCCTGTAATTATGCTATAAAGAATAAAGCAAAACTATGCTAAAAGAAAGTTTCCTTGTAAGATCAAGGTGGACTGTAATGGAACCTAGGTGTTCTGCTATATCCAAGATGCCTAATTATTTCTAAATTAAACATATGTCTGTATTTTTACAGTTCTTCATTTCAAGTGGGGGGAATTCACATTTTCTTCCTATCATTTTGATATTGCTTATTTTCCCTCAGCTATATTTAAATCACACACATTTTCAACAGAGTGTTGAGAACTCTAGTTAAATACTGACCATGATATCTTAGAATATACTCTAGATTTCATAAGGGCGCATGCCCCCACTGCTCTAAGGGGTTTGCCTCACTATTACTATAGCAACAGAAAGGCTTGATTTTGAGTAAAGTTGGAGGAACTGGAGATTTAGTTTTCTAAAGTAAAATTAACTTTTTAGTTTTAGTAATTAGTTTTCCACAAATTACAAAGAAAGGGAGAACAGAGCCCCCCTGCCCTCAATTTCTCCTGTCTTGACAATGATGGCTAATACCAAATTTGCTTTTTGAGGGTGGGACTTCTATTAGGAGCTAATCCCTTATTTACCAAAAAATTTCATGGCCTCTGTCTTCATCCTTGTCTAAAGTTTTATGTTTGCATGTCATGGCAGTAACAAATATTAGTTCCTTACTGTATATTATGGGGCTTTCCAGGTGGCTCTAGTGGTACAGAACCTGCCTGCCAATGCAGGAGAAGCAAGTTCCATTCCTGGGTTGAGAAGATCCCCTGGAGGAGGGCATGGCAACCCACTTCACTATTCTTGCTTGGAGAATTCCATGGACAGAGGAGCCTGGTGGGCTGCAGTCTATAGTGTTGCAAAGAGTCAGACATAATTGAAGTGACTGAGCATGCACGCACTGTATATTAAATGCTGAAAATGTTAAGTCCTTTACTCAGCTAAGAGAACCTTGTTACAGCTGGGTGAAGATTTGTTCTCACTAAATCAGGTATCTTTCCAATACTACTGCCCTTGTCTAACTGTGCTACTGTTCACCACAGAAGCTGCTAGTCATATATAAATATTTCTATTTAATAAAGTACAAGTAAATAAAATTAAAAATCAGTCTCTGAATTATATTTGACGCATTTCAAGTGCTCAAAAGCCACACATGGCTTAGTACCTACTGCAGAGGACAGCACAGGCAGAGCACACTGCATCATCACAGATGGACAGATGTGTGGAGAGCACTGATTTCCCCACTTAGAAATTTGGGGGAATGATCTCAAATCCATGCTGAAAGCACTCTAAAAGTTCGTCTCATTATTTCATTGCAACATTTTAATTTTTTTTCTATTTGCAAAAAAATTTTTGTACAGTTTAATCACACTCATTCACCGCATTTGCCTATTTCCTAAAATTAAACATTCCTTCAAAGGAGGAAGATCTGCAATGGTTGTGACTATTTAAAAAAACAAAAACAGCTCTCAAAGACTTTAAAAACAATTCCAGATATACAGTGTCAAAAATGGCTTAAACAATCATCACAGCCTACCAGGGCCACTGCCTTCGAGTTAATGAGGCTTATCTATATATGGATGTTTGCACGATTGTTTCAAAACCAGTCATTTTTAGTGGAATAAAATAAATTCATAGGTTACCTCTGGTTCACACACTCGCCAAGCACAAAGGTCTCCTGTGACTTCAGAGGCCTTCTGCTAAAATTCCAACAAAGGTCCCAATTTTCTGTTTCTCATCATACTTTCTCCAATAACTCTCCTTTTTGGCCCTGCTCCTCCCTTATCCCATTAATCATGTCCTTTCCTTCCCTGGCAGCCCGCAGAGCACTATCACCCCACCCACCAACGTGGAAAACTAAGGTTGATTGCACTCTCTACCTATCCACACATCAAAGTTGATGAGAAGATAGGTTGAGGGAATTTTTGTGGGGTTGGTTACCAAAGAAGGCAACTGAAAGGGTTTGAATGAATACAGGAAGAGAGTTGCATGGAACTGGATGAGAACTAGGACTCTTACAAGAGTCAGTACACTTGGTGGTTAAGTGTTCTGCTGTGGGGACTTTCCTGGAGGTCCAGGGGTTAAGACTCCACGCTTCTACAGCAGGGGGCCCACATTCAAGTCCTGGATGGAGAACTAAGATCCCACATTCGTCTATGGCCAAAACAAATAAAAAACGCAAACAACAACAACAACAACAACAAAGAAAAGAGCCTTTGAGGAAAAACAAAACAAAAACGAGTTTGGCTGTGAATGAGAGCTAAGTTCAAAATCTTGATTCTATGAAATAACAGCTGTGGGACTCTCCAAGAAGTGGTCTCTGGGCCTTGTATGCCTTGTCTGCATAAGTAAGGAATGGATCTAGAACTGGACTTGCTGTCTGCTGTCGTGAATAAAGAAATCACACAAGTCTAGTGCCTAGCATGAGGCCTAACACATAGTTGGCACTAAGTAAGTTACAGGTGTGGCTTCCCTGGTGGCTCAGAGGTTAAAGCATCTGCCTCCAATGCGGGAGACCTGGGTTCGATCCCTGGGTCGGGAAGATCCCCTGGAGAAGGAAATGGCAATCCACTCCAGTATTCCTTGCCTGGAGAATCCCATGGACGGAGAAGCCTAGTAGGTTACAGTCCACAGGGTCGCAAAGAGTCGGACACGACTGAGTGACTTCACCTTCACCTTCAAGTTACAGGTAAAGCAGAGAAGGGCATATTTTATAAAAGATGCAGAGCCATAAACACTCTTGCACTTGAGAAAGTTACATCTCAAAAAATCATACTTTTAAAAAAGATATTAAAACTTAGGACAGAAAAAGAAAAGGGTATTTCCTCAAAGATACTAAGTACTAACAGGTAGTTTAGACTTTCAGAAGAAAAAAAAGGGACAAAAACCTTTGGGGTTTGAGAAACTGCTAAAAGTGCAGTTAAAGACAAGACACCCAAAGCAACTATACTTCAAAAACAAAAACAAAAAAAGACAGTCACAGACTTCTTATTAGGGGGAATAAACACAAAATTTAAAAAAAAATCATTATGGGATCCCACCCACCTTACTGGCAACTGGGCCAAAGAGGCAATCCTAACATGATACTAGCCAAAGTGTGTCATGACTAGAGTTATCTAATTCCAACATCACATCACCCAGACTGATGAAACCAAAAGAAAGTCTGTCCCCATTTCAGTGAACTTTTACTCTCCTACTACACCTCACACCTTGGCAAACTCTTCTCACAAACATGAGAGAGGTGACTGTGTAGAGAAATTTCAGTGTAAGCCACTGACCAGCAATGACCAGCTATTACATTATCACTGAAGACAGCTCATGTAGTGCAATGATGATTCTCATTAGAGAAAAAAGCATCGCAAAATATCCCTCCTCAAGAAAATCTGTAGGAGATGACAAGGACATATGAAATCTGATAAAATATGATTCAAAGCCAAGGCTTCACATACAAAGTGAGTTATTACTTTGCCACCCTTTGAATGTGGGTGCTAACAACATATGAGAATGAACAACAGAGAGGGCAAAGTACAATAAAACTCATAACAATTCTTCCAACCACAGTGCATGACTAGGAATACTTGACTTTATTTGGGCATTTACCACAAATTCTGAGAAAAATGCATTCTTTCTGCTTCACCTTGACCCAAAGACAACACACAGGTACAGAAAGAATAGTATGAAGTCAGTTATTAATTTTCCTGTGCCTATGTATTCTTTTGAATGCATCAGTTCTTACCTGCTCCTAACGTAACAAAAGCAAATATTATAGGAAAATCAAAGATTTCAAACTTTATCTTCCATTAATAGGCATTCACATGAAGAATTACAGTGTGCAGGAGTTACTAAAAAGAAGCCTACACATAAACAGAGCATTTCATGATGTCATTGTATGAACTTATAGAATAATGCTGAACCCGCATATATTACACCTCCTGCGTTGGCATTCAGGTTCTTTACCACCAATTCCACCTGTGAAGCTCAGAATAATGTTAAGACAGTGTTATAGTAACAATTACAATTAAAAAAAAGTACAAAAAAAAGGATACAGGATGCTTGGGGCTGGTGCACTGGAATGACCCAGAGAGATGGTATGGGGAGGGAGGTGGGAGGGGGGTTCAGGATTGGGAACTCATGTATACCTGTGGGGGATTCATGTTGATGTATGGCAAAACCAATACAGTATTATAAAGAAAAATTAAAAATTTTAAAATAATTAAATTTTTAAAAGTACAATTTGAAAGTGAAAGTGTTAGTTGCTCAGTCATGTCTGACTCTTTGGGACCCCCATGGACTGTAGCCTGCTAGGCTCCTCTGTCCATGGAATTCTCCAGGCAAGAATACTGGAGTGGGTTGCCATGCCCTCCTCCAGGGGATCCAACCCAGGGGTCGAACCTGGGTCTCTTGCATTGCAGGCTGATTCTTTACTGTCTGAGCTACCAGGAAATCCAATTCATTTCTTTAAGTTAAATTTCATTGCTTCAGGAAGTCAGAGTACCTCATCTCAAAGCCCCAATCTGACCCTTACTAGCTCTGACACTTAAGTAATAAATAAGTCACCTACCTCATCTCTTTGTACATCTATGTCCTTATCTATTACCTAAAATGGGAGTTAACAATAGTACCTCACGGTTGTGGGAGGTGATTAAACAAATTTAAAAGAGGTAAAGCACCTAGAACAGTGCCTGGCACCTAGAAAGCTCTCAGTATCTGTTAACAGTTATGCTAGTAGTTTTGTCAGGAACCACATTCTCATAGTGGTCAGGAATCAGAAATCCAACTATTATAATACTGAATTGTACATTTAATTAATAATCTGTGGAGATTTTCAGAGTGCATGAGTATGAAGTTGAAAAATGCTCAATTCAAAAGTGTAATAATGCTGCTTCCAAAACACTAAAAAGGGTGTTTAGACTGGGAAGAAAAAAAATGCAGTTGACCTAAAGTTGTACTTCCTTGAAGTACAGAAGACTTCAGAGAAAATATGAAGAAAATGTTCATTTAAAAAATTTCCTCTTGATCATACATTTTTAGGCAGATGTCCTGATGATAAAGACCTTTTTCAACATTCTTTGTTTAGGAGACGTTTTGTAAAAAATTCTGTGAGGTATAATTCAAGTGTTCTCATGTCCTAAGTAACCTAGCCTCTATATGGTGCACTCATGACTTTTCCAAAGTCAAAGAAATACCTAAGCACAAATATAGTGGCTCTGACAGTTACTAAATTTAACTTTCAAGTTTTTAAGAATAAACACCAGAGGGAAAAACAGAAATGAGCTGTTATGATCTTAGGTTTAGATTTCATGGTTCTGTTAATTCTGAATCTGAAGTTTAAGTTAATTTTTTTTAGAGAAAAAAACCTACCTGTTACCAGCATACATTCTATCCAGTTTATATTGCAAATTTGGACCATGTGCTCAGAAGACAGAGAACTGCACCTTCCAGTATGGCGGTTCTGGTAGGCAAATCAAAGTCTGAATTCAATTATACTGAAGTAGTTCGAGTTGTTTAGTTTCTTAAGCCTTTTCAATCTGGTGAACCTAGGTTTCTAATTTTTCGTAAATGTAACATTTCTCCGTAATAGTTCATTTTTTTGTCTTTATTTCCCATGTTTTCTGTCATAACTGAAATCAGTATTGAGTCCTATAAGAATTTAAACATTTTTCATTCTAGAAACTATTTTTCTATCAACACAGACCATTTGAGGCTTTCTTAAAAACAAAACCTTAATTCAATAAGCATCTCAGCGATTTTTCTACATGTGTGTGTTCACCATTTAACATTTCCCCTCAAGGAACTAACAGACAACCCATTCCTTCTATTCATCTTCATATTAATCAACTTTTGTTAAAAAACAAAAAAGAAGGGGTGATAAAGAGGAGAGATAGAGGGAGTTTCTTATATTCCAATCAGTTTGCAAGTAAAATCACAAAGCAAATCATAGGCTGCTGGAAGAGAACAATAAATCCTTCAAGACTAGGATGTGCTTGCCCTCTACAGCAAGCAAACTCCATAGTAAGAGTGATATCCGATCTAATATCACAGATGTATTAGACTACCGCTCCACCTTTAGCCCCTATTCATATTTATTATATTTAGCGTCCCAAATCTGGTGAGCAAAACTACCAACCTAGGAATCCCAGGGACGGCGCAGCCTGGTGGGCTGCCGTCTATGGGGTCGCACGGTGTCAGACACGACAGAAGCGACTTAGCAACAGCAGCAGCAGGAAACAGAAGGGATCTACACAAACTAACCAGCAATAATTATGGATCATTGAAATAAATGCAACCAGAAACTGCAGAGTTAACTGGAAGAATTTTATATTGGTGAGACTTAGGAACAGAAATGCTGGGTTAAATTTTTCCTCCTTTTACAGCAAAAGATTTTATCATTTTGCTAAAAGCATGGAACAGTTTACATACTTTACTCACTTATGAAATATAATGCTCTTTAAATTTCTCCATGAAATAGGTAAACACATGTATAGTCAAGTCAGTGTTTATTTGCCTATACCTCATTTGAACCGTTTATGTTTTTCTATTTAAGAACGGCGCTTGGACAATGGCAATATTTAATTTCCACACTTTCTTCCATATGCACCTTCTGTTGCCAAAATACTGTAGTAAGGTGGGACATCACTCACCGAAGTTACAGAGAGACAGACATTCAAGAGGATACGAGGACTTACAGATTGCTAGATCTACAGCAAGTATGAACCAACAGAGGCACTACCTGACATATGAAAATATTATTAATCCTCTTTTTGAAAATGTAAGATATTAGTGAGATTTGAAATGTTGTAACTTTAAAAAAGCCTGTAGCAAAACCATGCATGCCTATTTAAAACCTCAAGAATATAGTTAGCTGCAACATTACACGTTCAGAGAAGATAAGTCAAGCGCTTGAAGCACAAAACAATCATTTCCACTCACTTTAAAAAAATTCCATAGGAATGATACACGCTTAGTAAATTTCCTAAAGTTTCATGGCATATATCCAGGCCTTTGGAGGGTTAATTTTTTTTTTCTTAAGTAACAGAGTTGCCAATGTTTTGAGACGCTAAAGTATCTATATTCCAGAATTTCCCACATTTATAACGGGGGGGAGGGGGCGCAAACATTCAAGATTACCAACTTCTTCAATCCATTACTCGGATATGTAAGGGTCTTCCTGAAACTTTTGAATCTAAAATCTCTTTTGAAATCCACAAAGAGAAGTCACTAATAATCAGTTGCCATTGTGATTTGGTACCAACTACAGCTTCTTACTACTCTTTCTTCACACCGCTCGCCCAGAACAGTGGAGCTCTCCGAAGTCCCAATGCTGGACCGGAAAAGAGAAGCCAAAGGAGAACGCAAACCCTCTTTGCAAGGCAGAAGGCGGCTTGACGGAAGCGCCCCCCGCTCCTCGGCAACTACCCACACGTCAGGCCCGGATCCCACTGGAAAAGGATATTTAAGAAAACAGAAATAAGCCTTCACCGTCACTTCGCGCGGATACTGGTGCTTCCCGCCCGGATCTCTTACCTGCCGTCGGCCCTCGCCCACCCCCAGCGCTCCCTGCTGGGGCTCGGCTCCCAAAAGGGCACCCTCTTTTCCTTGCTCGCTTCTCATTCCGACAGACGCTGGGGCCTCACACTGGAGAGGCAGTGGGGCTCGAGGGGTTTCCCAAAGGCCCGAAGTCCGGTCCTTCCCTCCCTCCCCAAGAACATCCCGCCGAGTGCGCCCCGGGCCCCGGGCGCGGCGCTCGCGAAGAGGGCTCCAGGCCTGCCTCCGGCCGAGGCTAAGAAGAAAAGGGAGGGAAAGCAGGGCGAAGATGGGGCCTGCCCTGGAGTCAAGTACCTTGTAGAAAGCGCCATTGGAGCCCCGCACTTCCACCACCAGATCCTCCATCTTCTCGTCCGCCCTGCTCGCTTCGGAAGCCCGCCCTCGAGAGGTGGGCTGCGGGCGCTCGAGGCCCAGCCGCCGCCGCCGCGCTACCGCACGCCCCCCGGCAGCGGCGCCGCAGTCACCGCTGCCGCCTGCGCTCGCCTTCGGCTCGCCGCCCGCTCCGAAGCAGCCCCTCACCGGAAGTGAAACCGAAACGGAGCCGAGCGCCTGACTGAGGCCGAAGGATCCGGCCGCTCCGCGTGTAAACAGTGAAACCGCGTCATGTGACCGACGCCGCCCCTCCCCCCGCGGGTTCGGCCCCTCGGCCCCGCCCTCTTTCCCCTGGCGAGCCCAGGAGCGCGCGCCTGCGCGCTGCTCTGGACGGGCCAGGGGGGCCGGGCGCAACGTGAGGCGCGCGGACTCGGCGTGCGCGGGCTCGGCGGCCGGCGGGAAGGCGGGAAGGGCGGCGACAGGTCGCACCGCTGGCCGAGGTCGCGCCTTTTGGCGTGGCCTGGCAGGGTCCTGGGAGCCCGTTCCGTTACTGGGGGCTGAGGGTCAAGCCAAGGGCGTGTGAAAGGGCCTCCCGTAGCGAACAAGTGTCTTCACTTCTCCAGATCTGGACTGGCTTGGGTCGGAGGTGGTTTTTGTTTTGTGTTTTTAAGTGGGACAGAGCTTAATGGAGCTGGAGGTCGAGTGGGAGACAAGAATAGAGGTGAAAAATTAGATTGACGAAGACTTTAAACTAGTAACAGTGGCAACAGCGGTGACCGGGCTTGTGTGACCCTTAGAAGGTGAGAATAACGCTCTCCCTTCCCCAGGAGATTTTGGGCCGCCCCGTGTGCTAGGAGGGGCAGTGGATTGTGTCAGGACCTCTGGAAATGTCTTTCCTCAGACCCAGCCCTGACCCACGTGCTCCCCTTCCCTCTATTCTATTTCATACCGTTTTGACACACGTTTAAAAAAATGCGCTAAACACTCGTTAATTTCTTTACAGTTAATTTCCCTACTGTTTCACGCCTACCGCATGCCCGCCTTGCACTGGAGGTGACCTGTCTACAGGGGCCAGTACACCTCTTTGCAGCTCTCCCCGCTTACCCCTCACAGTAGAACAAACCCTAAATTTTTCACATTTTTGCTTCTGCACCATGCTTGTATCCACCTCGACCTCGGTTTCCTTTTGAAGGCTTGTATTTCACTAAGAAGTTTATTGAGCCCCTACGGGCTCAGAGGTTAAAGCATCTGCCTCTGATGCGGGAGACCTGGGTTCGATCCCTGGGTCGGGAAGATCTCCTGGAAAAGGAAATGGCAATCCACTCCAGTATTCTTGCCTGGAGAATCCCATGGGCGGAGAAGCCTAGTAGGTTACAGTCCACGGGGTCGCAAAGAGTCGGACACGACTGAGCGACTTCACCTCACCTCACCGTATGCCAGTGGAGAAGGAAATGGCAACCCGCTCCAGTATTCTTGCCTGGGAAATCCCACAGATAGGGGAGCCTGGCAGGCTGCAGTCCATGGGGTCTCAAAGAGTCAGACACGGCTTAGCAACTAAATAACAACTATGTGCCAGACGGCTTGCTGAGTGCTAGTGAAACATTGGTGAAAGAAAAAGTGAAAAAAAGTAAAGAAAAGACCACCTTCACTGATCCTGGAATCTAGAAAAGAAAATCTGGAGTGGCAGCTGTGATAAGGGCTCTAAAGGCTAGGTACACCTATGATAGTGGTGCAGGACCCAGTGTGGGGTGGGGGAAGGGTGGTCACAGCTGGGAAACGACTCCACCTGGAATGTGACCAGTGAGAGTTAACTGGCAGCACTGAGTTGGTGGAGGAGATTGAACTGCCCCAGGCAGATGCCCCAGAATGCGAGGCATCCTTGGGCCTCCAGTTCCCTTCCCAGCCCACTCCTGGACAGAGCAGCCGCCTTGCCTCTGGTGGAGCTCCAGCATGAAAACCTCAGATCAAGGCCACATTCCTTGAGGTCACATAAACAGGAGTGATTTGTTGAACTAGGGTTTCTGGAATCGTCACAAGATGCAAAGATTCCAGTGCAGCTAAAAGAGACTATCACCGTTGACTGGATGGAAGCAAAGCAGAGCATCAGCCTTAACCCCGATATAATAAAGGGGGACAGATTGATATGGATGATTATAACTTCCACGTGTAGGATGTTGTTCAGTTTACTCCAGGCATTCAAATATTATCAGCTCTTCATAACCACTGCAAGCAACACTAAACCAGATTTTGTGCTGTTCCCTGAAGCTCTGATGCACTTTCATGCCTTCATGTGTCCCAGTGCATCTTGGCCCCCAGAAATCTTCTCATTAGGGTTATCGGCTGGATTCCCATTAGCTTGTTATTTGTATCTCAGGTGCAGGGAGTTTACTCTGCTCCACAATTCTCAGCACATTGTCATCATCAGTCCCTGCAAGGCCTTTTTCTTATATTGTTTTACTTTGGTTAAATTATTTGTCCTTGTCTTTCTCAATACCCACTCCCATTCTTCTTCTAGACACAAACTGCAATATGTTTGGTATGGATTCTTGATCATTTAAGACATGGGGTTTCGTGTATGCCTTTTACACTTATGAAGATGGTCCTGGACTGTAAATCTCTTATTTCCCACTGTTTTCACTCAATGCTACATTCTTGAGCTATATCCACATTACTGCAATTTCCCTAGTGATGGGCGTCTAGGTTACTGCCAACTCCCTTATGTCACTCTGTGGTGAAAATCCTTGTGTGTGTCTTTATGAACCTTTGCAAGAACCACTTTTGTGCTCTTAAAGACTTTGTACATGCCTCCTGTTTCTCACTGCACTATTCAGCATATAGAAGGGACTCAGTCGATGTTGAATACCTCACCTAGGATGCTTAATGTACTATCATCACTTATTTACATTTCTGTTTTCTTTGTTGGACAGTGAGTGCCTTATGGGCAGGAGAGATGTCTTAGGTGTCTTTACGTCCCTGGCACATTCAGAGTGGTGGTTGATTTTAGGAAATCTTGGATGAATGAATTCATGCCTATCCTTACTACCTCTATGTACTATGACTTGCTCTTTCCCAGTTAACTCTTAGTCTCATCCTTGCTCTTATCTCTAGGTCCTTGAAATGCCCACTTTCAAGACAGCTCAGCTGAATTCAGACACGGGCTCAGTCCCACTCATGAACTTTTTACTCCCATATTCTTTCTCCCTGTCACTAGCAACCCCTTCTGCCAGGTGATTGCTCAGGCCTAAAACAGTCATTCTGACTCTCTCTTTCTCTCACGCATTGAATCCATCAGCAAATCTTTTCAGAGTCCACAACCTACTTCTCACCCACTTGTGCTGCTAAAACCATGGTTCAAGTCCTTTTCCTCTTTTACCTGGATTATTTTAACAATTTCCCTGGTCTCCCTGCAGTCACTCTTAGCCTCTGTCTATTCTCAGCACAGACATTGACCCTATTCAGGTGTCAATCAAGTCACTCTGTTATTCAAAACCTTCCAACTACACCCTAAATGCCTCAGCATAAGGCCAAAGTCATTCATTCTGGCCTCAGTGCCCTTCAGTCACTGGCCTCACTTATCTCCTCTGTCTCTCACCTTTTATCTCCTTTATCTCCTCCATTTCAGCTATACTGGCTTCTTTGCTGTCTCTTGAAAACATCAGGTAAGTTCTGTCTTCTATCATTAAAATGTAAGCTCAGTGAGAACAGAGATTTTTTTTTTTTTTTTTTTTTTATGCTGGTTCCCAGTGCCTCCCACAGCGTTCGGAACATAGCACCTGCCTACTAAATATTTATGAAATGAATGAACCCATGTTGAGGATGTAGCTTGGGTCAAATCTGCTACCGTACTTATATATACTCAATATGAGAATGATACTTCAGCATCTCTAGGCTTGCCTTGGCCCCTAGCTTCCATTAAATTGTTACTTGTTGTCTTTGCATTGATTTATTCTGTGTTATTTCCTGCTGCTTCGAAATTTGAGCCTTTTGAATGTTTTTCCTGCCTCAATCCCAACTGAGATACCCTTTGCCCTTTCCAACTCTTGAAATCCTATGTATTCTCTTGGACCCACCTAAAGCCTCACTTTTTTCATGACACATTCTTTGACACATTCATCTTCATTCACTTCACTTTGACATCTTCTTTGAACTAGACATTAGGGAAAAATATTAAATCATAGTCCTTATGTTTTAGAATAGTTTAAGATTTACAGAAACATTGAGCAGATAGTAAGAGAGTTCCCATATTGCTTCCCTGATATTTCCCTCCCAGTTTCCTCTATTATTCACATATTGCATTACTGTGGTACATTTGTTATCACCAATGAGCCAAAATTGATTCATCTTATTAATCAAAGTCCATACATTAGTTTAAATGGACTTCCCTGTAGCTCAGACAGTAAAGAATCTGCCTGCGATGCAGGAGACCAGGATGTGATCCCTGGGTTGGGAAGATCCTCTGGAGAAGGGAAAGGCAGTCCACTCCAGTATTCTTGCCTGGAGAATCACATGGACAGAGAAGCCTGGTGGGCTATAGTCCATGGGGTCTCAAAGAGTCAGACACAACTGAGCGACTAACACACACATGTACATTGGTTGTATAGTGTATGGGTTTTGACAAATGAATGATGTTATAGTATCATAGAGAATAGTTCCACCATCCTAAAAATTACCTGTGCTTCACGTATGTATTCATCAGCTCAACCCCCTACTCTAGGCAACCACCGAACTTTCTACTGTCTCCATATACTTGCCGTTTCTGGTATGTCATAGAATGGGAATCATACAGTTTGGAGCTTTTCCACACTGGCTTCTTTCACTTAGCGATAGCATTTAAGGTTCCTCCATGTCTTTACATGATTTGATAGTTCATTTCTTGTTAGGGTTGAATAATATTCTGTTGTCTGTATGTATCACAGCTTATTTATCCATTCGCCTATTGAAAGACATCTTGATTGGTCCCAAGTTTTGACAGGAGTAGAGCTGCTATAAGCATCCCTGTGTGCATTTTTGTGTGGACATGTGTTCAACTCATTTGGGTAAATGCAGTACCTAGGAGTGTGATTGCTGGATCCCATGGTAAGAGGATGTTTAGTTTTGAAGAAACCACCAAACTGTCTTCCTAAGTGGCTATGCCATTTTGCATTCCAACCAGCAATGAATGAGTATTCCTGTTGCTCCACATCCTCACCAGCCCAGCCTAACTTTTAGTGCTGCCAGTGTTCTAGATTTTGGCCATTCTAAGGGGTGTGCAGTGAAATCTTATTTTGTTTTAATTTGCAATTCCCTAATAGGGGCTTCCCTGATAGCTTAGTTGGTAAAGAATCTGCCTGCAATGCCTGAGACCCTGGTTCAATTCCTGGGTCAGGAAGATCCCCTGGAGAAGAGATAGGCTACCCATTCCAGTATTTTTGGGCTTCCCTTGTGGCTCAGCTGGTAAAGAATCCACCTGCAATGCAGGAGACCTGGGTTCAATCCCTGGGTTGGGAAATTCCTCTGGAGAAGGGAAAGGCTGCCCACTCCAGTGTTCGACTTTCACAATGACTTACTATGTTGAGCATCTTTTTGTACGCTTGTTGTTATATGTATATCTTCTTTGAGAAGGTCTCTATTCAGATCTTTTGCTCATTTTTATTTTTTAATTAATTAATTTTAATTGGAGAATAATTATTTTATGGTATTGTGATGGTTTTTGCCATACATCAACATGAATCGGCCACAGGTATACAAGTGTTCCCCCCATCCTGAAGCCCCCTCCCACCTGCCTCCGCACCTATCCCTCTGGGTTGTCCCAGAGCTCAGATCTTTTGCTCATTTTTAAATTGGGTTGTTTTCTTATTGGTGAATATTAATAGTCCTTTGTATATTTTAGATACCAGCTCTTTATCGGATCGTGTTTTCCAAATATTTTTCCCAGTTATGGCTTGTCTTTTCTTTCACCTGTCTTTCACAGAGTAGAGGTTTTTCGTTGAAAACTCCAATTTAATCAATTCTTTCTTTCATGGATTATGCTTTTGGTATTGTACTCAAAAAGTCATCAACAAACCTAAGTTCACCTAGATCTTCACCTTTGTCACCTTCTAGAAGTTTATAGTTTTGTGTTTTGTATTTATGTCTGTGATCCATTTGTGTTACTTTTTGTGAAAGGTATAAAGTCTGTGGCTAGACTTATTTTTTGCATATGGATGTCTAATGATTTTAGCACCATTTTTTAAAAAAAGACTTGTTTTTCATTGATTGCCTTTGCTCCTTTGTAAAAGATCATTTGACTATATTTGTATGGGTCTAATTCTGGTCTCTGTTCACTTCACTGATGTGTTTATTCTTTCATTAATACCACTGTCTTGATTACTGTTGCTTTTTTAAAATTAATTTTTATTGGCATATAGTTGCTTTACAATGTTGTGTTAGTTTTTACTGTTGATTTAAAGTAAGTTTTAAAGTCAGTCCTCCAACTTTGTTCTTCAGTATAGTTTGCTATTCTGACTCTTTTGCCTTTCCATATAAACTTTAGAAACGGCTTGTCAATATCCACAAAATAATTTGGCTGTATTTTGATTGCGATCACACTTGAATCTATAGAACAAGTTGGGAAGAAGTGACAATTTATCAGTAATGAATCTTCCTATCCATGAATGTGGAATGTCTCTGCATTTAGATCTTTTTGATTTCTTTCATCAAGGTTTTGTAGTGTTCCTCATTTAGATACTGTACATATTTTGTAAGATTTATACCTTAGTATCTCATTTTTTTTGGTGCTGATGTGATATTGTATTTTTAATTTCAAATTCCGTTTGTTCATTGTTAATATATGAATCTCCCTTTAACCACTGCTTTTGCTATATCCCACAAATTTTGATAAGTTGCATTTTTTTCATTAGTTCAAAATATTTAAAAGTTTCTCTTGAAACTTCTTTTACCCATGTGTTATTTAGAAGTGTGTTGTTTAATCGCCAAATATTTGGGGATTTCCCAGTTATCTTTCTGTCATTGATTTCTAACTTCATTGTTAGAAACTTGTTAGAAACATTGTTAGAAACTTGTTAGAAACTTGTCAGAAACATTGTTAGAAACTTGTCAGAAACATTGTTAGAAACTTGTCAGAAACATTGTTAGAAACTTGTCAGAAACATTGTTAGAAACTTGTCAGAAACATTGTTAGAAACTTCATTTCTACCTTCATTAACTTCATCGTGGTCTGAGAGAAGACCCTGTGTGATTTCTACTATTTCAGATTCGTTATGGGCCATTCTTGGTGAATGTTCCATGTGAACCTGAGGTCTTATGTTAATCTGACTAGGGGCTGAGCTGTGTTTAATGTTTGCTGCAGCTGTTTCAGTTTCTTCTAGTAACCTTGTTTGTCTCCTTTGTTATCTTTGAGTTTCTCTAAGAACTCCTCCTTACATAGTGTGTTTCTCAGCTCTTTTAGTTCCAATCAACTATTATACTGGAGCCCTGTTGATGTGGTGGCAAGGTGTTAGGGAGGGGATGCATTCTGTCATCTTATGATTAACTCCCAGATTTTTAGTGGGCCTGAGTCCCTGGGCTATGATCTTCAAAAGCCCGTCTTAGCTTTTTTTTTTTTTTTCCCCATCTAGATGTGTATAAGAGACAGGAGCGGTGAGGGGGGAGGTTGGGGAGGGGGGGGCAGGCTGGTTCCCAGAAGCAAAAGCCATGAAAATATAGGACTTATCCCAAGATTGATTCCTGCAGGAGTTTTCAACTCTCAAGCTAGTCCCACTCAGCCTCAAGCAATTCATCAAAACCAGCATTTAAGTATTCCTACCAATAATTGGCTCCAGGGACTTCTGCCTCAGGTAACCTGAACTTTGTTGTGATTATCTGTATTCATCTGTCTCTCCACATTTGGGACAAGCCATTTGCCTGGTGATGTCAGTTCTCTAGGTCTAACAAAAGTCATTGCTTTTCTGGTGCCTCAATGTCTTTGTTGTTTTAAGGCTTGGAATGACAATTTCTAAGCTCTTACTCTACACTTCAATTTCTAAGCTCTACACTTCAGAGCTTGATATTAAACATTTGGGTTGGAATTTCTTTTGTACTTGGGGTTTGAGTGTCAGGATTCATGTTCATAGTCCAAATATCACCAATAAGCCTGCACAGGTGGAAGTATTAATGCTCAAGGTCAGTTCAGTACCTACTTCATAAAGAGATAATCACATTATTTTCTCTTTATCCTTTAAGAACAAATAAGCATTGATCTGTGGCAGACACTGGGTTGGCTAACTCCTCTTCCATTCCCAGCCTCATTCTCTCCTGCTTGCCTCTACCCTGCTGCTGCTGCTGCTAAGTCACTTCAGTCGTGTCCGACTCTGTGCGACCCCATAGAAGGCAGCCAACCAGGCTCCTCTGTCCCTGGGATTCTCCAGGCAAGAATACTAGAGTGGGTTGCCATTTCCTTCTCCAATGCATGCATGCATGCTAAGTCGCTTCAGTCATGTCCAACTCTGTGCGACCCCATGGACAGCAGCCCGACAGGCTCCTCTGTCCACAGGATTCTCTAGGCAAGAGTACCAGAGTGGGTTGCCATTTCCTTCTCCTACCCTAGAAGCTTCAAAATCTAAATATGCACATTTCCACCCCCTACTCCCCAGCTAGAATGGCCATGTGACATATTTCTTTGCAAATAAGATGTAAACATGGACAGGAGTTGGAGCAAGCTCTGGGAGTTGGTGATGAACAGGGAGGCCTGGCATGCTACAGTCCACAGGATCACGAAGAGTTGGACATGACTGAGCAACTGAACTGAAGATGTAAACATAAGTTACTGGGAAGTTTCTGGGGAAGCTTTTGCTTTTTTTGAGAAAAGGGGACAAATTTGGCTTATGTTGCCTCTTCCTCTGTAATGCCTGCCTTGGCAGTGGATGAGGTGCCGAAAGCTAGGAAAACCATGAGAGGGGAGCCAAGAAAATTACAGTGGTATCACTGGACTGTCACCAGCAACCACCTACCACCAGACTTTTTATATGAGAAAAATAAACCCCTACTTGATTAAGCTTTCCAAAGATAGCTTTTCTATAACCTGCAGCCATATGCACTTCTAACTGATGGAACACCTAACCTAGCTGGAATCTGGGGTGCAAAACCAAGAAATTCGTCTAATAGATAAACACGAGGAAAAGCAGCAGTAAATTTGGTTACAATGAAGAAGTGATGCTGACACCTACCCCATTCAAAGAATGAAAGGAAAGATTAGTCTTAATGTTGAAATAATGAGGGCTAGAGCTTTGACTGCCATTTGTTATCTACATATGTTACATGAGATGTGGAGGGAATATTGATTCTGTGAAGTTCAGAGTACCAGTGACCAAGCATGAGAAAAAGGCAGTTTTCATGGAGGTGGGGCTTGTAGCAGTATCCCAGTACTGCACAGAGGGAACCAGTCTAAGGATGGATTGCTAGAGTTTTCTGAATTTGCCAGTCTTCTTGGGCAAGTTATTTGATCTGTGTTCAGTTTCCTTATCTGTAGTGAAAGTGAAAGTTGCTCAGTCATATCCGACTCTTTGTGATCCCATGGACTATACAGTCCATGGAATTCTCCAGGCCAGAATACTAGAGTGGATAGCCTATTCCTTCTCCAGGGGATCTTTCTGACTCACAAATCAAACGGGAGTCTCCTGCATTGCAGGTGGATTCTTGACCAGCTGAGCTACCAGGGAAGTCCTTATCTGTAAAATGGGGATAATAAATAGAATGCAGCTCATAGGGGGCATTGTGAGCATCAAAGGAGATAATCTATGTGAAGAGCTTAACCAGTGTCTACAAACAATAAGGGCTGTATCAACTGTGTTAGGACTGGGTTGTGGGTATATCCTCTGCTTGCTTTGCCATTACCAGCCACAGACTTACAAACCCTGCCTCATTCTGGAGAGCAGCACACCTGATGGCTTGTTCTCCTGACATCAACAGAGTACTCCAAAAATGGCCCTTATATCAGGGCAGAGAAGTATTTCTAAGCTATGATGGACCTCGGTTTGATCATTCATTGGAACTTGATAACTTGCCAAAGTTAAGTGAACTTTCACCTGAAAGGCAGTAAGCAAAGTCCTTCAGAAGTGTGAATTTGTCGAGTTACAATCACATTTAGAGTTCTGCTGGGAATTGACTGAGTTTGGAGGTCTGTGTGTCCTTTTTGAAATGGGGAATATTGTCTATCTCCAGTCTCCTGGCATTTTTCTCATCCTCTTCATTTCTCAGAGAAGATTTACAGCGGTTACTGACCATTCCTGTACTGCAGTACTGGGTCAGTGCATGTTGCAAGTGTGACTCTGTTTATCAGTATGATTATATTTGATTATCTATCACTTAAACCTAACAAATATTGACCTAACTAAAAGATTTTATTTCTATTTCATTATCACATGTAATAAAAAGTCTGGAGACAGGTTGGCTGGAGTGGCTATGGGAGCTCCTTCTGCTTCACACTCACTCTCCTTGATGTTGCCATGATGTTGCCATGCTTGCAGGTTGACTGCTTCTCCTCCAGGTCTTGAGCTTACATTCTATGCAGGAAAAAGAGGGACAAATAGAAGGCAGAAGGCATATGCCAACTGCTTGTTTCCCCACTCCCTAGTTTTCAAATCAGAAAAATAATAACTTTCTCAGAAAGTTATTGTAGACCTCTGCCTCCATCTCATTGGCCAGCATGATGTTACTTGGCCATGCAGAGCTGAAAGGAAGCCTGAAGCTTGACATTTTTTAGCCAGACACATTGCTGTGCTAAACAAAACTGGCCTTCTTTTGGAAGAGAAAATTGTGAGTGGCGTTGGGTATGCAGCTAGCCATGAATGCCACACTCTGCATCCGCAATGTCGACTGTAGAACAGTAATAGCTGGGGTAACCATGGCTCACAGTTGCAAGCTAGTTGACAGAGTAGACGATGTGGGTAAAAAGTGCGGAGATTTTTGTTCTCGGCCTCCATGAAAAGGTTGCCTATTTTGAAGGAGTAGAGGAAAGTCTAACCTTAGAAATAGAATCTGGGATTGTTATATTATAAAGCAACACCCTAGAGCTTTCTCACTCCTCTCTTTAATGACAAACCTGCCTTTTCAGAATTAACAAGAAGAAATATTTTCCATACCCTTTTGTATCTAGACAGAGCAGGGCTCAGACTCTTCTTGTAGAACTGACATAAAAATATTTCAACTATTTAAAAATTCAGGGTACAAGGAAAGACTGAGGGATGTTAACAGACAAAAGGAGATTAAGAAGATATGCTGACAAAATGCAATGTGGTATTCTGGATTGGCTCCTGGGAGAGAAAAAGGAAGGTAGTGGGAAAGCTAGTGAAATCAGAATAAAGTTGGTAATTTAGTGAATAGTAACATGCATAAATTGGCTTCTTAGTTGTGACAAATTCAAGTTGATGTGATGTGTTAACCTTAGGGGAAACTGGATGTATCGGAACTCTAGATTACCTTTGTAACTGTTTTGTGAATTGAAAATTATCTCAATATTAAAAATGCATTGAGCACTGAGATGACCCAGAGGGATGGTACAGGGAGGGAGGAGGGTGGGGGTTCAGGATGGGGAATACGTGTATACCTGTGGCGGATTCATGTTGATGTATGGCAAAACCAATACAATATTGTAAAGTAATTAACCTCCAATTAAAATAAATAAATTTATATTTAAGAAAATAAAAAAATAAAAATGCATTGAAAAATTAAGGGAATGCTGGAGGAAAAAGTTGTTACATGACAAATGAAGTATTTACACGTCCTTAGTAGCCACTGTAGTTAGAATGAGTGTGATCCAGATGTACTGGAATGAGCCTAAGGTATTTTTCACAGCTAGAATTGATGCATGTCCAGAAAATGGATGGGAGGAAGGCCATTAGTCTACTTTTCATGAGAGATGCAAAGTCTGTTAGAAAAAACTTAGATTTGGAGTAGAGAGATCAAGCAGATGTGGTTCAAGGACTGAGGCCACCATGGGACAAGACTGATTGTTTTAGTGTGGTATTAGTCATTCAGATTGTTTCCTGGTTCTAGAACCCCTGGCATCATGCCAGAATTCTAGATATAAGATATAGTATGGAATTTAGAAAAATGGTACTGATGAACCTATTTGCAGGTCAGGAATAGAGACACAGACATAGAGAATGGACATGTGGACACATAGAGGGAAGGAGAGGGTGGGACGAATTGAGAGAGTAGCATTGACATATATACACTGCTGTGTGTAAAATAGATAGCTAGTGGAAAGCTGCTATGTAGCACAGGGAGCTCAGCTTGGTGCTCTGTGTTGACCTAGTGGGGTGGGTTGATGGTAGGAGGGAAGATCAAGAGATATATGCACACTTATAACTGATTCACATTGTTGTACATCAGAAACTACTACAACATTGTAAAGCAATTATACTCCAATAAGAAAGTGAAAAGTGAAAATATTAGTCCCTCAGTCATGTCCAGCTCTTTGTAAAGCCATGGACTGTAACCTGCCAGGCTTCTCTGTCCATGGGATTCTCCAGGCAAGAATACTGGAGTGGGTTGCCATTTTGTTCTCCAGGGGATCTTCCCTACCCAGAAATTGAATGTGGGTCTCCTGCTTTACAGGCAGATTCTTTACCATCTGAGCCACCACGGAAACCCTAATATTCCAATAAAAACATAATAAATGCAAAAAAAAAGACATTACCCAAAAAAAAAAAAAAAGGTGAAGCAATAGAAGAGCTCTTAAAGCTAAACTACTGAGGATGGAAGGTATCAGCTACATTGAGCCCATGATTTTTTTCAAGTGATGGACATAATTCTGGCTCTGTTAGCAGTGATGGGCTTTCCATCTTCAGTTTGCTGGTCACAGGACCTTTAGCAATGGCCCCAAGCATCAGTGACCTAATGGGAGGCCAGAGGTATTAGCAGTCATGTTTCCAGTTAGCTGTGGTAGCATAGTTTTAGTGATAGAAGATCTAAATACAGGAGAAAGAAATATAAAATGCCTTAGGAGCCAAGAAGGCTAGTTCTAAGAGATCACATGAGGCACAGTCAGGGATTCACCAGAAGTATTTTTGAGAAGCTGAAGAGGCCAAGATTTTCTCAGAATTGTACAGGAGCATGGTCAGAGTCACACTAATATACAACTGACATTGGGACTCTCTTTTGACACCTTGGTTGATGTGACCTGAGAATCACAGTTTATGTGAGAATGCATTTTGTAAGGCCTCACTATAGAATAAAAACACTGTAGAACTGATTGCTATTTGCTAGGTTCTTTTAGTGTGTGAAATCTGACCAAATACAATATGATAAAAAAAAATACGCTGACCAAATACAATATGATAAAAAAGGAAATGAAAATCACTTTGGCTTGAAAGATGTGTCCTTGAAAAATGTTACTTTCCCCAATAAATGGTAATCTTGCCTTGTAAGAAAGAATATAGCAAGCTACATGTTAAACACACTGTTATTATTCATGGAAAATGACCAACTGATTATTCAGAAGAAATTAATTCTTCAGCACCAGGGTTTGGGGCTGGTGTAAATCTGATCACTGTCAGGTCTTGTGATAAGACTGTGAAGAAAACCAAAAATGTTACAAATCTTGTGGTTTGTAAAATCAGGGGCTTCTTTATCATGAATTTGTGTAGTGCTTGCAATAAACCTAGCAGAAAATTGGGCAGAGTTTTTTAGTGTAAAGTCAATTTGCAGCTTAAAATAATACATTCCCTAATACTAGTGGAGTTACAAAGTCCTGGGAATGGAGAGAGAGCCTTTGGACATATAGGTCCTAATTCCAATCTCTCTACTTCTCTTTTATAAATTTAATTTTTATTTTATATTGGAGTATGGTTGATTTATGGGCTTCCCTGGTGGCTCAGTCAGTAAAGAATCCACTTACAATGTGGGAGACCTGAGTTCGATCCCTGGGTTGGGAGATCCCCCAGAGAAGGGAATGGCAACCCACTTCAATATTCTTGCCTGGAGAATTTCATGGACAGAGGAGCCTGGCAGGCTACAGTCCATGAGGCTACAAAGAGTTGGACATGACTAACACATACATAGCTGATTTATAACATTGTGTTAGTTTCAAGTATATAGCAAAGTGATTCAGTTATACATATGCATATTGATATATCCATTCTTTTTTTTTTTATTTTTATTTTTACTTTATTTTACTTTGCAATACCATATTGGTTTTGCCATACATTGACATGAATCTACCACGGGTGTATACGAGCTCCCAATCCTGAATCCCTCTCCCACCTCCCACCCCATATCCTCTCTCTGGATCATCCCCATGCACCAGCCCCAAGCATCCTGTATCCTGTATCGAACATAGGCTGGCGCTTCGTTTCTTACATGATAGTATACATGTTTCAATGCCATTCTCCCAAATCATCCCACCCTCTCCCTCTCCCACAGAGTCCAAAAGTCCATTCTATACATCTGTGTCTCTTTTGCTGTCTCGCATACAGGGTCATCATTGCCATCTTTCTAAATTCCATATATATGTGTCAGTATACTGTATTGGTGTTTTTCTTTCTGGGTTACTTCACTCTGTGTAATAGGTTCCAGTTTCATCCATCTCATTAGAACAGATTCAAATGAATTCTTTTTAATGGCTGAGTAATACTCCATTGTGTATATGTACCACAGCTTTCTTATCCATTCATCTGCTGATGGACATCTAGGTTGTTTCCATGTTGTTTCAATGCCATTCTCCCAAATCATCCCACCCTCTCCCTCTCCCACAGAGTCCAAAAGTCCGTTCTATACATCTGTGTCTCTTTTGCTGTCTCGCATACAGGGTCATCATTGCCATCTTTCTAAATTCCATATATATGTGTCAGTATACTGTATTGGTGTTTTTCTTTCTGGCTTACTTCACTCTGTATAATAGGTTCCAGTTTCATCCATCTCATTAGAACTGATTCAAATGAATTCTTTTTAATGGCTGAGTAATACTCCAGTCTTTGCTGCTGTGCATGGGCTTTCTCTAGTTGTGGCAAGTTGAGGGCGCAGACTTCTCATTGTGGTGGCTTTTCTTGCTGCAGAGCATGGGCTCTAGGGTGTATGGGCTTCAGTAATTGCAGCAAATGGGCTCAGTAACTGTGGCACATGGGCTTAGTTGTCCTGTGGCATGTGGAATCTTCCTGTACCAGGGATTGAACCTGTGTCCTCTGCATTGGCAAGAGGATTCTTAACCACAGGGAAGTTCTGGAGCTCAGTTTGAATCCATGTCTACTCCCCTTGGTCCCATTTTAATGAAACTCTTTCTAAAATATGCTTCAATGGCACCTTCCTTAGTAAACATGGAGCAACACAGTCCAGCCTATTTTTCTTGCTGTGAGGCCAGCCCTCTGAACACAAGCCATTGTCTGGTGTGTGCTTGAGCACCAGGGAGGGGCCTAGTGATTGACTTGAGCCATCACTACTTGGCCAGAATTACTCTGTTGTTTTGCACCTCCCCATAGATCCTTTGAGGGGATTATTCAGTTTTATGGGGTGATGAAGCTTTATAGCCCTATAAATAGCTCAGTGTGTTCTGTTCTCAGAGTTGTTGTTTTTTCAGATTTCCACCTTGTGACCTTCTTTGTTCTCTGTCATCACTTCTAGAAGCCAGTTGCCTGGATATCCATTTCTACAACCTCTACACATTTCCCTACTCTGTCTGGAACTAAGGGTAGAACTGAATCAAGACTGCCCAAGGAAACTAAAGGACTATGTTTAAAATGAAGTAAAATATGATTTGTGCCCATAGCAGAAACAGCCCTTTGGGCTTCCCAGAGATCTTCCTAGTTTATACCTCAACAACACTGTGTTTTTGGCAGAGACAGTGACATTTCCACCATTTGACAGGTCTGAAAACAGAAACTCAAAGATATTAAGTGGTTTGCTTGGATTCACATTAACTCATGAACTGGAATTTGAAACAAGGTCATTTGAATGCTAGTGGAGGTGATGGAATTCCAGCTGAGCTGTTTCAAATCCTAAAAGATGATGCTGTTAAAGTGCTGCACTCAATATGCCAACAAATTTGGAAAACTCAGCAGTGGCCACAGGACTGGAAAATGTCAGTTTTCATTCCAATCCCAAAGAAGGGCAATGTCAAAGAATGTTCAGACTACTAGATAATTGCACTCATTTGGCACGCTAGTAAGAAGTTATACTCAAAATCCTTTAAGCCAGACTTCAACAGTATGTGAACCGAGGATTTCCAGATGTACAAATTGGATTTAGAAAAGGCAGAGGAACCAGAGATCAAACTGGCAATATCCGTTGGATGATAGAAAAAGAGAGAATTCCAGAAAAACATCTACTGTCTCATTAACTACAGTAAAACATTTGACTGTGGATCACAATGAACTGTGGAAAATTCTTAAAGAGATGGGAATACCAGACCACCTTACCTGCCTCTGGTGAAACCTGTATGTAGTTCAAGAAGCAACAATTAAAACCAGACATGGAACAACAGACTAGTTCCAAACTGGGAAAGGAGTACGTCAAGGCTGTATATTGTCACCCTGCTATTTAACTTATATGCAGAGTACATCATGCAAAATGCCAGGCTGGATGAAGCACAAGCTGGAATCAAGATTGCTAGGAGAAATGTCAATAACCTCAGATATGCAGATAACACCACTCTAATGGCAGAAAGTGGAGAAGAACTAAAGAGCCTCTTGATGGAGGTGAAAGAGGAGAGTGAAAAAGCTAGCTTAAAACTCAACATTCAAAAAAATGAATATCATGACATCTGGTCCCATCACTTCATGGCAAATAGATGGGGAAACAATGGAAACAGTAACAGATTGTATTTTCTTGGGCTCCAAAATCACTGCATATGGTGACTGCAGCCATGAAATTAAAAGACACTTGTTCCTTGGAAGAAAAGCAATGACAAACCTAGACAGCATATTAAGAAACAGAGACATTACTTTGCCAACAAAGTTCTGTAGAGTCAAACCTATGATTTTTCTAGAAGTCATGTACGGATGTGAAAGCTGGACAATAAAAAGGGCTGAGCACTGAAGAATTGATGCTTTTGAACTGTGGTGTTGGAGAAGACTCTTGAGAGTCCCTTGGACTGTAAAGAGATCAAACCAGTCAATCCTAAAGGAAATCAACCTTGAATATTCATTAGAAGGACTGACGCTGAAGCTACAATACTTTGGCCATCTGTTGCGAAGAGCTGACTTATTGGAAAAGACTCTGATGCTGGGAAGATTGAAGGCAGGAGGAGAAGGGGACAACAGAGGATGATATAGATGGATGGCATCACTGACTCAATGGACATGAGTCTGAGCAAACTCTGGGAGTTGGTGAAGGATAGGGAAGCCTGGTGTGCTGCAGTTTTTCATTAGAAGGACTGATGCTGAAGTTACAATACTTTGGCCATCTGTTGCGAAGAGCTGACTTATTGAAAAAGACCCTGATGCTGGGAAGATTGAAGGCAGGAGGAGAAGGGGACAACAGAGGATAATATAGATGGATGGCATCACTGACTCAATGGACATGAGTCTGAGCAAACTCTGGGAGTTGGTGAAGGATAGGGAAGCCTGGTGTGCTGCAGTCCATGGGATGGCAAGGAGTTGGACACAACTGAGTGACTGAACAACATTTTAATGCTTAGCTTCCTTCTGTGCCTACCAGGTCAGCTGGCAGCATATAACAATGGTCAGATACTTCTAGCCACTCACCTTTGATTTCACTGGGACAGCGACTTATCTGGCAAGATAGGGTTAAAAGGCTCCTTGGAATCAGGGTTCATAAACTTAAAGAACTCCCAAATAATTGTCTCAGCTCAAAAGCATCTCTCACATGGACCCTGAAAGCCACTCCACAAGACAGTGATGGCCATTGGAAATGATTTTTTTTTTTTCAGGTTGAGGGGAAAGGAACATGCACTAAGCCTCTATATATAGCCCATTAACATTTTAGCCATAATTAATTTTTCATTGATTCATTCATATGCCAGGTATCAAGTATCCTGGCCTTTTAAGATTCAAATGAAATAACCTGAACCTCAATCCATGTGTGATGGGACCCTCTCTCTCCCGCCTAAATTTTCCGTGGACTCTGGTGGGGAAGGGGGCTTGGGCTTTTCACCATTACCTTGGGCTCTGAGTGTCAGCTTCTACTGAATTAGTTCTGTGGATTTCTCACATCTATCCTCTCTGCCTTCTCAGGTCACACTAGTGGTAAACAACCTGCCTGCCAATGCAGGAGACACAAGAGACACGATTTCGATCCCCGGGTCAGGAAGATCCTCTGGAGAAGTTAATGGCAACCCACTTGAGTATTCTTGCCTGGAGAATCCCATGAACAGAGGAGCCTGGCAGGCTACAGTCCATGGAGTCGCAAAGAGTCAGACACGACTGAAGCGACTTATCACACACACACACAAACACACACACACACCCTCTGCCTTCACTCCAGATGTGCAACACAGCTCCACTTCTTTGGTTTCCCATAGACTCATTCAAGTTTTCTATCAGTGCAGCGTGTGCCACTGAAGATTGAGGATATGGTGAGAGATGGCTCCACCATATCCTATAAACCCCAGATTCAAATAGCAAGTTCTTCTGCTCTTAAAAAGTCCTGTGGCCATTTCTATTTACTTGGGTTCCTGCCATGTACATAGACTTTCCTCCCTTCCTCTTTTCTGTCCTCTGTCCCCTCAAATTCTAGTTCATTACTTACACTAAGCAAGTAATCCTGTTTTCTCTAACCTCTCTCTCATCATATAACATTTTCTCCTTCCATTACACATTCATCCACATATTTATTCAACAAAGCAATATTCACCATAAGGCATCACTCCAGGCACAGCTGAAGATGTGAAGATAAATTTGACATGGATCCTGAGCCCAAGGAACTGATAATCCAGTAGAGGAGATAAGATGCACGCTGGATAATCCAGAACATGAGGTAGAAAGTGTAAAAAGTTGAAGCATGTGAGGAGAGAGGCCTCACATGCCGTGGGTGACCAGTGACCAATGACCAGGGTGCAGGTGGACTTAGATCCTTCCTGAAAGGGGGAAGAAGAGGTCTACAGCCTGAGGCATGGCATCGTGGGTGAAGTGCAATAGTTGGGGAGCAGGGGGAGCTGAGGGTGTGGCTGGAAGGACTTGGGACCTGAGATGCTGCACCCAAAGAAGGGATCAAGGCACCCTTGGAACAATATTTCTCCCTCCTATCTCCACCTCCCAATCCCAGCTCTCCTTCAGGCTGGGCTAGAGCAGGGTGTAAAGGGGACTAGGTCCTCCTCTGGATAGCATGGGTTGGGCCACTTAGACTCTTCAATAACAGCAATGGCCAAGGTCATCACTCACACTTCCATGTGTGTAATTATTAGAGGAAGAACCTGGCACACAGTAGGTGCCCAATGACTATTTGCTAAATGAATGAATAGAGGATGAATAGGACTGAAAATGGCTGTTTGGGTTTGATGTAAGATATAAATTATCCTAATGAAAAGATAGAAAGGTATAAGACTTGGGATCAGAGGTCATGCGATCCAGATTTTAGTTCTGGATTTAGTTCTCTTTTATTTCCTAGCTTGGGCAGGAGTTCACTTAACCCATTCATTCATTCATTCAATGAGCACTGAAAGTATCCACTCCATGTCTAACTCTAGGTAATGAAAACCGAATGCAGAGCTGAAGTGTTACTGTACACACAGAAACATACCAAATGTTGAAATAACTGTATACATTTAGAAAAGAGAATTTTATAAATATTAGGATAGAGAGGCACTCTGAAATCCTTCCCAGATTGTTGCAGGATTAAATAGGATGAGATGACTCACTCAACCTCCCTTTGTCCAGCCTGTCTGGGCAGTCTAGTTTAAAACAATATCTTTGGAGTGCGTTTAAATTATTTATATCCTGTGATTCGCAAATAGTGAATGCTGCTTCATTCTGACAAGTATCACTGCACTAGAGTAAGATGTAGAACACATGGGGCACACTGAATGAAAAAACATAGACTGGGTTTCCTTTGATCCTGTCCACTAATAGACCCCAGGTGAGTTTAGGAGGAGCTCACACCTTGAAGTGGGAGGCAGGCTCCAGTCTGACTGCCAAGGAGAAGCATGTGTGCTGTGCATGGACTAAGGGGGCAGAAAAGAGAGCCAACTCTGCTTCCATGTGCTGGGGAGAAATAAGAGCATTCACTGCTTATTCTAGAAGCATCCTGGGGCCCAGCTTCCATTTTTACTACACATGTGTATGTGTCTATATAATGTCATAGATTTGCATAGAGGAAAAGACTGAATGGACATATAAAGAATATTATTAATAATATCTGTCCCTTGAGTTCTTACTATGTGTCAAGTGCTTTATAAATATTATTTCAGTTGATCCTATAACAAACCTATGTGGTGAAGTGTTCTTTCTGTTTTAGATGAGGAAAGTGAGCATCAAGAGATGGATTTGCTTGCCTGAGATCCCACCAGAATGGGTAACGGAGCTTCTCTCTTGATGCTGAGCCTGTGCTGCCATGAGGCCCCTCCTCAGTAGGAGTATTAGTAACATCTAATCTCTGGGTCAGGGGATATCGGGTGGTTTTTTGGTTTGCTTTTAATTTTTTTTTTCTTGGTGATGCCATGAGGCATGTGGGATCTTAATTCCCCGACCAGGGATTGAACCCACACCCCCTGCGTTGGAAGTGTGGAGTCTTAACTACTGGACTGCCAGGGAAGTCCCTGTTGGATGAATTAAATGTTCCTTTTGATTTCCATATTTTTAATTCTTTTCAGTGAGTAAATATTGCCTTTGTCATAAGGAAAAAGCAAAAGTGTGATTGAAACATCTCTTTTCCCATTCTTTAGAACCGTTCTAGGGACTCATTCAACTTTCCCTGCATCCTTCTTCTCAGCATTCCTGAAGAGCCAGCAGCGCCCAGGCCTCTGCCAGGAATCGGGAACCAGAGTTCTCATCTAGAAAGAGCTCACAGTTTCATAAGGCCTCTTCTGTCACAGTGTGGGTGTCACCTCTTCAGGTGAAAGAGTCAGGACCCCCAAGGAATTGTGTCAATCAAGGTGGGTCAGGATGGGACAGCGGCCACATTACTTCAGTTAGTAAAAACACATGTGCAAGATTTTAAATGGCCAGATTCTAGTGTTAAACATTACTTCTATTTTCAAAAAGCCCAATGAAAACAGGAAAAAAAAAATGTGACCAAGGGGTAAAGAAAATGAAAGCAGAATTACAGAAGAGCACCCCAGAGGAAGGGAAGTGTGAGCATAGGTATAGAAGGAATCAGAACAATTGTAGGCAAACGTAGGTGTAACTACAGCAACAGATTTGAAAAACTAGAAGAAATGGTAGTGTATAAATAGATGCGATGAGATGAAAAACTTGAATAGGTCATCACTGTCAACTTATATGTGAAACCTGAAAAAGTACAAAACCAAAATCTAAGTAATCTAACTTGTGAATAGAGATACCAATATACCCTTATATATTGGGGATAAATCCTGGGGTCAAAATGTATTATTCTTTTGATTTAATGCTAATGTTTTATTTAGACTTCTATATTCATCAACAAATTAAAGGAAGAAAATGTGATCAGATCAATGGAGGTTGACAAGGCATTCAGTAAAATTCAGCAGCGTTTCCCAATAGAAATCCTAAGAAAAATAGAAGGAACTATTAATATATTAACTATAGTTAATATAATTAAATATCAAAAGACAACAAATACTACAAATAGTGATTTGTTAAGACACTTCCATTTAAATCAGGAACATTGTTCCCATTATTGTTAAATATTGTTTTGGAAGTTTTAATGGGTACAGAAAGACAGGAAAGTGAAATAATTTGTAGAAAATTTGGGGGGAAAAAGAGATTAAATTGCCCATTTTGTTGATGGTATAGTTACATCTAGAAAACCTCAGTATTCTAGAGTTAGTAAAAAAAATCTAACAAACCCCAAACTAACTCTTCCCCCCTCAGAACTAATAAGGAAATTTGGCACTTGGTACTGGGATAAATATGTTAAAGTATAGGGTTTTTATTTCTAAACTAATAGTAGACTAGCCATAGGAAGAAATGGAAAATAACTCATTCATAACAGCATCACGGTTATAATAAACTTAGGAATCAATTTGAGAAAACAGGTACAGGAATTATAGGAAGAAAATTTAAAGTCTTAAAGAGCTGAACAGATGGAAGCACATCCACATTCTTGGATAGAAAACATAATAAGTTAGTACAGTTTTAATTGGCATCTCAATGGCTTGCATGTCTTCTGGAAAATAAGGCTAGAGGGCTTTACAAGATGTTAAAACATACCACAAAGCCTCTGCAATCAGAGTCAGAATAGTCCTGGCACAAAAACAGATGGATAGAACACTGAAACAGGAGAGAAAGCACCAGAATAGTCACAATGCTTGCAACTGTAATATTGGGTTGACCAAAAAGTTTGTTCGGATTTTCTGCAGGATATTATGAGAAAACCCAAATGAACTTTTGGCCAACCCAATATGTGATAAGGGTGAGATTTTATTTCAGTTGCAAGTGAATATTTCTTTTTTGTTTCTTTGAGAAAATTATTTATTTATTTATTACAAATTATATTAATTTATAGAAATTATATAATTATAACCTATATTTTATAAATTATTAATTATAAACTTTATAAATTTATAAATAAATTTATTATAACAAATTATAATTATTAATAAAAGTATAACTTATTTAAAATTATAATAAATATAAATTTTATTATAATAAAAGTATTTATTATAATAATTATAAATTATTATACATTTATAGATTTTATGTTATTATTTATTATACAAATTATATAATTTATATATAAATTATATAATAAATAAAATTATTTATTTTTTATTGTTATTATTGTTTTTTTATGGCTGCACTGGGTTTTCGTTGCTGCCTTAGGTTTCTCTAGTTGACTGCAGCCAGCGGGGGCTATTCTTTGTTGTGGTGCGTGGATTTCTCATTGTGGTGACTTCTCTTTTTGCAGAGCACAGGTGCTAGGCACGTGGGCTTCAGTAGTTGTGATGCAGGCTTTAGAGCACGGGCTCAGTAGTTGTGGCGCATGGGCTTAGTTGCTCCATGGCATGTGGCATCTTCCTGGACCAGAGATTGAACCTATGTCCCCTACATTGGCAGGCGGATTCTTAACCACTGGACCATCAAGGAAGTCCCTGAATATTTCTTTAATAAAATGATGATAGCATCATTGGCCATCCATATGAAAGAAAATAAAGCTGGATTCTAGCCTTCTCTTACACTGTATTTACAAATAAATTCTAGATCAATTAAAAGCTTAAATGTAAAAAATAAAACAAAAATATTGAAATCTAGGAAAATATATGTATAGTCTAGGGAATAGCAATACCTTTTAATCTAAGGCAATAAACCTGAAAGCTATAAATGAAAAAAATACATGAATTACTACATGAAATTACAATATTAAATTTGAAATAAATGTATGATACCATAAACAAGATGAAAAAGCAAATGTTAAAGTTGGGGTGAGGGAACAGATGCACAGCTCATATGACAGATAAAGGATAAAAATTTATAGTAGAAAATTCTTATTAAATAAAAAGGATGAGTAGCTCAATAGAAAAATTACAAGGCAAATTCAAAATGATTGATAAACATATGAAAAGATGCTCAGCTTCACTGCTTCATTACTAACATAGAAAATGAAAAATAAAGTAACAATGAGAAGGACTACCCTGGTGGTCCAGTGGTTAAGAATCCCCATTCCAAACCAGGGGACATGGGTTTGATCCCTGGTGGGGGAACTAAGATCCCACATACCATGGGACTCCTGAGCTCATGCTCTCTAGAGTCTGTGCAACAAAATGAAGGCCCCACACAGCAATTCCCCCCACCAGAAAAAAGTAACAATCAGATATTGCTGATGACTGGAATTGGGAGATAGTGGGAATTTCTGCTCATATACTGCCAATGTCAATGGAAATGTAACTTATCAACTTTTTTTTGGAGGAGAGAGAAGCAATATGGCAGGACGTCAAGGCTGTATATTGTCACCCTGCTTATATGCAGAGTACATCATGAGAAAGGCTGGACTGGAAGAAACACAAGCTGGAATCAAGATCGCCGGGAGAAATATCAATAACCTCAGATATGCAGATGACACCACCCTTATGGCAGAAAGTGAAGAGGAACTAAAAGGCCCCTTGATGAAAGTGAAAGTGGAGAGTGAAAAAGTTGGCTTAAAACTCAACATTCAGAAAACGAAGATCATGGCATCCTGTCCCATCACTTCATGGGAAATAGATGGGAAAACAGAGGAAACGGTGTCAGACTTTATTTTGGGGGGCTCCAAAATCACTGCAGATGGTGACTGCAGCCATGAAATTAAAAGACACTTACTCCTTGGAAGAAAAGTTATGACCAACCTAGATAGCATTTTCAAAAGCAGAGACATTACTTTGCCGACTAAGGTCCGTCTAGTCAAGGCTATGGTTTTTCCTGTCGAGGATGAGATGGCTGGATGGCATCACTGACTCGATGGACGTGAGTCTGAGTGAACTATGGGAGATGGTGATGGACAGGGAGGCCTGCGATTCATGGAGTCACAAAGAGTCGGACAGAGCGACTCGACGGAGTGACTGAACTGAACTGATTACAAGTAAAAACACACAGATCTTCTGATCCAGCAGTCTCACTGCTGGGTGTGCTTTCCACAGGAACAAAAGTATCAGAATGGAAGACTAGTCACAGGATAATAATAACGGCAGCCTGCATTGCAGGGTGGCACAGTTACGTGAATAGTCCTTGAAGGTGGGTGTAACAAGATGGCATCGAGAGAAACACATGTGTAGTGGCCAAACACGGGAGATCAGGCTACAGTCTCTTGGTGGACAAACAACTGAGTGCCCAGGGTCCACACATACCATGGAATACTGGGGAGTCATTAAAGGGAATGCGCTGGATCTATACTAACTGACTCAGAGGGATTTCCAGGATATATCAGGGAAAAGAGAGGCAAGGTGTGGAGAGATGTATACATTAAAGTCTCAGTTTTTGTGAAATAAACTATGCTTCCAACCCCCTCACGTTTGAATGAACATGAAGAAAGATACTTGAGGATACATGTCAAGGAGGGACACTGGGGAGATAAGCTCAACCAAGCCAAACCAAATCGAACCAGATGAGACCCGATCAGATGTGATCAGAAGAGAGTAGACCAAACCAGGCCAAATCAAGACAGACCAGATCAGACCAAATCAAATTAAATCCAACTAAAATCGATCAAACAAACACACCAAACCAAACCAAACCAAATCCAACTAAACCAAATCAAACCAGTGAAACCAAAGCAAGCCACACCATATCAAACTACACAGACCGGACTAAACTCAACTAAACCCAACCAAGTCAGTCAAGTCCACAACAGACCAAACTGAACTAAACCTAAACAAAAACACGTTGTCAATGTCTGTGATTAAGCATCATGTGTGACATCCCTTTCATGTTAAGGTATGTGTGTGTCTGTATGTGATGATGAATGAAATGATGGCTACTAAATTATCAGTGCTGACAGCTTGGTGTGGCGAGAACTCAGGTGATTTTTATTTTCTTTGCACTTTTTTGTGGTATTCAATTAAAAAAAATTATAGTATAGAATATACGTTATTTACCTAATTAGGAAAAAATTAGAAATCTTTTCCACTGTGGTAAAGGTTTCCTTTGAAAAAAGGAAAAGAGTTGTGGGGAGAAAAGAAACCTCTTGATTCTGGAAGTTAGCAGAAAGCTTGCCTCGGGGCCCTTCTGGCTTATGTTAGGAGGGGACTCCATCCCAGAGCTTCTGGAACACAAGCAGGACCGCTGACTGCTAAGCCCCCGAGGAGCCTTGTGCCCACAACAGTGAGTTTCTGGGCTCCAACCACATTGCGGTGCCTTTTCTGCATCAATTTTGCTTCTGCTCTGGGCCTCTTCCCAGGAATTTCAAAGGAGAGAGAGCAGAGGGAGCAGAGCAAGCTGGTGGACGGTCCCTCTCCAGGACCGGAAACCCAGCCCTGCTGCAGAGTTCATGGAAACAAAAAGGGAAGTTCACCATGGCACAGGGCTAAGTTATACTGGTGGATAAGAAGGATCTCTAACTACACTGGCGTGATTACTCAGACTTCTCTCTCTCCAGACCCCAGACTGCTCTGAAACATGTGGCCTTCCAGGGAGGCCCATGGGATTGAGAAGAGGGTGGGCTCATGACCCTACTTTCAGTTGTCTAATATCTAAAGCACAGTTCAGACTCTCATCTGGATCCCTGTTGGCTGGGCCTCTGGTGGAGCTTTCTATAATCCCCAGCAGCTCTAACTTGGGTGGGGGACATCCTTTACCCTCCTCCTCCGCACTGTGACTGATGCTGGAAGGGAGAGTCCCAAGGCCACAGCTCAGCAATACCTGTCTTTTTTCATACACAGCTTGGGTTTCTGTGGGCTCTCTTTGCCTTTTCCATCCCTTTTTTTTTTTGTATGCTCCTGACTCTGTCCCTGATGATGGGAAACAGTTCTGTCTCAGGGTTAAAACATGAAAACATGAACAAATTGCAAGGACAGAAAGACAGACAGACATGAGAACTAATGCTGGAAATGCTGTTTCCAGTACTTTCTGAAATAATCCTCTTGGCTTTGGGAGATATTGACAAAGTTCACCATGGTGCCTTGCACTAAATAGTTGCTCAATAAACACGGATTAGAGTAAGGTCCGTGTCTTCCTATATTGTATGTGAGAGGCCATGCGTGGAAACACCCACCTCACTCACATGTCAGCATGGGCTCATTTAGTGGATTAACACACACACCAAGACCTGTTAGAGAAGATCCCTTTTGACTCCCAGGGATTCCCCAGGCACTGGTGGAATGAGACAAGGGAGGGTATATTTTTAAAGTCTGGGACAGTGGGGAAGCCAGGAGGGAGAGGTAGATGCTACAGAGAAATATGGACAGGAATGGAGTCAAGGAAGGGGGAAGAAGGCCATTCAAGAAAGGTTGGAAGACTGTTAAAGATAGACAACAGTAATGACAATAATAATAATGGGATAGTGGCCATTGCTGAGGCGCTTCCCAAAGACTTGGGAGATAAAACACTTCCGACTTGTCCTGAAGGGGATGTTGGTGGGGTTCCTTTTTACTTTACTTCTCAGTCCCCAGGCTCGGGAAGGGATCACTGGGCCAGGGCAACATGTCCTCAACCCAGGTTCTCAGCAGCCATGCTGGAAGGGTGCGTTCTTCAGCAGGAGATTAGGGTGATGGGAAAGCTGGAGGAAGCCTCTGGGGAAGACTGGAGAAGCAGGGGAATGAATCAGCTATTGCAAAACCAGACGAGGGGGCTGAGCCTGAATCCCAAGCCCTGGGCCAGGTCCTCTCCCCGCAGCTCCGAGTTGGCCTGGGGAAATGAGCTCACTACTGGCTCCCGTCCAGTTCTGGTCAGCCTAAAATCAGGGTGAGTTCAGGATGCTGCATGATTTCCTGCTCTGGGCATTCCTGCCAGCCCCCAATCCCCAGACTGACTCCAGCAGGGCCCACTGGCTTGCAGAAGGTCAGGTTTATCTCCTCCAAGAAACCTTCCAGGCTCCCTAGAGACAAGGCTTCTCCAAACTCTGGATTTCTGTACATCTTGTTTTCTGACCCTGGAGATGGTTGGATCGCATCATCAACACAATGGACATGAGTCTGAGCCAACTCCAGGAAACAGTGAAGGACAAGGAAGCCTGGCATGCTGCAGTCCATGGGGTTGCAAGGAGTCAGACATGACTTAGCAACTAAACAACAACAGCAAGCTGTTTCTGGGCAGGGCCTGACACCAGTCCCTTTCCTGGTCTCCACAGCACTCGACAAGTTGTCTTGTACACAGGGTGGTTCTTAGGGAACATCTGAGAATCAGCTTTGAAGTCAGAGAGATTTGGGTGCAAATCCTGCCTCTGCCTCTATTAAGCTGTATGACATGGGCCAGAGGCGTTTTCTGAGCCTTAGTTTCCTCATCTGTAAACTGTTGACAAATATTTTTTAGGACAGTGTGAATATTAAATAATTTGGCAATTAAGGTAGGGAAAACCACTAGACCATTCAGGTATGACCTAAATCAAATTCCTTACGATTATACAGTGGAAGTGACAAATCAATTCAAGGGATTAGATCTGATAGACAGAGTGCCTGAAGAACTATGGATGGAGGTATGTAACATTGTACAGGAGGCAGTGATCAAGATTATCCCCAAGAAAAAGAAATGCAAAAAGGCAAAATGGTTGTTTGAGGAGGCCTTACAAACAGTTATGAAAAAAAGAGAAGCGAAAGGCAAAGGAGAAAAGGAAAGATATACCCATCTGAATGCAGGGTTCCAAAGAACAGCAAGCAGAGATAAGAAAGCCTTCCTCAGTGATCAATGCAAAGAAATAGAGGAAAACAATAGAATGGGAAAGACTAGAGATCTCTTCAAGAAAATTAGAGATACCAAGGGAACATTTCATGCAAAGATGGGCTCAATAAAGGACAGAAATGGTATGGACCTAACAGAAGCAGAAGATATTAAGAAGAGGTGGCAAGAATACACAGAAGAACTGTACAAAAAAGATCCCAGATAATCACGATGGTGTGATCACTTACTTAGAGCCAGACATCCTGGAATGTGAAGTCAAGTGGGCCTTAGGAAGCATCACTACGAACAAAGCTAATGGAGGTGACAGAATTCCAGTTGAGCTATTTCAAATCCTAAAAGATGATGCTGTGAAAGTGCTGCACTCACTATGTCAGCAAATTTGGAAAACTCAGCAGTGGCCACAGGACTGGAAAAGGCCAGTTTTCATTCCAATCCCAAAGAAAGGCAATGCCAAAGAATGCTCAAAATACTGCACAACTGCACTCATCTCACACACTAGTAAAGTAATGCTCAAAATTCTCCAAGCCAGGCTTCAGCAATACATGAGCTATGAATTTCCAGATGTTCAAGCTGGATTTAAAAAAGGCAGAGGAACCAGAGATCAAATTGCCAACATCTGTTGGATCATCGAAAAAGCAAGAGAGTTCCAGAAAAACATCTACTTCTGCTTTATTGACTATGACAAAGCCTTTGACTATGTGGATCACAACAAACTGGAAAATTCTTTAAGAGATGGGAATACCAGACCACCTGACCTGCCTCCTGAGAAATCTCTATGTAGGTCAGGAAGCAAAAGTTAGAATTGGACATGGAACAGACTGGTTCCAAATCGGGAAAGGAGTATGTCAAGGCTGTATATTGTCACCCTGCCTTATTTAACTTATATGCAGAGTACATCATGAGAAATACTGAACTGGATGAAGCCCAAGCTGGAATCAAGATTGCTGGGAGAAATATCAATAACGTCAGATATGCAGATAACACCACCCTTTTGGTAGAAAGTGAAAAAGAACTAAAGAGCCTCTGTATGAAAGTGAAAGATGAGAGTGAAAAAGTTGGCTTAAAACTCAACATTCATAAAATTAAGATCATGGCATCTGGTCCCATCACTTTATGGCAAATAGATGGGGAAACAGTAGAATAAATAAATAAAGTGACAGACTTTATTTTCTTGGGCTCCAAAATCACTGCAGATGGTGACTGCAGCCATGAAATTAAAAGACACTTGCTCCTTGGAGAAAAGTTATGAACAAACTAGACAGCTTATTAAAAAGCAGAGACATTACTTTGCCAAGAAAGGTCCGTCTAGTCAAGGGTATGGTTTTTCCAGTAGTCATGTATGGATGTGAGAGTTGGACTATAAAGAAAACTGAGCACTGAAGAACTGATGCTTTTGAATGGTGGTATTGGAGAAGACTCTTGAGAGTCCCTTGGACTGCAAGGAGATCCAACCAGTCCATCCTAAAGGAAATCCGTCCTAAATATTCATTGGAAGTACTGATGCTGAGGCTGAAACTCCAATACTTTGGCCACCTGATGTGAAGAACTGACCCACTGGAAAAGACCCTGCTGCTGGGAAAGACGGAAGGTGGGAGGAGAAGGGGACAACAGAGCATGAGATGTTGGATGGCATCACTGACCCGATGGACATGAGTTTAAGTAAGCTCCAGGAGTTGGTGATGGACACGGAGGCCTGGCATGCTGCAGTTCACGAGGTCACAAAGAGTTGGGCATGACTGAGTGACTGAATTGAACTGAACTGATATACGTGGGTCCATTCCAACAAAGGTCTGATTCATGTAAAAGGTAGCATATGTTTATTCTTTCCTCAAGAAGAGTGGGGTATATAGTTACGAGCTCTGAGAACACACTTAACAAACTTTTATTTTATTATTTTCCTTGCTATCGAACAAATTCAGAGAGGAAATTAAAATGCAGAGAAGAAAATAAATGCATTTGCTACTTTCTAGAATGAATTAATTTGTAATTAAAAATAATAATAATTAAAAAACCCCACTCTATCACATCTGTCAAGCACAGCATGAAAGAAAGGGGTGATTTCTGGGTTGTTTTCCCAGGAATGGAACCAGCCTCAGTAGAGAGTGATGGGCTCAGCCTACAACTGGTCAAGAAAACTCTATTCCCATCTCTTGAAGTAATGTTTACAATTTCTTAGCACAGAATAAGGAATCAAGAAGGGTTGATAGGGATTTCCCTGGTGGCTCAGTGGTAAAGGATCTGCCTGCCAATTCAGGTGACACTGGTTCTGTCCCTGGCCCAGGAAGATCCCACGTGCTTTGGAGCAACTAAACTCATGTGTCACAGCTATTGAGCCCATGCAGCGCTACGACTGAAGCCTGCGTGTCCCACAGCCTGTGCTCTGCAAAAAGAGAGCCCCTGCGAGGAGAAGCACGAGCACCGCGACAGAGCCGCCCCCACTCTCCGCAACTGGAGAAAGCCCGTGTGCAGCAGTGAACACCACCACAGTCAGAAATAAAGCGCATAAAGAAACAAATCTTAGGGAAAAGAAGAAGTGTCAGTGACATCGGTACCCCAACAACCTACTCAGCTGGGATGCGCCGAGATCGTGAGCAGTTGCTGGGGTCTTTCTGCTCTGGGGTGGTGGCAACTGACTTGGGGCCCCGAGTCCTGGCTCCAGAGGCAGAAAAGAGAGCAGGAAAGACAGAAATGCCCCCAAACTCACCCTGGGGGGAAGCTCGTTTTTGAAAGTGAGAAACCGATTAGGAAAGCTGTAATGCATTCACAGCAAGGTGGCGTCTCTGTAATGCATTCACTCTGGAGGGGTGCTTGGGAGACCCTCGAGGGTCCCTGAGACTCCTCCACCGGGTTTGAGAGGCCCAGACAATTCTCATGGCCGTGCCACGGCCTCACGACCCTTGCACTGCTGGTGCAAAAGCAGAGGTGGGTGTGAAGGTGGGCCCTGGGTGTGAGCCAGCCACCATCTTCACCAGAAAGAAAGGAAAAACAGAAAGAAAATGCCATGCAGACGTAGAAACCAGTCTTATTGGTTACCAAAGGGAAAGGAGCGGCGATAAATGAGGAGTTTGGGATTAACGAGAAAGGAACGAAGGAAGAAAATGCCAGTTACAGTTAGAAACATCTTTGATGAAGCAGTAAAACTATTAATTACATCTCAGCTCTTGAGCAGTTTTTTTTAAATTTTTAATATCCCAAGTGATGAAATGGGATGTATGCTGCTGTGTACCCAAGTCCACTGGTCATTTTCTCCAGGACAAACAGTTGTGCCACTATTTGAGTTGCAAGATGAACTAGTCACTTTTTTGTGGAACATTGTTTTTGACTGTCCAGAATGGCTGACATATAAACTCCAGTTCTTTACGCTTGTATTCGGCACACAGATTCCTGAAGCTGAATGAAGTGGATTTTCATCACTGGCCAAAAGAGCAAGAGGAACTAAATTTATTCTCTCACTCTAAACAAACAAATGAAACCAGCCAGACAAAAATATAGAAAACAGTGGTCTTCAGATACTAGACAACAGACAATGTAAGTGAGCAGGACGCTATAATAATGCCTTCCCAGAATAGACCCCCAGCCATGTTCTCCACTTGCCTTGTGTCTGTAGGAAAATTTTAGTCAAAGAATAAATTTAATCAGAGAAGCGAGAAAATGAGGAAAACAAGGAAAACAGTCAAGCAAGACAAAATAATGATACTTTAGCCATCAAACAAAGTCAAGGATCTTTAGTTCTTCCTCAAGGACTATAGATAATATCCTGAGCTATTTTGCAGAATGAAACCCTCACCAGATGGAAGAAGTTAACTAGAGGCTGACCACAAGCACGGAAACTCCAGACTAGCTGGAATCAGAAGGTTGATGATGTTGACCCTTGATTACCTCAACACCAACCAATCAGAAGAATGTCCACTAGCTGATCACATACCCCACAACCTCCCTCCCCCGCCCCCGTCTCTATAAACCTTTCTCGGAAAGCCTTCAGGGAGTCTAGGTCTTTTAAGCACTAGCTGCCCTGGACTCCTTGCTTGGGGCCTGCAATAAACGCTGCACTCTCCTTCACCACAACAGATTGACTTTACCAAGTCTGGCTAGGTAACATCAGCTTGGGACAGTGATTCCCAGAGAGAAGTGAGTCCCAGCTCACTGTCAGAAGAGCTTCCAGGCCACACTGTGGGGAGGACATGCACAGAGCAGCCATCTCCCCAGATTGAGAAAACAGAGCTGCAGGTTCAGAGGGGCCCAGGTGGCTAGGATGTGGAGTGGAAAGCACAGGAGAGGAGAGAGCCCTACACAGGGCTGGTATCCAGTCTTTGATTAACACTGAGATACCCACAAGGGCCTGGGCAGAAGATCACTGCTCCTATTAAAAGGATTCAAGGCAGCAGCGACTTCACATAGATGAGGTTGTGAGGAGCACGGAGGGCCCCCTAAAATGACCCTCTTGGTGTCTTTGTCCTTCACCCCAGCATCTCTAACCTTTCAGGACCCAAAGTAACCAACAGGGCTGAGGCTCAGGAGAGAAAGAGGCAAGGGGAGGGGAGAGGGTTCACTGAGGAGGGAGGCCTGCGTTTTGCACCCCAAAGTGTTCTGGAACTCACTCTGGCCATTCCCACTTGTGGGGTGTGGGGGGGGTGGGGTGGGGGGTGGGGGTGGATTTACAAGGAAGTTAGTGAGACTGAAGCCATAGGGTTCCTAACGGACAAGTCCTGGGCATGACCTCTGTACGTGTTTTTGTGAGCCTGCCCATGTTATGTTTTGTCAACTTTATTTTTCTTCAAAGGGGCTCTCAAATTATATAAGCTTTGGGGTTCCCCTGTCTGTGGACTGTGTGGCACACCCTTTATGTAACACGAAATGTCCCATTGACAAACCAGCTCATTTTTATTCATTCATTTATTTAACAAAGGTGCCCAGGACCATCTCTTGAACACAAGGCTGAACACAGCTGTGGTCTCTGTCTTTATGGAACATTCAGTCTAACAGGGGAGAAGGGGGTTAGTAATCAACCATGGTGATGTCACTAAACAAGTGCCGAGTGTAATGAAGGGGTGGGAGGAGCTGAGGATGGCTAATATCGGTGCTGGGGCTTGGGTGGAGTGGGGGTGAAGCACGAGGCTGGGGAACTCAGTGGGGTCAGTCCCACCGGCTGCTGCCAGTTGGTATTAAGGATTTTGACTTCTCAAGTATTTCTTTTCAGAAAGACTCAAAGCTAGGACCAGATTGCATTGGCAGGGTTTCAGCCCAAATCATAGGCTCTCTTTATGATTCCTTGTAATTCTGCTCACATCAAAGTCAAAATTGCCTGCATCTGGACGGCCACTCTCTCCAGGCCAAATTACAGACCCTGATCGTGGAGTGTTCAATGGCAACTCACCACTTCCTCCCACAGCCCCAACCCTGCAGGCCCAGCCAGAGCCCAGCCTGAAAGAAGAGCCAGAGTGACCTGGGGCCAGGCCAGGGTGTAGACTGACGGATGGCTGCTACAGAGGTCACCTGGGTGACCACACCTCAGAAGAAGCCATCCGGACTGACGTTGCCAGGGAGTATTGGTACCCAGAGTAAACTGCTTGTAAGCCTCACCCTGCAATTTGCCTCCCCACAATCCCCAACACACAGACACAATCAGGTCACAACCATCCTTAAACCATTTCCTGGGAGCCCACAAAACCTCCATCACCCCTTAAAGAGATAGCGTCTGTCATGCAGTTAGGCTAACACGTGGTTCTTTGAGATCAGCTTAGGGAAGGACTGAGGTGGGAGGATGTAGTGGGATCCAGCATTTAGCTGGACCTGCCTGTTTTCCGCCAGACATTGTACTACTGGGAATTGGCTGCGTTGTGAATTCAATCCTCACCTGCACCTGGTATACACCGGTGTCCCACAATAAACTCGGTACTCTTGATTTAAGCTTTGGCTTGGAGAAGGAAATGGCAACCCACTCCAGTATTCATGCCTGGAGAATCCCATGGACGGAGGAGCCTGGTGGGCTCAGTCCATGGGGTCGCAAAGAGTCGGACATGACTGAGCGACTTAACTAACTTTCATTCATGAGGTGTTGTGCTCAGAAGTAACACTGGTCCTACATCCAAATATAAAGGAAAAACAATTTAAATTGTTTCTGTTTTCTCTTGAAAAACATCTAAGTGAAAGTGTTAGCTGCTCAGTAGTGTCCAACTCTTTGCCACCCCACAGACAGTAGCCCGCCAGGCTCCTCTGTCTATAGAATTTTCTAGGCAAGAATACTGGAGGGGGTAGCCATTTCCTTCTCCAGGGACCTTCCTGACCCAGGGATCAAACTCCAGTCTCCTGCAGGGCAGGCAGGTTCTTTACCATCTGAGCCACCAGGGAAGCCCTGAAAAGTATCTAAAGGGACCGTATATCCAAAGAGCAGAACCAAATGTTCAGAACTGTGGGCACACACATCTCACACCCCCTAATGAGAATAGAGCGGACGCTCCAAGACCTCTCATCATCCCATCTCAAAACACCCCCCACCTCTCAGGGAACATGTCTCTCTTTCCTCTCTTTTCACTCCTCTTTTCCCCTCAGGATGGATGGTTCTTGGCACCTCCCACAATCAATCAATCTAGCTTTCTCGGTCCAGTCAATGTCCACTCAACCAGACAGGCACAGCCTCCCACCTCTTTCCTAAGGTCTCTGCCCCAGAGCCACACAATTAATTCTCGTGAAGTCTTTGATGTTTGGAAGGAGAGAGGGGAGTGGTTGGTCTTGTAACACTAGATCTATCAGCTGGCCAGCAGGCCCAGGTACCCCCTGGAGTCTGGCTCCTCTGTCCGGGCCAGACCTGCAGGCTGAGTGACAGTGGGAAGGGAGGGGACAGAGCTGGTCCATCTCGGGAGGGGAGGCAGGTGGCTGCTGGAGCAGCCTTCCCTTCATCAAAACACGCAGGCTAGCTGCAGTTTACCGGAGACAAAGGGCCCCGCCTCTGTGAGGCCTCTGCTGAGTGAGCCAAGGGGATCAGTCCAGACAGTAACAGACAGAAACATCCATGTCATTGATTCTTTTTCTGCTGAAGATGAGAAGAAACGACCAGAGTCCTTCCACAGCTGCCAAAGGGGGGAGGGGCAGCTGCCTCTGGTGTGCCTCCTGTCCTGCTCTGATTACCCTGTTTCTCCTCAGTCTGATAAACCCTCAGCGTCAGTGGTTTATCAGTGGCTGTGGTTCAGCTTCTTTCATGCCACTCTGCTTACAAATACTCCTTGATCTCCCTGGCAGACTCACTTGGGGAATTTTTACCAAAATGGCCCCCCCAGTTGCCAGACCAATTAAATCCAAACCCCTGGGGTATGACTGGGGCATCAGCATTTTGAAAAAACTCTCCCCCAAAGCTGGTCTGATGCATGTAAATCAGTGAAGTTAGAACATTCCCTCACACCATCCACAAAAATAAACTCAAAGTGGCTTAGAGACTTAAATATACAACACGGCGCCTTAAAACTTCTACATGAAAACATAGGTAAAATATTCTCTGACATAATCCATAGCAATGTTTTCTTGGGTCAATCTCCCGAAGCAAAAGAAATAAAAGCAAAAATAAACAAATGAGAGCAAATTAAAGTTACAAGGTTTTTCACAGCAAATGAAACCATAAATAAAACAAAAAGACTAACTGCGGAACGGGAGAAAATTTTTGTAAATGATGTGACTGACAAAGGATTGATTTCCAAAATCTACAAACAGCTCATACAGCTCAATATCAAATAAACAAACAACCCAATCAAAAAATGGGCAGAAGACCTAAATAAACATTCCTCCAAAGAAGACATACAGATGGCCCAATAGGCACATGAAAAGATATTCAACATTGCTAATTATTAGAGAAATGCAAATCAAAACTATTGGTTGACCAAAAAGTGCCTTCAAATTTTTCCATGACATCTTACAGAAAAACCCAAATGAACTTTTTGGCCAACCCAACGCAATGCGATATCACCTCACGCCAGTCAGAATGGCCATCTCAAGTCTATAAATAACAAATACTGGAGAGGGTGTGAAGAAAAGAGAACCTACTTATGCTGTTGGTGGGAATGTAAACTGGTGTAGCCGCTATGAAGAACAGTATGGGGGTTTCTCAAAAAACAAAATAGAGTTGCCATATGAACTAACAATCCCACTAATGAACATATATCTGGAGAAAACTATAATTTGAAAAGACATATGCACCTCAGTGTTCATAGCAGCAGGATTTACAATAGCCAAGACATGGAACACTTAAGTGTTTATCGACAGATGAATGTATAAAGATTATGTGGTATATATATATTTATACAAACACACACACACACACACACACATACAGAGAATATTCAGGTAAGTTCAGTCTCTCAGTCGTGTTCAACTCTTTGTGACCCCATGAGCTGTAGCATGCCAGGCCTCCCTGTACAACACCAACTCCCGGAGCCCACCCAATCTTATGTCCATTGAGTCGCTGATGCCATCCAACCATCTGATCCTCTGTCATCCCCTTCTCCTCCTACCCTCAATCTTTCCCAGCATCAGGGTCTTTTCAAATGAGTCAGCTCTTTGCAACAGGTGGCCAAAGTATTGGAGTTTCAGCTTCAACATCAGCCCTTCCAATGAACACCCAGGACTGACCTCCTTAGGATGGACTGGTTGGATCTCCTTGTAGTCCAAGGGACTCTCAAGAGTCTTTTCTAACACTACAGTTCAAAAGCATCAATTCTTCGGCGCTCAGCTTTCTTTGTAGTCCAACATTCACTTCCATACATGACTACTAGAAAAACTCTAGCCTTGACTAGATGGAAATTTGTTGGCAAAGTAATGTCTCTGCTTTTAAATATGCTGTTTAGGTTGGTCATAACTTTCCTTCCAAGGAGTAAGCATCTTTTAGTTTCCTGGCTGCAATCACCATCTGCAGTGATTTTGGAGCCCCCCAAAAATAAAGTCTGACACTGTTTCCCCATCTATTTGCCATGAAGTGATGGGACCAGATGCCATGATCTTAGTTTTCTGAATGTTTAGTTTTAAGCCAAATTTTCACTCTCCTCTTTCACTTTCATCAAGAGGCTCTTTAGTTCCTCTTCACTTTCTGCCATAAGGGTGGTGTCATCTGCATATCTGAGGTTANTTTCCTCTATTTCTTTGCACTGATCACTGAGGAAGGCTTTCTTATCTCTCCTTGCTATTCTTTGGAACTCTGCATTCAGGTGGGTATATCTTTCCTTTTCTCCTTTGCTTTTAGCTTCTCTTTTCACAGCTATTTGTAAGGCCTCCTCAGACAGCCATTTTGCTTTGTTGCATTTCTTTTTCCTAGGGGATGATCTTGATCCCTGTCTCCTGTACAATGTCAAGAACCTCTGCCCATAGTTCATCAGGCACTCTATCTATCAGATCTAGTCCCTTAAATCTATTTGTCACTTCCACTGTATAATCATAAGGGATTTGTTTTATGTCATACCTGAATGGTCTAGTGGTTTTTCCTACACTCTTCAATTTAAGTCTGAATTTGGCAATAAGGAGTTCATCATCTGAGTCACAGTCAGCTCCTGGTCTTGTTTTTGCTGACTGTGTAGAGCTTCTCTATCTTTGGTGTCAAGGAATATAATCAATCTGATTTTGGTGTTGGCCATCTGGGGATGTCCATGAACAGTATGAAAAGGCAAAAAGATAGGACAGTGAAAGATGAACTCCCCAGGTCGATAGGTGCCCAATATGCTACTGGAGATCAGTGGAGAAATAAGAAAGAATGAAGGGATGGGGCCAAAGCAAAAACAACACCCAGTTGTGGATGTGACTGGTGATAGAAGCAAGGTCCAATGCTGTAAAGAGCAATATTGCATAGGAACCTGGAATGTTAGGTCCATGAATGAAGGTAAATTGGAAGTGGTCAAACAGGAGATGGCAAGAGTGAACGTCGACATTCTAGGAATCAACGAACTAAAATAAACTGGAATGGGTGAATTTAACCCAGATGACCATTTTATCCACTACTGTGGGCAGGAATCCCTTAGAAGAAATGGAGTAGCCATCATGGTCAACAAAAGAGTCCAAAGAGTACTTGGATGCAATCTCAAAAGCAACAGGATGATCTCTGTTCATTTCCAAGGCAAACCATTCAATATCACAGTAATCCAAGTCTATGCCCCAACCAGTAACGCTGAAGAAGCTGAAGTTGAATGGTTCTATGAAGACCTACAAGACCTTTTAGAATTAATAGCCCCAAAAGATGTTCTTTTCATTATAGGGGATGGGAATGCAAAAGTAGGAAGTCAGGAAACACCTGGAGTAACAGGGAAATTTGGCCTTGGAGTACGGAATGAAGCAGGGCAAAGGCTAATAGAGTTTTGCCAATAGAACGCACTGGTCATAGCAAACACCCTCTTCCAATACTCAGTCATAAAAAAGAATAAAATAATGCCATTTGCAGCAACATGGATGGACCTAGAGATTAACATGCCAAGTGAAGTAACAAAGACAAATGTTGTGATATCACTTATCTGTGGTCTAAAAATGACACTGATGAACTTATTTACAAAACAGAAACAAACTCACAGACTGGGAAAACAAAACTGCCAAAGGGGAAAGGGACAGTGGAGAGACAAATTAGGAGTTTGGGATTAGCAGATATATGCTACCATATATAAAATAGATAAACAGCAAGGTCCTACTTATGCACAGGGAACTATAGTCAATATCCTGTAATAAACTATAACAGGAAAAAATCTGGAAAAGAATGTATATATAGATAGCTGTGTCTATCTATCTATGGTTTCCCAGGTGGTGTAGTGGTAAAGAATCTGCCTGCCCATGTAGGAGACTCAAGAGTTGTGGGTTCGATCCCTGGGTTGGATTGATCCCCTGGAGGAAGGCATGGCAACTCACTGCAATATTCTTGACTGGAAAATTTCATGGACAGAGGAACATGGCAGGCTATAGTCCAAGGTGTCTAACAAAGAGTTGGACTTGGCTGAGCAGACAGGTATATATGTATATATTATATATAGATCTGAATCACTTTGCTCTACACCAGAAACTAATACAACACTGTAACTCAACTATAAATAAAATAAAAACAAACAAAACTCCCCCTGGGCTTTCTAAGAGAGAGCCAGGATTGAGATCATGAGACCCAGAAGCAGTCAAAACTGGGAGGCTCCTTAGTGCTCATTAGGAGCCCAGGCCTGTGGGGCACACTCCTGAGCTGGGGATCGAGCTGCTGGATCTGGGGCAGGGTTGCAACTTGCTCAGCAGAAAGTGCTGGCAGGAGCTGGTGTGGGCAGGAGCTGTAGGGCTTCGCCACTCAGAGAACAGCACTGAAAGTCAGGCTAATCCGGCAGCTTTTCCTTCCCCACCTCCTCCTCAGCATCCTACTGCCTCCAGAAGGCCTGAGCAGGGAGGAGGGAGAAGGGAGGCCCGAGGGCTGAGATTCAGCTTGGCTACCACGTCTCCAGATTGCCCAAGGGCCACTTCGCTCGGTCACGTCCAACTCTTTGCGACCCCATGGACTGCAGCATGCCAGGCTTCCCTGTCCATCACTAACTCCCGGCGCTTGCTCAAACTCATGTCCACAGAGTTGGTGATGCCATCCAACCATCTCTGCTGCTCTGAGCTGGGTTCCAAACCCAAGGGAGTTTTGGCAAGTTATTAATCCTTATTAAATAGCCAGCGATTAATCTCAATTAACTTGATTGTTAATTGAAAAAAAAAGCAGCAAAAACAGCGCAAAAAAAACAGTGCAAAAAAGGGAGGAAGACTGTCGAAATAAAAAATCACTCATGGCAGGCAGACAGGCTGCGGTCTTTGAGAACCAGTGGGAGTCAGGAGGTCCTAGCTCTGTCCACCCTTTTGCCAAGACCTGAGGGGAGCAGGAGTTTGCAACGCTGAACCAGGAGCTGATGGACAGTTATAGGGCATCTGTTATGTAGATGAGAAACTTTCAGAGAATTGGAAAAATTAATAAATCCAAACTTAAAACCATACTGAATAGTCTATAATTTCTCTTTGCTACAAACTACATTTCAGACTTGTGCCCTGTCATTATATCACATAAGCATTGATCAGAATCACACAGCAGTGTAAGTAGGAATAACAGGGGCTCAATAAATAGTTATTGAGCAAAAATGCTTTCTAAGATCCTGAGATGGGGTATCAGCGGTTTACTTTGATTGTTACTTTATATTAGTGCGTGTTTATTGTGGCAAGCTTGAGAGATGGAGGAAAACAAAAGAAAGTTGACTTGAGGTCACTGCGGCGAACAGTTTTGTGTATGTATTTCTAGCTCTCTTTTTCTATGTACATACACACAGCTTTCAAAGATAAAATCTTTGATGCGAAAGTAAGTGGGGGAGGGGAGGATATATTAGAAGTCTTGGATTGACCTTTACATACTGCTATTCTTGGCTGAAAAGTCCCATGGACAGAAGAGCCTGGAGGGCTACAGTCCATCGGGTTGCAGAGAGTCAGACGAGACTGAGTGATTGAATAACAAATCCTAGGCAGGAAGGATGACAGGTCCCTAGTTAAGGAGACCCTGGGTATGTTATGTGCAGTTTTTAATCCCCCCTCTTCCACCAATTCATGGGAAGGACTGGAATGAATCTCTCCACTCTCTGAGCATCTGTCCTTTCATATACAACAAGGATCTGGACACAATGATTTCTAAGATGCTCTGCAGATAACACCCTGTATGGGGCTAAGAAGAAAACAGAAAGTGGCCTCTAGAATTGCAATCGTAAGCCTCAGGCAGAGGTGACAGATACGTTAATTGAGAGAGGTAGTTGCTAGGATAAGAGAACCCACAGGGCAAAATTTAGGGGCTGTATTTTGTGACCTCAAAGCTTTTTTACAGAAGGAGGGGAAAGGAAAAGTGAAGTCACTCTGTTGTGTCCGACTCTTTTCAACCCCATGGACTGTAGCCGAACCAGGCTCCTCCATCCATGGGATTTTCCAGGCAAGAGTACTGGAGTGGGTTGCCGTTTCCTTCTCCAGGGGATCTTCCTGACCCAGGGATCAAACCCAGGTCTCCCTCACTGCGGGCAGATGCTTTACTCTCTAAGCCACCAGGGAAGCCAGGAAAAAAAGAAACAAGGTTGAGATCACAGAGTGGGTACCCTCCATGAAGTACATACAGGGGTCAAGGGGAATAATGGCTGGAGCAGCAACTCTCCTGGCTTATGGTATCCATAGCCTGGACAGAATGGGCCTAATATCAAAGAAGAGTCAGTGTGAAGTCACATAGCCTCCTGCACAGCACTGTGCCTCCCAGAGCTTGTGTAAAGCTTGGAGGTCAGTCGCACACCCTAGAGCCGCATCCACCTGGTCACAATCCAGATACTGAATGAACAGGGCTGTTTCTGGACAAATTTGAACTAGTGAGTCTACCTTCATACCCTCCTCAGCCATCCTTTAGAATGGCTTTAGAATTTTCCTTTGGTGCCTCAGATGCTCAGAGTTTCTTAGCAACCTCCAAAAATGCTGCCTAATCTATGCAGGTCAGGAAACAACAGTTTGAACTGGACATGGAACAACAGACTGGTTCCAAATAGGAAAAGGAGTACGTCAAGGCTGTATATTGTCACCCTGCTTATTTAACTTATATGCAGAGTACATCATGAGAAACGCTGGACTGGAAGAAACACAAGCTGGAATGCTGAGGGGCTGAGGGGGGCTGAGTGGCTGAGAGGGGCTGAGAGGGGCTGAGGGGAGCTGAGGGGCTGAGGGGAGCTGAGGGGGGCAGGAGCTCGGCTGGCTCCTCTCCTGTGACCCAGCTGTGAATTCTGCAGGCTCACTTTCTACTCCTCACGGTGACCAAGAATTTATAGCTTCCCAGGAAGGTCCCTTCCATATTTTAACAAGTGTAGTAAAGGGTCCTTCCTGTCATTGTGTATTTTATTTGCCACCAGAGCTTTGAACAGGCAGTGACACACTCTGTCAAGCCCTCATGTAATTGTAGACACTTCTAAGAAGGGTTCAAGATAAAACTTAAAAAAAAAAAAAAAAAAATCCTAGGCAATTGAACCACTTGAGCTGTGACATAAAATTATTTCCTTTAGTCTAGTTTATTCATTGTGGCTAGCACTCTAAAATAATACTTTAAAAGCCATAGTGGTCTTTTTGCCTTTATTTCTGAAGGCCTTTGCTGGTGGGCCCCATTTTTCTGAGGAGATCAGTATATAAACATGAAACAGCATCATTTCCAGTCTGGTGAACGTTGCCATTTTCCTCTTCTCTGCAAGGGAAGCACCACCTCGGCTCACCCCAAGCTGTTTTACACTGTCAGAAAGGGAGGCCAAAAAAGCCCCTGTGCTGCACTCATAAGTGTAACGGGATCCCTTAGAAACCAGCCCAGCTAATCTCCACCCTCAGGAGTTTTAACACGTTGCTACTCAAAGTGCAGCCAGGGATCTGCAGGAATTGGCATTTCCTGGGAGCTTGTGAGAAATGCAGAACCCCAGGCCTATCCCATCTGCTGCCTCCAAGGCCATAAGTATCCTTTACATTACTGAGAGGAAGGGAAGACTGCAGACCCTGATGCAAGGCTCAAGGCTTTATCTTTCTCAGCAATCGTGAGAGCGCATATCGTCCTTCCAGCATTTTCTTTTTCTTTATTGATGCATAGTTGACATATCCCTTCATTTTCACTTTGGATGGGCAACACACCGATTCCATATTTGCATATGTTGTGAAGCTATCACCATGATAAGTCCATCTCACGTCCGTCATCTCGCATCGTGACATCTTTTGTGTGTGTGTGAGGAGGACTTTTTAGATCCACTCTTTTAGCAACTTTCAAATATACAAAATAATTTTTAAAATAGTATTATTAGCTATAGTTGCCATGCTACACATGAGGATCCCATGAGTTACTTTTCTGTAATTGGAAGTTTGTGCCTTTTGACCACCTTCACCTACTTCACACACCCACAGCCCACCTTCTGCAAACACCAATCTGTGCCCTGGACTGAGGACCTTGGTGCTTTTTATTTTATTTATTTATTTTTAAGATGCCGCATGGAAGTGAGCTCACCCTTTTTCTGAGCACCTGCAAGACTAGCGCAGGTCTGAGCAGTTCCTGGGTCCGTCACCCTCTCAGCATTCCGTGTGGAGTCTTGGCTGCTGTGTGAGAATGATCATTGAGTGGATGGTGAACTCGGTAAGATGGGAATGTGATCTCCTCCCACTGCCTGTCGTGGGGCAGATCCTCCCAGCGCTGGTGTGTGGCTCTGGGGCATTTCCACTCCACATCAGTAAAGCGTGTGGTCATTCAGTAATGACTGTTTCCAACAATCGTGATAATGGACATCACCTTTGATAAACACTTCATTAATTAGAGCAACTACTGTTTGGAAACACAAGTCCAGACTTGAATCTCTCCCTTTGAAATGTCAAACATCTGGCAGGAAAACAACTCCCTAGGAGACTTTCCCCCAGATTTTAGTCACAGAGTCAGCAAACCATGAAAACTTCACATGCTCTATAGGCCTTTACAGAAGGTTGCTTTTACATTAATTAAACCACAGGAGTGGGTTTGAACCTGCCCTAATCCTAGGTGATGCAGAACTGACTTCTGTAACTCAGGGAACATTAATTGTGCTCTTGGAATCTATGGACAGATAGGAATGAGAATTCACTCATATAAAAAGCCACAAGCAAAGATCTTAACCCTTTCTCAAATTTTATTGCAGGTATGGCTGGCAGAGTTTTGCCCTGTATATTTTCCATTTCAGAGATTGTTAAAAGCTTTGAATAAAGTGAAATTCCCATGGGGAGGGCCCCTTGTGTTTCTAGAGTACAAGTTTCAACCTGATTGTTTAGTCCCCTGGGAGGGACCTGGGGGAGGGAATGAGCCAGCTGGTCATCAGTCACTTGCCAGTGTCAGTGTTTCCCGGAAGGTAAAGGCCGCCATAGGCTAACTTCTCCATTGTCCACGCACGGCTAGTTCCTAGACCTTCAGAGAGAACACTTGCTTCTTTGGCTACAGTGCTCTGCTGCTGCTGCTGCTGCTGCTAAGTCACTTAAGTCGTGTCCTACTCTGTGCGACCCCATAGATGGCAGCCACCAGGCTCCCCCATCCCTGGGATTCTCCAGGCAAGAACACTGGAGTGGGTTGCCATTTCCTTCTCCAATGCATGAAAGTGAAAAGTAGAAGTGAAGTCGCTCAGTCATGTCCGACCCTCAGCGACCCCAGAGACTGCAGCCTTCCAGGCTCTTTCATCCATGGGATTTTCCAGGCATGAGCACTGGAGTGGGGTGCCATTGCCTTCTCCAACAGAGAAGGTATAAAAACCAGGTTTAGCTTTCAGCCCCTACCAGCACACTCTGGGAGTGGAGTTTGGCCCACGGGGCGTAAGGTGCGATGGCCGATCCTACCCACTTATAGTGGACTCTCCCACCCGGAGGGCCCACCATTCCAAAACAGAGTGACTGAGCTACATGCTGTAACCATGACACCTATACTCAGAAAACAAAACCCAAGTGACAAAAGCCACCTGAGGTGTGAGGGGTTCAAGTCATCCCCCACCCCAGAATACTTGCTCCCCGCCCCGCCTCCCACTCATGCGTGGCCGCCTTGTTACTGCCAAAATCTCACCTTTCTCTGCCCGCCAATGCTCAATTAAAAAATACGGAGACGGAATTTTGGAGGAAGTAGATGGCTTTACTCCTCAGCTGGCCAAGGGGAGCACAGAGCAGGCTAGACCCCCAGGAACAGGGCCCTGTCCCATCCTGGGGGACCTGAGAGACTGTACAGCCTGGGTCTCCTGGGTCCGTCAGCCTGCCACCTTCCTCCCGAAATGCAAACAGCTCTAAGGGGTGACTTGCTACAAGAGGGTGCAGGGAGAGCAAAAAGGTGGTACAGGATGAAAAGTACGTAGAATTAGGGGACTTCTGGTTACAGACACTACAGCCTAGTAACACTTCAAGTAAAGCCAGGAGTGATTAATTCTTTGGCAAACGGTCACATTTCTTGTCTAGTCTTCGCTGCTTACTTTCCTTGTTCTCAGGAGAGGAAACACTTCATTTCTATTTTTGCTGCAACAACCTCCTCTGTGCGTCCCCAGCCTCCAGCAGGGAGGGAGGATGTCCCGTCCGGTACCCCTTTCGTGCTGCGCGCTGGCGCCCATCGAGTTTTGAGCAGCAGTTACTTGCTGGGCACAGTTCCTCGCCCATCAAGTCGTAGGTACCTACTGCGGCTCCCAGCGGGACAGAAGCCGCCTTTGCAGCCCCAGCGCGGGAGCTGGAGTCCAGCCCTGAGAGCCTGCCTCTGACGGCTGGGGAGCAGCCGAGGCGGGCAGTGTTCTGTGCTCCGCGCACCCGCAGGCGCTCGGGCTCAGACCTGCCCTTCAGGCTCACCGCCAACAGCGTGGGTGACGGTGGCCTTTCAAATCACCAACCGTTTTATTTTGGCCGGGGAAAGAACGCCTTCTACAAAACCTTTATAAAGAACCTTTCTTCCGCCCAGGGTGGGAAATCTGGGTTCTTTCACACCAGAGAAAAGAAGCGGCGCGCGCGCAGTTGACCCCAAGTCGTAGTTTCGGGGCCGCCCCTGCGCTCCGCGGGCAGAGGGCGACGCCGCCTCGCTTGGTGTCCCCCGGCCCTCGGGCTGCAGCCGGGGCGGCCGGCGGAGCCTGAAGCCGAGGCAGCCCCGTGTCCGCGTCCGACGGCGCCTCCAGCGGCCGCGTCTCCCTAGCTGGGGCTGCCGCTCGGCCGGCTGCATCGGGAAGCAGAGCCCGCGGGGCAGGCGACGCGCACGGAGGGCCCGGGGCCGGGCGGGATCTGGGGTCCCGTCCCGGCAGGAGCTCCGGGCCCCTGGCCGCCGCTGGAACCGGGGAGCCGGGTGCGCCCCGACAAGCCGGGAGGCGGCGAGGAGACAGCGGGGCGGTCTCCGTGCCCCGGAGACGGTTCCGATCCCCCGCGGGCCGGAGATGCGAAGGACCCGGGGACCCCGCCGGCGGCACAGCGGCCCCTCCGCCGGGTTAAGAGTTTCCGACAGACGGGGATCGGCCCAGCGGGGAGAAACTGCACCTGCTCCCCGCACGCGGCCACCGACGGGGCCGCGCGTCCCCGCCCGCTGGCCTCCCCGGGCCCGACCCCGGGCCTCCGGCCGCTGCAGGAACCGGGAGCGGAGGACCGGGAGAAGGGGCGCGCGCGGCACACCCGAGCTCGGTCACGGGGCCCAGGGCTCAGACCTGCGGGCGCCCGGGTCCCTCTCCAGCAGAGGACCCGAGCGGGAAGCTCCGGGGCTGGGGATCGCCGACGGGGCGGGGCGGAAGGAGTCTCCCGGGGCTCCGGGCTCAGCAACGCTGCTGCTTCTCAAGTGCTTCTTGCCGAACCGCCCTCTGCAGTCCTGCCACGCTGCTGTGAATACGACGTGCTTTTGTGTTGAATGGACGCTGTAGATCAGGACATCACGAGGTAACTAGGAGTTAAAGAGGGTGGGGCCCTTGCACAAATAGGTGGTGAGAAGACTCTCAGGGAACCCCACACGCGCAGCCACATCCTGCCCACCCGGCTCCCACCCTGATGTCTGGGGCTCCTCCTGCCTGAACCCTGCAGAGGCCTAGCTGTCCCCTGGATTCTGTGCCTGTGTTCACCGGGATTACCCAAATGCAACCTGATCGTTGCTTCTCGCTGGTGAAAAATTAGGAAAGCATTCTTCTAGGCCTGTTTATTGTGACCCACATTATGACCCAATTGTTCTGTTATCTGTAATCATATTTTGGTAGGTGATGATACTCTGAGCTGTTGTGAAGGTACTTTGCAATTGTTTAAAGTAATTTTCTCTCAAGTTGTGCAGAAAGAGGAGTGTGATCAACAGTGTCCCTCCCCCCAAAGATGTCCGGGTCCTAATCCCCAGAACCTGTGACTGTTAACTCCGGTGCAAAAGGGACTTGCGTGGGTGTGGTTACAGAAAGGATCTGCACCCGGGGCCCTCGGGCCACTGGCGAGGGTGCATTGTAGTCCCAAGGGTCCTCAGAAGTCAGAGAGGAGTCAGGAGGGTCACAGCTGGTGAAGGAACCATGAGGACATGAGCCACCGCGGGGCTGACGTGGCTGCTGGGCCCCCGGGCGAGCAGTGCGGCGACCCCTAGGGAGAGCACCCCCAGGTCCTCCAGAAGGAGCACAGCCCGCCGACACCTGACCCCTAGGAGGAGCACCCCCAGGTCCTCCAGAAGGAGCACAGCCCGCCGACACCTGACCCCTAGGAGGAGCACCCCCAGGTCCTCCAGAAGGAGCACAGCCCGCCGACACCTGACCCCTAGGAGGAGCACCCCCAGGTCCTCCAGAAGGAGCACAGCCCGCCGACACCTGACCCCTAGGAGGAGCACCCCCAGGTCCTCCAGAAGGAGCACAGCCCGCCGACACCTGACCCCTAGGAGGAGCACCCCCAGGTCCTCCAGAAGGAGCACAGCCCGCCGACACCTGACCCCTAGGAGGGGCACCCCCAGGTCCTCCAGAAGGAGCACAGCCCGCCGACACCTGACCCCTAGGAGGGGCACCCCCAGGTCCTCCAGAAGGAGCACAGCCCGCCGACACCTGACCCCTAGGAGGAGCGCCCTCAGGTCCTCCAGAAGGAGCACAGCCCGCAGGCACCGCGATATCCGCGCAGCGAGATCCACATCGGCCTTCTCCAGACGGATGAGAAAGTGAACTTGTGCTCATTTGTTACACCAGCAGTAAGAAATGAAAACAAGTAGGGAAATGTATCTTTTTAAAAGACACATGGGACTCTACTGGTACGAAGAATTTTTTTTTAATTTAAAATGTTTTCTTTAAAAAATGTATCTTTTTACAAGATGCATGGCCCCCTACTGGTAGGAAGAATTTCTTTGTATCAGGGAGTTAGAATGAGGAAAGGTAATTCGATACTATGTATCCTCTGAAAAGCATTTCAGAAGCCACTCTGCTGAGAAAGAGGGAAGGGAAGATGTGGGTAGATAAGAAAGGCCCTCCCTGGGGCAGGAAGGGACTGCGGGCAGAGGAGCCTCCTTGGACTGCAAGGAGATCCAACCAGTCCATTCTGAAGGAGATCAGCCCTGGGATCTCTTTGGAAGGAATGATGCTAAAGCTGAAACTCCAGTACTTTGGCCACCTCATGCGAAGAGTTGACTCGTTGGAAAAGACTGTGATGCTGGGAGGGATTGGGGGCAGGAGGAGAAGGGGACGACCAAGGGTGAGATGGTTGGATGGCATCACGGACTCGATAGACGTGAGTCTGAGTGAACTCTGGGAGATGGTGATGAACAAGGAGGCCTGGCGTGCTGCGAATCATGGGGTTGCAAAGAGTCGAACACGACTGAGCGACTGAACTGAACTGAATCAAGGTTGATGCCCTGTAGACATAGCCTGTGTTCCAGAATTTTCCAAACTTCTAGGTTTCCTCTCTTGTACCATTCAGTTTGGGAGCCACTAGTCACATGTAGCTCCTTGCATTTCAAATTTCTTTTATTTTTTTCTGGCTGTGCTGGGTCTTCATTGTGGCACGTGGTTCCTTTGCTGTCATGTGTGGGCTTCTTTAGTTGTGGCACTCTGGTTCTTACTAAAGAGTTGTGGGCAGGCTCAGTTGCCCTGTGGCATGTGGGATCTTAGTTCCCTCACCAGAGATCAAACTCACGTCATCTGCATTGCAAAGCAGGTTCTCAACCACTGGATCAACAGGAAATTCCTTTCAAAATTCAATTCATTAAAATTAAATACAAATATGGTTCCTCAGTCACACTAGCGACAATTTTCAATGCTCAGTAGCTACGTGTGGCTAGTGGCCATCATGCTGGAGAGTGCGGATAAAGGACCTTTTCAGTGTCATAGCACATTCTAGCTGACAATGTTGCTGACCCCTCATGGCCTGGGCATTCAACTCCAAGGCTCCCCGGCCTCCTTACAAAAATTTGGATGTAGGAAGGGCAAGCAGAAAATGGTTTGGGGGACCTTGTGCCCAGAGTGTTTTAAACCCTTACTTTCAATTCCATTGGTTTGAGAAATTACAAGTATGGTTAATACTAACAATGATCAGTACAATGAACTGAATGTTTGTGTCCCTCCAAAATTCCTCTTTTGAAGTTCTATTCTCTCTCTCTCTCTCATTTTTGCTCAGTTGTGTCTGACTCTTTATAACTCTATGGACCATGCCCACTGGGCTTCCCTGTCCATGAAATTCTCCAGGCAAGAATACTGGAGCAGGTTTCCATTTCCTTCTCCAGGAGATCTTTCCAAGCCAGGGATTGAACCCAAGGATCAAACCCAGGTCTCCTGCATTGCAGGCAGATTGTTTACTGTCTGAGCCACCAGGGACATCCCTTTGAAATCCTAACCCTCAGTATAAGTAGGAAGTGAGGCCTCTGGGAAGTGATTAGGTGATGAGGGTGGAGCCCTTATGAATAGGATTAGTGCCCTTATATAAGACCCACAGGACTTGCCTGGTGGTGCAGTGGATGAGAATCTACCTGCCAATGCAGGGGATATGGGTTTAATCCATGGTCTGGGAAGGTTTCTCATGCTGTGGACCAAGAAAGCCCCTGGGCCACAACTACTAAGCCTGCATTCTACAGCCTGTGAGCTGCAACTACGGAGCCTGTGTGCCACAGCCACTGACGCCCACATGCCTAGTACCTGTGCTGCGCAACAAGAGAAGCCACTGCCGCGAGAAGCCCGTGCACCACAAGCAGAGAGAGGCCCTGTTCACCGGAACTAGAGAAAGCCCACGCAAAAAGCACCGAGAGCCAGTGCAGCCAAGAGCAAATGCATAAATAAAGAGACCCCGAGAACTCTCTAGCCCTCTCTCTGCCATGTGAGGATACTATGAAAAGAGGGTCCTCACCAGAATCCAACCATGCCTGTACTCTGATCTTCTGCTTCAGCCTCCAGAACTGTGAGAAATAAACTTCCATTGTTCCTAAACTACCCAATAGGTGATGCTTTGTTACAGCAGCCCAAGCAGACTAGCAGACATACAGCTGCTCTGAAAGCAATTCTGAAGCCACACTGGGCATTTTATGCAACAGAGTGGCGGAAGGCAGGCAACTCAGTTGGTGAGGGGCAAGGAGGGGAGGGGTACAGAGATTCCCAGAGTCAACACGTTCAGAGAACCACAGATGGTACCTGAAGGCTAAGAGTGATATCTGGACTTGCCAAAGGAGGAGACACGTGGATGAACAAGGAAGGCGTCCTGAATACTCCTGTGGGCTTCACGTACTGGCTGGCTCTGTCACCAAGTGCATACAGCTCAGGAGTATTTTCAGGCGTCATCGTGGCATGTCTCTTAGAGCCTGCCCATTTCCCCTCAGGAACAAAGGCTGCTGTAGGAGTGTGTGTGTGAGTTAGTTGCTCAGTTGTGTTAGACTCTTTGTGACCCAATGGACTGTAGGCCACCAGGCTTCTCTGTCCATGGAATTCTCCAGGCAAGAATACTGGAGTGGGTTTCCATTTCCTTCTCCAGGGGATCTTCCTGACCTGGGGATCAAATCCACGTCTCCTGCACTGCAGGCAGATTTTTACCGCTGAGCCACTAGGGAAGCCCACTGTTGGAGTGTTCAATAACAGTAACTGTTGTACTTGGCGGAAATGTGTTTATTCAACACAATGTGTATTTAGGCACAGTTACTGTTCTTGGAAGGAAGGTTATGATCAACCTAGGTAGCATATTGAAAAGCAGAGATATTACCTTGCCAACAAAGGTCTGTCTAGTCAAGGCTATGGTTTTTCCAGTGGTCATGTATGGATGTGAGAGTTGGACTGTGAAGAAAGCTGAGCACCAAAGAATTGATGCTTTTGAACTGTGGTGTTGGAGAAGACTCTTGAGAGTCCCTTGGACTGCAAGGAGATCCAACCAGTCCATTCTAAAGGAGATCAGCCCTGAGTGTTCTTTGGAATGAATGATGCTAAAGCTGAAACTCCAGTACTTTGGCCACCTGATACGAAGAGCCAACTCACTGGAAAAGACCCTGATGCTGGGAAAGAGAGAAGGGAGCAGGAGAAGGGGACAACAGAGGATGAGATGGTTGGATGGCATCACTGACTCAATGGACTTAAGTTTGAGCAAGCTCCGGGAGATGGTGAAGGAAAGGGAAGCTTGGTGTGTTGCAGTTCAAAGGGCTGAAAAGAGGTGGACATGACTGATCGACTGAACAACAACTGTTCCCTCTGGTGGGTGCCTCATGGGACCCTTAATTAAGTGTAGATTATTCAAACTAATTTTATTTGGTGACACTTGCTCTCAAGTTTCTTATTTTGATCTTGCTTTACTATGAGTTAAGACTGTTTTGGTTTCCCACTTTCCTGGAACATGCTGGAGAGAACACGTGGTCCAGCAGAGAGAGGGTGAACTTCAGCACCAGGCAGCTTGGCTTGAATCACCGCCTTGCCCTGTGGGCTGTGAGACAGTAGGCACGCTATGTCACCTCTCTGCCTCAGAACGCTGTGGCAGAGACACAGTGAGGTAAGTCCACAAAATCACCCCCACAACATCTGACCCAGAGGTGCCAGGAATCAACAAATAGTTGCCTTCCTCTTTTCCCACTTCCTGTGGAACTTAATGGCTACAGCGCTCTGCACTGCAATCTCAAATCAAACTCTTACTTTATTTTTTTCCTCCTCTAAAGGCTTTGAATGCAGTGGCTGGCCACTTCTTTACCCACCAGTATTTGGAAAGAGGAGGCATTCATCATTGGCAGCTCTCTTCTCTCTCCTGGTTGTGCAAATTTCTCTGCAAACTACCAACCCTTTATTTTGTGGCTGGGTTCTATAATTCACAAGTTGGTGTGGGTACTTCTTGGAAATGGCACAGGGATGATCTTCTCTGGGGTTTATCGAAACTGCTGAATTTGGACTCTTTTTGCCAAAGCCCCTTCTGTAGATGTGAAGCAGATGGTGGGTTGGCAGATGCTGTCCTAGCAGGAGAGAGGCGCCTGCAAAACAAGGGCTCTGATGAAAATGTCAGTGAGAGGTGCCCAGGTCTGCAGGAGGGGATACTCAGCACAGACAGATGGCCTGGCTACAACACTGCCCTCCGCCTCCCACCAGGTAAGGTTGTGGCTGCTCCATCCAGGATGGAACCCTCATAATCAATCAAGGTGTCAGTCCAGATGGCCTGTGACGAAGGCGTGGGGGCTGCAGGTGGGCAGGCAGGTAACAGAGCTCTGGCAGCCCCCTCCCGTGCATGGTTAATGCATGAGGCGATATTCAATCACCTCCCCGCAGAGCAGTTGGGAGCAAGAGAGTGGCTAACTACACAGCAAATGACCAGCCTAGACACCTCTGGAGTCAGGCTGTAGCTCAACAATCAGGTTCTACGCCGGTTCCCAGGACATTGTTTCCAAAGCTGGCCAGGGAGGATTTCCTACAGCCTGGATTAAATAAGCTTACTTCTTTCCCTCAAGCTGAAAGAGAGGGCCTGGGGGCTTCTGTCTTGTGACCTGAGTGATGGCATGGTGGTGGGGGGTTGGGGGGATTATTTTCAATCCTGGACAACTTTGAAAAAGACTGGCATGTGGGAGGGAAGTCAGCAAGCACAAGGCGCTGGGCCAAGCCAAAAACACGACTGACAGGGGAACTGTGGCCAAGACTGGGGATCAAGAGCCCAGGGAGTGGGGCGAGGCTGCTGCCACGGCAGGGCACGTCCTCCAGAAGTCACCATGTGCATGAAGCTGGTGGCCCTGCCTGCCTTTAACTAATGGTGGCCCCACCTGGGGGCTGTCAACCCGCCCATCCTGACCCACTAGGGGCCAGCTGACAGCTCCCCTCTGCCCTGAGACCTCGACACCCAACTGGTGGCACGGGAGCGGGTCTGTGTCCTCAGGGCAGGAGGGAGCTCTCAGCCAGATGCGAGAAGAAGGGCCCATATTCTCAGGTTCTCTTTCTGATTTCTTCTATGAGGTCAGAGCTAGGAGTGGTTGACAGAGAGTGAGGTGACATTCTCTCTCTGTCAACCGCAGGAAACTGTGGGCAAAATTTCAGTGGTGAGGAAATACATCTTCTAAAGGCAATGCAAAAGAATGCTCCAACTACCCCACAATTGCACTCATCTCACATGCTAGTAAAGCAGTGCTCAAAATCCTCCAAGCCAGGCTTCAGCAATACGTGAACCATGAACTCCCTGATGTTCAAGCTGGTTTTAGAAAAGGCAGAGGAACCAGAGATCAAATTGCCAACATCGCTGGATCATGGAAAAAGCAAGAGAGTTCCAGAAAAACATCTATTTCTGCTTTATTGACTATGCCAAAGCCTTTGACCGTGTGGATCACAATAAACTGTGGAAAATTCTGAAAGAGATGGGAATACCAGACCACCTAACCTGCCTCTTGAGAAATCTGTATGCAGGTCAGGAAGCAACAGTTAGAACTGGACATGGAACAACAGACTGGTTCCAANGAAGGCTTTCTTATCTCTTCTTGCTATTCTTTGGAACTCTGCATTCAGGTGCTTATATCTTTCCTTTTCGCCTCTCTACTTTTCACAGCTATTTGTAAGGCCTCCCCAGACAGCCATTTTGCTTTTTTGCATTTCTTTTCCATGGGGATGGTCTTGATCCCTGTCTCCTGTACAATGTTATGAACCTCATTCCATAGTTCATCAGGCACTCTATCTATCAGATCTAGGCCGTGAAATCTATTCCTCACTTCCACTGTATAATCATAAGGAATTTGATTTAGGTCATCCCTGAATGGTCTAGCAGTTTTCCCTACTTTCTTCAATTTGAGTCGCAGAAAGTGAAGAGGCGCTAAAAAGCCTCTTGATGAAAGTGAAAGAGGAGAGCGAAAAAGTTGGCTTAAAGTTCAACATTCAGAAAATTAAGATCATGGCATCTGGTCCCATCACTTCATGGGAAATAGATGGGGAAACAGTGGAAACAGTGTCAGACTTTATTTTTTGGGGCTCCAAAATCACTGCAGATGGTGACTACAGCCATGAAATTAGAAGACGCTTACTCCTTGGAAGAAAAGTTATGTCCAACTTAGATAGCATAGTCAAAAGCAGAGACATTACTTTGCCGACTAAGGTCCGTCTAGTCAAGGCTATGGTTTTTCCTGTGGTCATGTATGGATGTGAGAGTTGGACTGTAAAGAAGGCTGAGTGCCGAAGAATTGATGCTTTTGAACTGTGGTGTTGGAGAAGACTCTTGAGAGTCCCTTGGACTGCAAGGAGATCCAGCCAGTCCATTCTGAAGGAGATCAGCCCTGGGATTTCTTTGGAAGGAATGATGCTAAAGCTGAAACTCCAGAAGTTTGGCCACCTCATGCGCAGAGTTGACTCATTGGAAAAGACTCTGATGCTGGGAGGGATTGGGGGCAGGAGGAGAAGGGGACGACAGGTAATGAGATGGCTGGATGGCATCACGGACTCGATAGACATGAGTCTGAGTGAACTCCAAGAGATGGTGATGAACAGGGAGGCCTGGCGTGCTGCGATTCACGTGGTCGCAAAGAGTCGGACACGACTGAGCGACTGAACTGAACTGAACTGAAGCGTTGAGTCGCCTGTCATTTAACAAGGCCTGGGTGTGTGGACTGGGTCAAAGTTCTTGTGTCTCAAGCAAATTCCTTGTTACCACCTCCGTCTAGGTCTGTGCCACCCCTCAATCCTCCTGGGTAAGCATGACAAAGGGACTCTACTTCTGGTAACTCCAGCCAAAGCCTTTAAAGCCATCTTCTCGCCTCTCAAACCCCACATGCTTTCTCTCATCAAGCCTTGTTTCTTCTCCTTCAGGAAGCCCACCGTCTAAACCACCACCCGTTATCTCCTGGCTGGTCTCCCTGCCTCCTACGTGACCCCATCCCAAGCCATCCTCCAACCTACGTCCCCAGTGATCTTCCAGAACATCGCTCCCCTTGTAAGACCCCTGCCTGTGGTTCTCTACACTCCATGGGATAAAGCAAAACTCCTTTACCTGCCTTACGATGCCTTTTGTGGTATTATCACGTCTTACCTTTCACAGGCCTCACACACCACTCCCCTCCCCCACTGCCGGCCCTTCCACCACCATCCAGGCCTTCATTTATGCATTTTTATTAGTGACTCATTCATCAAGTATGTATCAAGTTCTTACTGCCTGCCAGCCTCTGTTCTAGGTACAGTGAATACGGCAATGAGCAATACAGCAAGGGCAGAGAATGATCTGCCACCAGAGAGCTCACTCTCTTCAGTGGCAGGGGTGGGGGCGGGGAGCAGGACAAAAATATGTAAACGAGCAAATATGCAGTATGTCAGATGATGATAAGGGCTAAGGGGAAGACGGAACAGAGGAAGAAATGGTTGGTAGAGATTTCTAGCGCTCACCTATACCCAACTGCTCTCTCCTTCTAGCCCATGGCCCAGCAGGGTCACCCTCTATTGCTGTCCTCTGAAGTTAGAGGGGCTAATAGACATGTGGTTGCCAAGGGGGAGGGAGTTAGGGGAGAGACAGAGTGGAAGGCTGGAATAGCCGATGTAGGCTATTGCATATGGAATGGACAACCAGCAAGGTCCCACTGTGTAGCACAGAGAACTACAGTCACTACCCTGTGATAAACCATAATGGAAAAGAAAATAAAAAAAGAATGTATGCATATAGATAACTGATCATTTTGCTATATATCAGAAATTCACACAACATTAACTATAAATTAACTATACTTCAATTTTTAAAAAAGGGAAAAAAGTTAGATGAAGCTATTTGACTAGTTCTTACCAATGGGATGTGAGCCTTAGTGATGTGAGTGTCAGTTTGGGGCTAAAGCATTTGCTGGCGCGAGGTCTTCCAGTGCTCACTTCCCCAGCCTTCTCTGGCTCTCTCCAAGTGCACATTCCTCAGTAAGTCACTCAGTGCTCTCCACAATTTTGACCTTCATTCTTAGCTCCTACAATATCTTCCCCAGTGTCTCCCTCCATCCCCCTGGCTCCCCTTTCCTCCAGCCATAACAATCCACTCCTCCCAAGAAGTGCCTCCTTTCTCTACTCCCCTATCTGCCAACATTTCAAAGTTTGCCTCAAATTCTATCTTCTCAGGAAGTCTTCTTGGATTTCCCCATCAGGGTGAACTTCTCCTGTCTGTAGGACCCCACCACCATTAGCATTTCTGTTTTAGCATTTCTCAGAGGCTTCTTTTGTTAGTTGCCTGGTTATATGTGCATGCTCGCCAACCAGTTTTGGGGCTTCTGGGGGTTGAAGACTCTGCCGTATTCATCTCTGTCTCCAGGGCTGCTGTATACAGTTGCACAGGTGGGACTCTGCACAAGAACATCCAGCTTGGAAGTGAGGGGAAGGGTGAAGGGAGAGGGTTGTGGGAGATGATGTAGGCTGAGCATTACTCACCAAGCTGTGCTGCCTGGCAACAGCTTGTGCCAGCCCAGAGGAGGAGATGACTTTTTTATTTCACACAATGATTCTGTACCTGATTCTGCCTAGCCTGTGCCCCTCTCGGCACCTGAGCATTTTGCTTCGCAGGTGATAAAGGCTTCAAGAACATTTGCAGGCGAAGCAGCCCAGTTCTTAACATAAATGCTAAATGGTGATTGAAGGCCGTTGATGAACAGAACAGATCATGCCCTCATGCTCTCTTTTCCATCTCTGCCTTTGTGGGCTGCTTGAGTGGTTCACTTTGCTATGAAGACCCTGCATATGCCTCTGAAAGGATTTAAGAAATCTGTCCCGCATCATGACCCTCAGCCTGCCGAAGCTTTCAGCCCCTCCCCTCGGAGGGCAGCCTGCTTCTCCTTGCCCTCAGGTGGGTCTCAGGCCTCCGCCATATCCTTGGGTGGCTGGTGGAAGATTCTGCTACCAGAGTCACAGAAGGCCTGGAGCCAGCTGGAAAAATAACTGCATTTCTTTCTCCCAGAGTGAAAATTGTCCATTTTCCTGTTTCTACCTGGACCAGCCCTCAGTGGCGTCATCACACCCACCCACTCTTTGCCAAGCCCAGGGGGGAGGGAAATTATTAACAGGAAATTCCTTTCAGGGGCGTCCAGAGGCCACCTGGACCTCCACATAGGAAAGTCATCAAAAGGAACAAGGGCTGTGCTTAGGGGCAGGAGAGGATGAGGGAAGGTGGGGGAAGACAATGAGGCAGGTTGGCCTGTCCTGGCCCGAGGCCCAGTAGGTTCTCAGGCTGGGAATCACTTGGGGGAACTGTTTCTGAAAACAGCTGAGACTGGCTGGGGTGGGGTGCGCCTTGACCTTGCAGGCTCTTGCCCTTCTGCCTGTGTCTTTGCTTGCTCTTCACTTTCCAGGCCCCACATCTCGGCACGTCTTGGCTGGTCACCTTCCTTCTAAAAGTCTTCACTCTTCTGGCTTCCACAGCACGGCACCCCCGTCTCCCTGGATCCCTTCCCTCCCAGGGGTCCTCTGTGCTTCCCTGCTCCCCACCTCTGCCACCCACTCTTGGACACTGGTGGACCTCTGGTCTCAAACCACAAGCCTCCCTGGCTAGCCAACAGCATGGAGGGTAGCCTCATAGCTCTTCTCCCCTTTGACAAATGTATGAGTGCACACATGTAGGCTAGTTTTTTAAAAATCAAAAGAGTTTCCTACCATGTGTATACTATCTGTGTTCTTGATTTCACCTGATAGCACCATCATCCTCTGGTAGCAGAGGCAGAAGTCTGGAATCAACCTTGACTCCTCCTATTTCTCATGCTTTCCAATTTAACCTTCTAAATCATTCTGAATTGCCCTTCTTGTCCATTTGGACTATGCCCACTCATCGCCTCTTACCTAGCTGATTATAATCATTTTCTAATTGGTCTTCCCATCTACAGATTGGTCTCTTTTAGATTAAGCCTTTACATCATTAAAAAATAGGGTTTTTGAAATTGAGATGAAAGTCACGTAATGTAGAATTCATCATTTAAACTATTTTAAAGTGTGCAGTTTAGTGGGTTTTTTTTTTTTTTTTTTTATTTACAATACTGTTCCATCATCGTCACTATCAAATTCCAGAATATTATTATGCCTGTGTTTTTGAACTCCAAGCCTTGGCTTATTACTGGAGGGTTATGAAATCAATTTAGTAGTTTGAAACCATTATGTAATTTTAAAAAATGACATCACCATAGATCAGGAATCATTGCAAAGGTGAAAAGGTTGCTATTGTTTCATGAAACTTTTGTTTCAGCTAGATGCTTTATATGTTTCTTGTGTATACAAAAATTGAAATGAATTTCCAACTGTGAATCACAATTTTAAAAAGGGGAGCAGGAAGACCATTATGAGTCCACAGTGTCTAGCTAAGAGAGATTTTAAATTATAAATCTGTCACATACACCCCCTCCTCCATCTAATGCTTGCCAGTGGCTCCCTAGCTAAATCATTCATTAAGAAATGTTTGTTAAGAGCCCGATATGTACAAGGCACTGTTCTAGGGGCTGGGATATAGCAGTAAACAGAGTGGACAAAAACACCTGCCCTGAATCAGTTCATATTCCATATGGCGGAAACACAGTAAATAAGGAAACTGCAGTCTACTGGGGCTTCGCTGGTGGCTCAGCGGTAAAGAAGCCACCTGTCAATGCTGGAGATGCAAGAGACAGGGGTTGGATCCCTGGGTCAGGAAGATCCCCTAGAACAGGAAGTGACAACCCACTCCAGTATTCTTGGCTGGAAAATCCATGGGCAGAGGAGCCTGGCGGGCTACCCAGTCCACGGGGTCACAAAAGAGTCGGACACAACTTAGCAACTAAACGACAATATGGTGTTAAAAGGTGGTAAGTGCTCTGAAGGAAAAAAATGAATGGGGTGCCGGGGTTCAGAACGGGGGAAGGAAGCTGATGCAATTTGGGCAAGGATGGTCAGAGCAGGATTCATGAAGAAGCAACATTTCAACAAGACTTAAAGGAGGTGAAGGGGTGAGCCATGTAGACACCCGGGAAAAGAGCACTTACACTAGAGGGAAGAGGCCAGGCAAAGATCCCGGGCAGAAGCTGCCGGCTGATCTGAGGGATGGGGAGGAGGTGGGAGAGGGCGTAGGGGCCACTGGAAGGGGATGTGGTCAGAGAGGAAGCTGGAAGCCAGGCCGTGCTGGGCCTGTGGGCCATTGTAAGGGTTTTAAATGGGGGGAGGGGAGCCACTGCAGAGTTTTGAATAGAGGAGTGATGTGCTCTGGGCTACATTTTAAAAGACCGTGCAAAGACTTCCCTGGTGGTCCAGTGGCTAAGACTCCATGCTCCCAGTGCAGGGGTCCTGGCTTCAATCCCTGGTCAGGGAACTAGATCCCATATGTTGCAACTGAGAGTTCTCACGCCACAACTAAGATTGCAGATCCCGTGTGCCTCAGCTAAGACTCGGTACAGCCAAATAAATAAGTGAATATTAAAAAATAAATAAAAAGACCATTTATTGGATTAGTTTGAGGTTCACAGTCCTTTATGTTTTGGTTCCGACTACAGATCTCGACTCACTTCTGGCCACTTCTATCAGCAACACCAAAACGCTCTCATTTCCCTCCAGGTACTGTGATGTTTCCCACCCTGGGGCTTTGCTGTTCCTTTTGCTTGGAAGATCCCTCCCCTTTGGCTGGGCTCACTCCTCAGCCGCTCTCAGCCCAGCTGCTCCCTCCTGTCTCAGTCCCTCCCTTGGACTGGTTGATGAGCTCTGCTACTCAGCCTTCCCTGAATGTCTAGCAGTTTCCTGGATTGTACTGGGACTCGTGTTACAGTGTTCAGCTTGCTTGCACGTCTGATTCCTGGGAGGCACAGGACCTTGCCTCTTGCATCTTCTCATCCCATTACCTACAGCAGTGGTGCCCGTAGATCAAGGAAGCAGTACGGGGAGGGGTATTGAATCAGCTGTTGCTGCTGAGAACTCAGCGAGGCCTCAACCAACTGCCCAAGCCACGCAGCTTAGCGCTCCCTGCTCCTTGCAGGTGTCCCTTCCACTAGGGTTCCTTGAGGTTCCTTTCCTGGGGTTCTCTGAGGCTTTCCTGGTGTAGGAGGAGTTGTAATTCTGCAATGTCCCTGGAGGAATTTAACGGATGAGATGGGACAAGCTGAGTGGTGGGAGGGGTGGGGTAGGGAAGAGACTTAGAGGTGGCAGCCTGCCTGAGGTTACGCCATGCTCACTGGACTTGGGGGTCCCCTTGCAGCATCTGGCTCTGCACCGTGATCAGTCTACATGATACGCCCCAGGCCCAGCTGTATCTCTTCTCAGCAGCAGATCTTCTTACACCTGAAGTGCTTCATCACATTAGAACCAGAGCAGAGGGGACAGGCCGGTGTCCCTGTGGCCCCTGGCATAGACAGGGCTTTGGCATAATTTGGGAGCAAACTCAGGGACTCCCCTGAGACACCAGAGAATTCTGCCCTGGGCTGCCCGGCCAGTCCTCAGAGATTAGGAAAGAAGGGGTGCAGACTTCCCCTGTGAGCTCCCCTCTCCTGGGGTGAGAAAGACACACACGGAGGGGAGGGACAAATAAGGAACTTGGGATCAACAGATACACACTACTATATATAAAATAGATAAGCAACAAGCGCCTCCTGTACAGCACAGGCAACTCAGTATTCTGTAATAACCTATAATAGAAAATCTGAAAATAATATATATATTATTATTATATTCATACATTATATATTATATATATATATTTTTTATATAGTGCTCAGCCTCTTGGAGGTGTCCAACTCTGTGTGATCCCTGGACTGTAACCCGCCAGGCTCCTCTCTCCATAGGATTTTTCAGGCAAGAATACTGGAATTGGCTGCCTTTTCCTACTCCAGGGGATCTTCCCGACCCAGGGATTAAACTCATATGTCTTGCATCTCCTGCATTAGCAGGTGGACTCTACCCTGTGCCACCTGGGAAGCCCCATATATTTTTACATACAAATATATATACTCATTTCAGGTTATTTATTATATATATAATTATATATAATGTATATAACTGAATCACTTTGCTATATACCTGATATCTAACACAGCATTGTAAATCAACTATATACTTTCATTTTTAAAAAGACAGGCACACGAGAACAGGGCACAATTGAAACTGAAATAAAAGATCACACTGTTCCCTTCCCACATGTTGTTTTCCTTCTTTTCTCCCCTCTTTGTCTCCCCATAGGCAACCAAGAATCACACTTTCTGGACACACTATAAACTCCCTCTTCCAAGCATCTTTGCAGCCTAGACTTACAGTTTTTCCTTCCCAGGTCTATTTCCTTATAAATATTCCAAGGTGAGGCTGCCAGCCGGTGATTTATTTACAAGGGGGTATCATTTCAAGCAGCTGTGGCTACTACACCTCTCACCAAACTTAGCCTCGTTATCTATTTTAGATGAGACCAGGATGATTCACTCTATCTTGAGTTTCCATTCCAGCCAAGCTAAAATGATTTCTGCTTTAAAAGATTTAGAATGAAAAAAAACTGACAAGTCGAACAAGTGGCTGGCTGATGGTGGCCACTACTCCTAGTGCTCGAACCTTCTCCCAGGGAGGGCACCCACGTGTGCACACACTGGCGTGCCACCACCCTGGGGCCTCTGTCGTGGTTCTCCACCCCCAAAGGGAACCTTACAAAAGAGACAGAGGAGAGCACACAGCCAGGCCAGGCTTGCTAAACGGCTGCTTATCCCAAATCTTTCTAAGCCTCCTTATTCCATCCCCAGAACTTCTGGGGGGATTGAGGACTCTTCTGGGATTTCCCAGAAGATGGTGCCCGGGCTCATGTGCAGACCACTTCTGCCTGTGATTCCAGGAGATGCAGGAGAGTGAAGGGCAGCAGGTGCTGGAGGAGGCTCGAGGGGGCAGCAATCCAAGGGGCTCAGGCCGAATGGGTAGGGACAGGGAGGGGCAGCTGCAGTCTGGACCCTGGTTTAGACTTGGGGACAGAGAGGGAATGAGAAGTCCTTCAAAGAAGAGGTGATTCAAGGTAGAGGAGCAGACACTCAGATGCCGTGCTGTGGAGGAACAGTAAAGGGAAGGTAGTGAACGCTTACTGAACAGTGCTATGTCCCAGTCACTGGGGTATGTCCCAGAGGGTATAAACAGGTGTGGTCCCTCACCTGAGAGAGCACAGAGTCTACTGGGTGGGCGGGTGAGTCCCGGGTACCATTAACCATAATACAAGTCAGGGGGCATCAGGGAGCAGCAGGGCCATTGTCAAGTCCAGAGGCTGCAGGGGGGCTGAGATGGATGGGCACCCCTGGTTCCAGGGTCCTCATCCCCAGGGCAGAGGGACGGTTCCCCATTAGGGGCTGGGCCCTAGGGGCAAATGCGTGATGTCTCAGTTCAGGCTTTCAGTTTTCTGGAGGTGCCTACCAGCTCCAGCTTCTCACATGGGACACAGGCAGGGTCATATCTTGTTTTCTGGTGTGGCGACTCAGCTGACCAAAATAACTCACGCTAGCAGCAGCTCTTTCTGCCTCTTGTGGGCTGGGGACGGGCAAACTGGGAAGGCCCAAACTGCCAGCCACTGAGACGAGAGGACGGCCCCATCTGACTCAGCCACAGATACGGAAGGGGAGAAGAGAAGCAGAGACTCAGAAAGACAGAGATGCAGAGTGGGGCTTCTTCGAGCAGTAAGGTCGGGTGCTCCTCAGCTCTTGGTTCGGCAGCTGGGGAAGTCACAGGGCGGTGACTACCAGGAAAAACAGCTATGAGTCTCAGAACTCAGGATGCTCCCCCCCACCCCGAGACACTGCTGGCCACACCTGCAAGGTGGTGTGACCCCCACCCCACCCCAAAATGGACTCCTCCCAGTCAGTTAGTCTGTCTGCTCCCAACTTGCCCAGGCTCTCACACTTCCCTTGCTCTTGGCTCCAGGATGGTCCCGCCCATTCTGTTCCAAGGATCCCCCTGTTTTGGCCCTGGGGTGCAGGGTATGAATGTGCACCTCACAGAATCACTTCACAGGTGCCCTTCTCCTAAGGCTGCCTCATTCTGTAAGTTGGGATTTGCCACTGAAGAGGGATGCCAATCCATCTTTCTGCTCATCCACATCCAGTTCACACACCAAGGCTCATCCATCCCCACTTCTTCCATTTAGAGTCAGCACAAGAAGCTCACATTTAAAAGTGGGTCTGGCACCTTGCTGGGGCTTCTCTGATGGTTCAGCAGGTACAGAATCCGCCTGCCAATGCAGGAGACACAGGGGACATGGGCTCAGTCCCATGGAAACACAGGCTGGGAAGATCCCCTGGAGAAGGGAAATGGCAACCCACTCCAGTATTCTTGCCTGAAAAATCCCATGGACAGAGGAGTCTGGTGGGCTACAGTCCAAAGGGCTGCAAAGAGCTGGACACGACTGATCAACTAGGCGTGCAACGCCACGGCACTAGGCTGAGTGCTGACCAACATCCTCTCCTCTAGATAATAATCCCAAGACACAGATACTGTTAAGTAGGTGAGGAAACTGAGTCCAAAGAGCATCAATGATTTGCCCAAGGACTGATCCTGAGGCTGAAGCTCCAATACTTTGGCCATCCGATGTGAAGAACCAACTCATTGGGAAAGACCCTGTTGTTGGGAGAGACTGAAGGCAGAAGGAGAAAGGGGCAGCAGAGGATGAGATGGTTAGATAGCATCACCAACTCAACGGATATGACTTGAGCAAACTCTGGGAAATAGTGAAGGACAGGGAAGCCTGGCATGCTGCAGTCCATGGGGTGGCAAAGAGTCAGACGTGACTGAATGACTGAGCAACAGCAAACACCAGTGGTTAGGGCATAGCTGGAATCTGGACCCAATGCCTTCTGAGGATTGCACCCAGGGTCACATCCACATGCCTCTCTCTCAGAATCTGACTATGGTGCTCAGAGCCCAGATAACTCAGAAATACAGATGATTTCATATTAATAATAGCAAATGGAAGTCCTCTTTTCCTTGTGATTAGGACTTGTAGTTGGTTGATTAATCAGGCTGTAAAGTCAAAATAGGACACATATAATCTTATTTTGATGGGAATCCAGGGTCTTTTCTTTAAAAAAAAAAAAAAAAAAAAGCCCCCAATGATAATCCTCTGTCTTGCCCAAGCCACACTTGTAATTTCTGTTTTTTATAGAGAGAAATCAAGTCACAAAACAATTTAAATGCAGAATCCTAGATTTAACAAGCAGCAGTAGTGCTAGCTGCTCAGTCATTTATGACTCTCTGACTCCATGGACTGTAGCCCACCAGGCTCCCCTGTCTGTGGGATTCTCCAGGCAAGAATACTGGAGTGGGTGCTGTTCCCTTCTCCAGAGGACCTTCCTGACCCAGGGACTGAACCCAGGTCTCCTGCATTGCAGGTGGATTCTTTACTGTCTGAGCTACAGGGAAAGCTCCCTCTGTTTTCAGTTATCTCATCTATACTTTGTTCGAAAGATTTTTGTAGTGGTTCACCTTTGTCCAGTTTTTCTAAAGTAATGTGTTTGTCATAAAATAGCAATAGTTATCTTTTGTTCCACTCCTCTCTTTTGGCTTATATTCCTTTTGATTAAATCAAATAATTACAGTGTTAAGTGTAAGTGTCATAAATAGATTGGGGAACGAAAATAATTGATTCTTGGTAAACATTCGGTGGGAGCAGAAGTAAGGAGACGTGTAAGAGAGGAACTCCTAGTTGGGAGCATCAGTTGGCATATTCAAGACAGAGGGTGGGGGCTGGATGACCTGGCCAGGCAGTTGAGGAGAGCTTGACTAAGAGACTTTCCTTAGGGCTAGCTGGAAGTGGCTGAGGTGAGGACAGCTGCAGGGAGCAGGAGTGAAAGGATTTAGGGACGTGGCACTCATATATAAGCCGTCGCCATGATTACTGAGTCTTCCCTGGTGCTACAGCCCACAAGGACCTCTGCGCCTTGTGACCTTTCTTTCCTGGGGAACATTCAAGAGCCCCAGATCAGCCGGCAAGCAGCCTAGGTCTAGTACCAGCTCTGCTGCCAACTGCCATTGTAGATTTGGGCAAAAGACATTATATGTCTTCACCTGTTTTCTTCTCTGTAAACCGAAGGGATTGTGTGAAATTGTCTGGGAAGGCTCTCCTGGCCCTGTTAGTTTTGAGCATCTCAGGATCAGGTTTCCTGTTCACCCTTGTCCTTGGGGATCTCAGTCACCCCCAAGGTGACAGCAGGCTTCCCTAAGCCTGTAGCAGCCGTTTTGCTCCCACATGTTCTGCATTGAGCAGACCCATGTTTCCTGCTGTTTATCCAGCTGCCCTGCAAGTGGGATGACCTGATCTCGCTTGGATGAACAGGTGAGACATTTCAGATGAACTAAATGCAAAAGCATATTGTCAACCGACAATTACTAACATAGTACGTCTCTGGAGCACAAAGGGCTCTCTTATAAGAACATAATATATGATAAAGGAACTAATGTTTGGTATTAGAAAAGCTAAGTAATGGTTTGGGAAAAAATCATTTAGGCTCACATCTCAAACTATACTCAAAAATAAATAGAGTTTTTCTTAAATGTGAAACAATTTTTTTTCTACAGAAAAATCAGAAGAAAATGTAACAGAATGTTATCAAAGCCCTGAAGAGAAATGTTTCTGAAAGTCTAAAAGCCATGGATAAACTCACAAAGGGAAAGAATAATTGGTTTCACTGGTGGCTCAGATGGTAAAGAACCTACCTGCAATGCAAGAGACCTGGGTTCAATCCCTGGGTCAGGAAGATCCCATGGGGAAGGGAATGGCTACCCACTCCAGTATTCTTGCCTGGAGAATCCCACTGGCTATGGTCCATAGGGTGGCAAAGAGTTGGACTAAGCACATGTAAAACTAGGTAAAAGCAGTTTGTGAAATAAAGAAAGAGGCAACGGGAAACATTTCCAGCTAAGATAAAACATGAAGGGTTAACAGATAAGAAGACCAGCAAGACACCTATCAACAAATGTCTTCTTGTAAAAGAAGACATTCAACTGGTATGGTAAAAATTCCAACCTTTCCAGTAGTTACATGCATGCATGAAAATTAAAATAAGAACAAATAAACTATTAAATTAAGCAGAACATAAAAAACTTAGACTATTAGTGCTGGTAAGGCTAGACAAAGTTGCCAGGTGGGACTGTTAATTCCAACCATTTGGAAATTGATTTCGCTTCAAGACATTTAAAAATGGCCTTGTTCCCTTTGATCCTGCTTCTAGAAAAGCATCCTAAGAAGATGATGTTAAATATAGATAGGCTATTTCTAATGAAGCTGTTTATCAGAACATTTTTAAAGGAAACACTATATATGTTACAGAAGAAGGATGAGTTAAACATTATGCATTAATACCAACCCAATGAATGATTTTGCAGACATTGAAAGAATCAACACTATGGCAAGGTGGAAAATGACATTTACTTTGCAACTCAGTGACCCTCTCTGAGCTTCAGTTTTCTTATTAACAAAGTGTGGGTAGTAATAGTAATTTCCCTGATAAACTATAATTTGAAAAGATATGTTCAATAGCAGCACTGTTTATCATTACAAGAGCCAAGACTGAAATCAATCTAATTGACAGATGAATGGACAAAGATGTGGTACATATATACAATGGAATATTACCCAGCCATTTAAAAGAATGAAATAATGCGATATGCAAAAACATGAATGAACCAAGAGATTATCATACTAAGAAAAGTAAGCCAGACAGAAAAAGACAGACATATGATATCACTTACAAGTAGAATATAAACAAATGATACTAATGAACTTACTTACAAAACAGAAGTAAATCCACAGACATAGGAAACAAATTTATGGTGACAAAGGGGAAAGTAGGGGGAAGGATAAACTAGAAGTTTGAGATTAACATATACCTACTACTATCTGGTCCCATCGCTTCAAGGGAAATAGATGGGGAAAGAGTGGAAACAGTGTCAGACTTTATTTTTGGGGGCTTCAAAATCACTGCGGATGGTGACTACAGCCATGAAATTAAAAGACACTCCTTGAAAGAAAAGTTATGACCAACCTAGATAGCATATTGAAAAGCAGAGACATTACTTTGCCAACAAAGGTCCGTCTAGTCAAGGCTATGGTTTTTCCTGTGGTCATGTATGGATGTGAGAGTTGGACTGTGAAGAAAGCTGAGTGCCAAAGAATTGATGCTTTTGAACTGTGGTGTTGGAGAAGATTCTTGAGAGTCCCTTGGACTGCAAGGAGATCCAGCCAGTCCATTCTGAAGGAGATCAGCCCTGGGATTTCTTTGGAGGGAATGATGCTGAAGCTGAAACTCCAGTACTTTGGCCACCTCATGTGAAGAGTTGACTCATTGGAAAAGACTCTGATGCTGGGAGGGATAGGGGGCAGGAGGAGAAGGGGACGACAGAGGATGAGATGGCTGGATGGCATCACAGACTCGATGGACGTGAGTCTGAGTGAACTCCGGGAGTTGGTGATGGACAGGGAGGCCTGGCGTGCTGCGATTCATGGGGTTGCAAAGAGTCGGACATGACTGAGCAACTGAACTGAACTGGCATATAAAATAGACAACCAACAATGACCTATTGTTCATTATTTTGTAATAACTTGTAGGAGAAAATAATCTGAAAAAGATACATATACACATACATACAAATATATACACATACATATATATGAATCACTTTGCTATACATTTGAAACTAACACAACATTGAAAATCAACTATTCTGAAAAGAATAGTAACTTCCTTATAATGTCTTATAAGAATTGAATGAAATAATGTGTGCTATGTGCTTACCCTAGAACCCGGGCTATGGTAAGCATGCAATAAATGTCAGTTAATGCCATTATTTCCATAATTGTCAAATACAGATAATATAGAACTGGAATGGAATATAAAAATATAATAGTTATGTTAGGGTGGTGTGTTTATTGGTGATTTTTTTCTTCTATTTTCCAAACTTCATATACTATTGATATATTTGGTTTATAATCATAACAGCTTTATTGAGGATCAATTTATATAACAAAAAATCTATCTGTTTTATGTATACAGTTCAGTGCTTTTTATTTTATTTTATTTTTAGTGCTTTTTAATATAGTACAGAATTGTACAACATCACCAAAACCTATCACCCTGAAAAGACTGCTTGTGCAAGTTTGTAATCCCTTCTTGTTTACACCTCAGCCCCAGGCGATAGCTAATCTGTTTTTTTGCCTCTACAAAGTCACTTCTTTTGGACATTTCATACAGATGGAATTAGGCAAAAATGGTCTTTGGTGGGCTTCCCTAGTGGCTCAGCAGTAAAGAATCTTCCTGCAATGCAGGAGACACAGGAGACCCATATTCAGTCCCTAGGTGGGGAAGATCCCCTGGAGGAGCATATGGCAACCCATTCTAGTATTCTTGCCTGGGAAATCCCATGAACAGAAGGCCACGGTCCATGGGGTCGCAGAGTCTGAAGCAACTGAGCACAGCATAGCACAAGCACATGATCTTTTGTGTCTGGTTTATTTCAGTATATAATGTATGGGAGTTCAAAAAAAGAGTATGCCACTGTCATTGCAAAACAAAAAAACAAAACAAAAAGCAGTGGTTGTTCCTTGGCATGGTTGTCCTTTACATTTTCATCCAAACTTCCAATAACAGCCAGGGTCCTGGCAGAAACAGATGCCCACTTGGAGAGGTCAATTCAAGAGAGTTTAATGGAAGCACTGTTTAGAGAGGGACTGGTTAAGTGAAGGGACCCGATGGTGCATCATCCAAGGCCTCCCATCAGACAGAATCTGGTCCCACCTTGAAGCCTAGAGGACAGAGGGGAAGAGCAGTGGTGCTGGAACCTGCAGAGTAGGGCCAGATGAGCTGGCACAGAGGGAGTTGGTGGACGGTGGGTACCAACATCCCGGCCCTGCTCCCTGTCCTCCATCTTTATCTGCTGCCTCCTATTGGCTAAACCCAGTGGGAAGATAGCAAATTGGGAGCTCCTAGAGGTCAGCCTTCAGGGCAAGAGGAGAGCAGAGAAAGGCCATGTATGTGTGTAGAGGGGCCACAGAGACCCCAGAGCACAGTTTTCCATTCGCGTCTCCCTGTCTCCACATCCTCCAGCACTGTGCACTTAATCCCACTACGGCACTTGGAAACCTTCCCCATGCTGTGAACTTTTACATCCTCTTGCCTTTTACAAACTGGTGCCTGATTCTGGGATGCTCTGTCTTCTTGTCTTCAACCCTTGTTCAGACAATTCCAATGGGAGGGGACTGTTCTGACCTCTGTGCTCCACTGTGTGTGTGTGTGTGTACTCATTTATGTCTAGCTCTTTGCGACCCCATGGACTCTAGCCCACCAGGCTCCTCTGTCCATGGGATTTCCCAGGCAAGAATACTGGAGTGGGTTGCCATTTCCCTCTCCAGGGGATCTTCCTGACCCAGGGATCTCACATGAGTCTCCTGCATCTCCTTCACTGGCAGGCGGATTCTTTACCAGTGGGCCACCTGGGAAGCCACCATAGGAGGTTTGGTCTTTTAGAAGAGCATTAGCACATTTTGCTGTAATTCTGTGTTGGCGTGACTCTCTATTTCCCTGGAGGGAAGTAGCTGTTTTAGTCATGATGCTCGGACTAGCGCCCATCACATGGTAGGTGCCCGAATAATATTTGTCCAAAGGAACAGTGCCTTCTAACTTTTCTGTGTTCCTGCCACTCCATCCCATTAGCATCATCCCCAGTGCTGTCTTCTGGCTCAGAGGATGGATTTTAGTGTGCTGGTAAATGATGAATAATCTTACATTTTAGAGATGCTCTCAGATAAGGCAACTGCATCATGACCTCTGACTTTAGGAACAAGCACACAACCTAATGAAGGTGGGAAGTAAGAGTGTGAAAGCTCCTTTTGTACAGATGCAGAGTGACTTCCTCACCATTTTATTTATTGAAAAAATATTTTATTTGTTTATTTAGCTGGGCCAGGTCTTAGTCATAGCTCATGGTATCCTTGAGCTTCATTGTGGCATGTGAACTCTTGGTTGCAGCATGTGGGATCTAGTTCCCTGACCAGGGATTGAATCTGGGCCCTCTGCATTGGGAGTGTGAAGTCCTAGCCACTGGACCACCAACTCCCTGGGAAGGTTTTTAAATTTAATTATTTTTGGCTGTACTGCACAGCATGTGGGATCTTAGCTCTTAAACCAGGGATTGAATCTGTGCCCTTTGCATTCACAGTGCAGAGTCTTAATCACTGTACTGCCGGCAAAGTCCCTTCCTCAACATTTTAAGCAGCTCCAAGCATTTCATTTTCTCCAGGGCCTCTATCCCAAAGGAAGGGAACCTCTCTAACTTTTTGCTTAGCACTCAGCTTGCCCTCTCTGATTAGGGAGACAGTAACCATCTCTTGGACTGCAAGGAGATCAAACCAGTCAATCCTAAAGGAAATCAGTCCTTAATATTCATTGGAAGGATTGATACTGAAGCTGAAACTTCAATATTTTGGCCACCTGATTTGAAGAACTGACTCACTGGAAAAGACCCTGATACTGGGAAAGGTTGAAGGCAGGAGGAGAAGGGGATAACAGAGGATGAAATGGTTGGATGGCATCACTGACTCAATGGATATGAGTTTGAGCAAGCTCTAGGAAGGAGCCGGTGATGGACAGGGTAGCCTGGCATGCTGCAATCCATGGGGTCGCAAAGAATTGGACACGACTGAGCAACTGGACTAAACTGAAGTGAACCATCCCTAAAGCAGAGCCAACAGAGTGAAGCTAAGACAGTGAGTGAAGTGGCATGAGCCAGGCATTCACAGATGCCCAATAAGAGCTCAGCCCATTGGAAAAATCTGCCTTTGAGACTATCACCCATTTCTCTCACTTTGTTGGTTCTCAAGCTCCTATAAAAGTCCTCAAAGGAAAGAAAAACAACAGTTTTCACATTCAGGTGCCCTCCCAGCTGAAATAGATGCCTCTGTGTGCGGCCTCGAGTCCAGTGGCATTTCCTGACTGGCCACTGCAGTGGGCATTCCATCAGGAGCTTTGTTCTCCAAGTATCATCCCTGGCAGGGAGACTCCAGGCCACAGAACAGATTTAAAAAAACTCTGAATCCTGGGCCACAGAGCAAAGTTAGTTCTCTGGCAAGAGAAGGAGGAACGGCATTTGGGAGGGTAGCTACTGGATCCCAAGAAAAATACAGAATGAGTACAATGCCATCCAGATGACCATGAAAATGCCCCTTTCAGGAATGGTCCAGAGGGTAGAGTGATGGAACAAGAAGATGATCCTTTGAGTAGATCCTTGTCCAAACCCTGCCTCTGACACTCATTGGCTGGGGTAGGGGGTGAGGGGCAGCATGAGGGTTCTCAGGACACTATTAAAACAAGATTTCCTGTTGGCCTCTTCCCAGGAAGGCAGCATAGCATAATCGCAAGGGCATGGCTTTGGAATGACACAGACTTGAGTTTGAATGTGAGTTCTGTTATTTACTAAAGCGTGCACTGCCATTTTGCATAGGATTTTTAGCTGGGCACATTAGCCACTGAGCTAAAAGCTGCATTTCTCAGCCTACCTCATGGCTGGATATGATTGTATAACTAAGTTTTGGGATCCCAAGTGGGAGTGAATATGCAACTTACTCACTTGCCCTGAAAAGTGAAGAAGCATGTACCACCCTTCCCCCTCCTGACTTTCCTATTGTCTGGAAAGTAAACAGGGGGTCAGGGGAGTCTGCTTGGATCATGCAAATCCCCCAGGTGACTGGCAGAAGCAAACCCAATTCATCTCTCTGTGTGTTAGTTGCTCAGTCATGTCTGACTCTTTGCGACCCATGGACTGTAGCCCACCAGGCTCCTCTGTCCATGGAATTTTCCAGGCAAGAATACTGGAGTGGGTTGCCATGCCCTTCTCCAGGAAATCTTCCCAATCCAGGGGTTGAACCCAGGTCTCCTGCATTGCAGGCAGATTCGTTACTGTTTGAGCTACTTGGGAAGCCCAATTCATCTCTGGAGCAATGCAACTTCTATTTAGGCCTCAAAGAATTCCATAGATAAAGAACCGAGGCATAAATGTTCACAAGACAGAGACTGAGAAAAAAATATATGCAAATAACATATCTGAGAAAAGACTTTGTCTTAGTTCATTCAAGCTGCTATAACAAAGTACCACAGACTGGGTGACTGATAAACAAGTGAGAGGTATTTCTTGCAGTTCTGGAGACTGAAGTCCAAGATTTGGATGACGGCATGGTTGGGTGCTAGTGACAGCTACTCTCTGTATCCTCACGAGCCAGAGGGAGAGTTAAGGAGCTCTCTGGGGTCTCTCTGTTGTTGTTTAGCCACTTAGTTCTGTCTGATTCTTTGCAACTGCTTGGACTGTAGCCTACCTTGCTCCTCTGTCCATGGGATTTCCCAGGCAGGAATACTGGAGTGGGTTACCATTTCCTTCTCCAGGGGATCTTTGGAAGGTGGATTCTTTACCGCTGAGCCACCTGGGAAGCACCTGGGGTCTCCTTACAAGGCCACTGATCCCATACATGAGGACCCCACCCTCATGACCTCCCAAAGGCCCACCTCCTAATACTATCACACTGGGGGTTAAGATTTCAATATGTGAATTCTAGGGGGACAGAAACACTCATTTTATAACAGGTCTGTGTGCAGAATAAAGAAAGAACTCTTAACAACTCAATAATAAGAAGATAAACACTCGATTAAAATGGGCAAAAGATTTGATTAGACAGTTCACTGAAGAAGATAAGCAAATGGTTAATAAATGACGAGAAGACGCTTAGTATTAATACCATTAGTCATTAGGGAAATGCAAGTTAAAACTTCAATGAAGTACAGTTTGACACCCATTACAATGGCTACAATCAGAAACAGACAACAACAAATATTGACAAGAATGTGGAGAAATCAAAATCCTCAAGTATTACTATTGGTAGGAAGCTGCTTTGGAAAAATGTTTCACAGTTTCTTAAAACTTAAACATAAAGTTGCCATATGACCCAAAAATTCCACTCTTAGATATAATACCCAAGACAAATGAAAACATATGCCCACATAAAGACTTGCATAATGTTCATAGCATCATTAATCACAAAATGGAAACAAGCAATTAGTGAATGGATAAACCAAATGAGCTATGTTCATACAGTGAAAGACTAGGTGGAATGCTGAGTGAAAGAAGCCAGACACAAAAGGCACATGTTGCATAATTCCATGTATATGGAAAGCCCAGAAAAGGCAAAATTTTAGAGACAGAAAGTAGACTAATGGTTGCCTGAGAGTAAGAGAAGAAATTAACTATGAGTGAGTATAAGAGTTCTTACTGGGATGATATAAAAGTTCTAAAATTGCATTAAGATAATGGTTATATTACATTACACAACTCAATAAAGTCACAAAACTATTGAATTGCACACTTAAAATGATAAATTTTATGAGATATAGATTATACTTCAATAAAGTTCAGACATAGAATTTTATACCATTAAATTTTTCTTTTAAGAACAAAAGCAAAAAAATTTTCAGATAAGCACAAATCAAGAAAGATTTTAAAAAGACAGTTTAAAAAAACAGACATTTTAAAAAGGAATCTTTAAAGGAGACAATTTAAGAAAAATAATATGGGAAGGAAGATTGAGGAAGGAGAAAAGATGAGCAAATAAACTAGGAAGGGAAGAAAATGAATTAACCTGATCCAAGGCAACTATAGAAGATTGCATAATTACCTTCTCAGAAAAAAGAGTTTATAAATAATTAGAATTAATGAGATTTTAGCAAAGCTGATGTATTGATGGTCAATATGCAAAATTCTGTTATACTCAAACACACCACCAATAATGTTTGAAAATATAATTGAAATGATAAGATTTATAAGATAAACAAAATATGCAAAGTATGAAATTAACCAGACATATGCAAGCTCTTTATGGAGAAAATTGCAACACTTTCCTGAAAGACGTTAAAAAAATTAAGCTGAATTAAGAACTAAATCATGTTCTTGGATAAGAAGATTCATCACTGTAAAGATATTGATTATTCACAACATAGTTTAATGTAGTTCCAAGAAAAGCCCTAACAAGATCATTTGTGAAACTTCAAAAGACTTCTAAAATTCATATTGAAAAGAAAAAACCCAAGATTAGCTAAGACACTGTTGAAGAACAAAGTCTTGGGGATTAATCAGCTTAATATAAAATAATTAAGATCATGTGGTACTAGAGCAGGAATGGATAAGTAGATCACTGGAGTAGTACAGAGAGATCAGAAGCAGACATAAACATATACAGAAACCTGAATTATTACAAAATAGTATTGCAAATAAGCGGGGAAAGGATGAACTATTCAATAAGTGATGCTAGAACATTCTTGATAAACGATCCCTGGGGACTGGAGGGACATTGAATACCTACCTCACACCACACATAAAAGCAATTCCAAGTGGGCTAAGCACTAAACAATGAAATGCAAATCTATACATGGGACCAGATTATGTAAAAACCACACACACACACACACACACACAGAGTATATGTGAAAACTGGTGAAGACGGAATAAGGTCTGTCATCTAGCCAAAGTTTCTGGGTTTTTACATTGTATTACAGGTATACACGATGTCACTTCTATTTGTTATTTTTGCAACTCCCTGTGAGTTTATAATTATTTCAAAATTAAAAGTTAAAAAAAGGAAAAGCTATTAAATGTTTAGAAGACAATACAGAATGTGTTAATGACCTCAAGGTGGAAGACTTTCTTAGCCAAGATAGAAGATGTAGAAGCCATAAAGGAAAAGATGAATAAATATGATTACACTAAAGTTAGAAACTTCTTCATAAAATGACACCTTTTATAAAGAAGATAAGAATACAAGAAAAGACATGTGCAACATATATAGTCACCAAAGAATGAGCCTCTAGAATATAAAAATAACTATGCATCATCAAGAAACAGAAAAACAAGACTTCCCTGGTGGTCCAGTGGTTAAGATTCCACCTGCCAATGTGGGGGACGTGGGTTCAATCCCTGGCCTGAGAAGATTTCACATGCTGCCAGGCAACTAAGCCCACGCACTGCAAATATTGAGATCTGAGCAGCAACTACTGAGCCCATGTGTCTGGGAACCCATGTTCTGCAGTAAGAAAAGCCACTGCGATGAGCAGCCCTTTCACTGCAACTATAGAAAGCCTGCACACAGCAACAAAGACCCAGTGCAGCCAAAATCAAAAACAGATAAACAAAAATAAAGCCAAAAACAACCCAGTAGAAAGATGGGCAAAAGGTACCGTAGACATGTTCAGAGAAAAAATAAAAATAGCCTAGATATATGTGAAAAAAAATTCCCCAATCTACTTAGTAGTCAGGGATGCGTGAAATGGAATCTCAATGAAATACCATTTTATACCCAACAGATGAGCAAAAATTTAAAAATCAGACAGTGTTAAGTGTAGAAAGGGATGTAGAGAAATAGGAACTCGCAAATACTGAGGATGGAATTACCCACTGTGGACATCTGGCAATAGCTACTAAAACCGAACATATACATATCACATGACCCAGGAGTGTTGGTGATAGGCAAAAACTGGAAGTAACACAAATGTCCATCAATAGTTGAACAGATACATTGTAGTCTATTTACATGATGGAATACTATACAGCAATTAAAATGAACAGAACATAACTCTACAAAACAAAATGAATGAATCTCACAAGCACAAGTTTGAATGAAAGAAGCCAGACACTAAGGAATATGTAGAGGATGATTCCATTCCCAAAACAGGCCAAATTAAACTATATTCCCTAGTGAGGCACTCATAGAGGGTAAAACAAAATGAAATGGAAAAAAAAAAAAAAGATTACTTCAAAAGTCAGGAAAGTGGTTATTCTGGGGGATTAGGGGAGTGGGATTTGCTTTTAATCAGCGAGGAGCAGACAGATACCTTCTGAGGTACTGGCAGATAGTCTCAATCTAGACCTGAGTCATGGTCTTTTTGATGTCCATTTGTAATTATTTCTTGGACTTCCCTGGTGGCTCAGACGGTAAAGCGTCTGCCTATGATGCGGGAGACCCAGGTTCGATCCCTGGGTCCGGAAGATCCCCTGGAGAAGGAAATGGCAACCCACTCCAGTACTCTTGCCTGGAGAATCCCATGGATGGAGGATCCTGGTAGGCTGTAATTATTTCTTAGTTTGTATACACGGTACAGATGGCGCTAGTGTAAAAACAAAAACAGAAACCCATTTGCCAGTGCAGGAGATGTAAGAGATGCAGGCTTGATCCCTGGGTCTGCAAGATCCCCTGGAGGAGGGCATGGCACCCCACTCCAATATTCTTGTCTGGAGAACCCCATGGACAGAGGAGCCTGGGGGGCGGGGCTTATGGTCCACGGGGTTGCAAAGAATCGGACACAACTGAAGCACTTAGTCAGACACAACTGAGCACACACACGCACACAGACTTTTCTATATGTGCGTCTCCCAATGAAAGAGGAGGGAAACGTAGAGTGCATTCTACTCTATATTTCTTCTATTACAGCCTTTATCACCAGATTACAATTGCTCATTGCACAGTTGACCCATTACCATATAAGACCCAGGATTGCAGGAATCATGTCCAGTTGTCCGTTTAGCCTTGCTGAGCACTGAGGAAGCGCTCAGTGATTGTTCAGGGAGTGAACAGCAACCTGCCACTCTTTGAAGCAAACCCTGAGCTCGTGAAATGGCATCTGATTTTACAGCCTAACTTACCCTTCTGCCCAGGAATAACAGAAAAAGACTCAAGCAGCAACCCTCCCCTCCACATAGGCACTGGGACCACAGTGAACCAGAGAGAGTGGACACAGCCAGTTGGTTGCCAGCTCTCAGCACATCACAGAATGTGAGACAACTTGTGGAGAGAAACTACAGCTCAGCTGGATGGCTCGTGATTTAAGGCCTTCGGCATCCTTGGTGGATGGTCTGTGGTGAGGACTGTCAGGGAAATGTGCCCGCCTGGAGCCAGCCCCTGTCTAGTGAGGTCCCTGGAGAAACTTAAAGCAACGACAACAGCCCTGGGTTTGTTTACATCGCATGGCTCTCTGCTTACGACCTGACATCAAGCCGCTGAACCCAGCTGCCTGGTAGATGATAGCAGTTTGCCTCCCCAACATGGGTCCCAGCAGACGGGGGAATAAGGAGGAAAGAGGTCAGGGAATCAGACAGTCTTTTGTTCCACAGGAAAACTGTGGTCTAGTGATTCAATCAGAAAACCTGCATTTCTGCCTTCCTGCTGCCATAGGCTTGGAATGTGATCGCTAGCAAAGCCTGAGTCAAGTTAACGCACAGCGGTTGAGTCACAAAGGTCAGAGGTGCTGGGGCTCACATATGGAATGGTCTAGGGGTACACACTTGGTGCTCACACATTCACTCAACAAGCATGCCTTGAGTGCCCACCATGGCAGGTGTTGTGGGGGCCCCAGGGGTAGTGTCCAGAGAAGAGAGTCAGATCACCTTTCCAGATTAGACTGGTGCAGGTTGTTGCTCAGGAAGGCACAGACATGGTGGAATTGACTAGCAGTCTCAAGATACTGGTCCTAAAGGAGTTTCCTTGAGGATGGAACTCAGGAGTTTTAGGACCAAGGAAAGGAGGCATCACATTGCCAGATTTCTCATGGGAAGCCCTGGAACAGGCTGGGGAATGTCAATGCTTACAATACAAATTCTGGGTTGACTGAACTATAAAGGGAGACACAGATGTTTTGGGAAAGACTCCCAACTTTTGAAGTTATATCAAGAAGAGTAACTATCTTTTTTAAAGACACGTGCCTTGCTATCACGTTAGAGACAGCATGCTAGGCTAACAAAAGCATGAGCACCGAACCTCTCCATAGCCCCAGTAGCATTTATGGAGCCCTGGCTAATGCCCAAACAGTCCTTGGGCGGTGGGATACACACTGAGCCCCTCACCACTATAACACAATGGGCTTATGCTGTAATGGGGCTACATGAAACACTTTGTCCTTTTTCTTAAGAGTTCATCCCAGCACATTTTTTTAAATTGAGCACTCCTGCCAAAATATGGAAAATATTCAGTGATCTTGTAAGAAGCAGGTTTGTTAACTTACATAAATATTGATACTGAGAGGTGACAGGCAAGCATGCAGCTGTTTATAAGAATCATATACATTTCTGATCATTTATGTCATTAACCTTCTCAAATCTAAACTTAGAATTCCCACTCCATGTAATGTTTTTTGAATAGTACATAAAAGTGTGTGAAATTTGGGTATTCTCAACTCTATATTTAGTTAATCAAAGAATTTTATGCATTCTGAACTCTTACGTGTTTAATTATGGATTTGAAAATTTAAAGAAGCATAAAATAGTTAAACTATGGTAGAAACTTTGAGAAACCATGGAAGAAAAATTAATTAAACATCAAAGGCGAGAGCAGGTAGACTGCAAGACTGATTTGAAAGTCTACTGGTGTCTCAGTCAGTAAAGAATCTGCCTGCAATATAGGAGACCACGGTTCGATCCCCAGGTTGGGAAGATCCCATAGAGAAAGAACTAGCATTCTCAGTCATATCCAGCTCTTTGCAATGCCATGGACTGGGGCTTGCCAGGCTCCTCTGTCCATGGAATTCTCCAGGCAAGAATACTGGAGTGGGTTGCCATTCCCTTCTCCAGGGAATCTTCCCAATCCAGGGATTGAACCTGAGTCTCCCGCATTGTAGGCAGATTCTTCACCATCTGACCCACCAGGGAAGCCCAATTGTGGTCTAACTTATAATTAACACCCTGTGTACTTTTTTCTTTTTATGTGAAAATTTAATAAAAGATATCCTGTCCTATAAACTCTAATATATACATAAATATATATATCCAAAATTGCTGCAGATGGTGACTGCAGTCATGAAATTAAAAGACACTTACTCCTTGGAAGAAAAGTTATGACCAACCTAGACAGCATTTTCAAAAGCAAAGACATTACTTTGCCGACTAAGGTCCGTCTAGTCAAGGCTATGGTTTTTCCAGTGGTCATGTATGGATGTGAGAGTTGGACTGTGAAGAAAGCTGAGTGCCAAAGAATTGCTGCTTTTGAACTGTGGTATTGGAGAAGACTCTTGAGAGTCCCTATGACTGCAAGGAGGTCCAACCAGTCCATTCTGAAGGAGATCAGCCCTGGGATTTCTTTGGAGGGAATGATGCTAAAGCTGAAACTCCAGTACTTTGGCCACCTCATGTGAAGAGTTGACTCAATGGAAAAGACTCTGATGCTGGGAGGGATTGGGGGCAGGAGGAGAAGGGGATGACAGAGGATGAGATGGCTGGATGGCATCACTGACTCGATGGACAAGAGTTTGGGTGAACTCCGGGAGTTGGTGATGGACAGGGAGGCCTGGTGGGCTGAGATTCATGGGGTCGCAAAGAGTCAGACATGACTGAGCATCTGAACTGAACTGAACTGACATATATATTTACACAAACAGCTCATACAACTCAATATAAAAAAAAATTTTTTTTAATGGGCAGAAGACCTAAATGAACATTTCTCTAAAGATTTACAGATGGCCCAACAGGCACATGAAAAGATGCTCAACATTGCAATTACTAGAGAAATGCAAATCAAAACTACAATGAGGTATCACCTCACATCAGTCAGAATGGCCATCATCAAAAAAACCTATAAATAATAAATGCTAGAGACGATGGAGAAAAGAGAACCTTTCTACACTGTTGGCGGGAATACAAATTGGTGCAGCCACTATAGAGAACAGTATGGAGGTTCCTTAAAAGACTGAGTTACCATAAGACCCAGCGATCTTGTTCCTGGGCAATATATATATATATATAAGAAAAGGTGAAAACTTGAATTCAAAAAGATACATGTACCCCAGTGTTCACAGTAGCACTATTTACAATAGCCCAGACAACCAACAAACTAAACGTTTGTTGACAGATGGATGGATAAGGAAGATGTGATATACATGAATATTATTCAGTCATAAAAATTAATGACATTTGCAGCAACATGGATGAACCTAGAAATTACCATAATAAGTAATTCAGACAGAGAAGGATAAATATCATATGAATCATTCATAGCAGAATCTTAAAAAATGATATAAATAAACTTACTTACAAAACATAAATAGACTCACTGATAATAGAAAACCAACTTATGGTTAGCAAAGTGGAAAGGGGTGGGGGAGGGATAAATTAGAAGTTTGGGATTAAAAGATACATACTACTATATATAAAACAGATAACCAACAAGCATCTACTGTATAGCACAGAGAATTATATTCAGTACATTGTAATAACATATAATAGAAAAGAATCTAAAAAAATCTTTATATGTGAATATATAAAGATTTGGGCTTTAGCCACAGCAGATTTGGAAGCCATGGAGGGTATTGTCAGACCTGGGATTTTATGAGTAATCATGAAGACACTGTGATGTCCAGTTCAGTGAAGAACGAGACTAAATACAGGCCAGGCTGGAGAAGACCACAACAGCCTAGGGAGGCGGGATGAGGCTGCAACAAGGGAAGGAAGGACATTGGGGTGAGGAGAGGAGCTGGTCTGAGAAGCATGTTGGTGATAGACAGAAAGATCTTGGAGTCACTTGGCTTATGGAGGAGAGCTGGACCACACCATGACTCTGGTGAGGATAAGTCCAGGGCATAGAGGTTACAGGCTGAGGGACAGACCTGAGACGGATTCAATATGGGGGATGTTGAGGTCTTTGCAGAAATGTCAAAGGGATCACCCAGGGAAGAAACTTAGAGAGAGAAAGAACACTTAAGGGAGGGCAGAGGAAGAGAAGACAGTGGAGGAGGTAGAGAGAGCTTAGTTGGCTCCGAAAGGTTGCTCTTTCTTATCATCTTACAAAGAAAAGAGCTCCTTTTCTTGAGTGCCTCCAGCATCCTGGGCCCTTAGCCTCTATGACCTCTTTTTATCTTGGCTCTGCATTACTGACCTTTCTGTGTCCTTTCCTATGTCACCGTGGTGGGACTGTGGACCTCCAGCCTTCGTGGCGAGGTGAGCTCTGTGGCTACTTCCCCTGCACAGGCCAGACCAGCCGTGACCCTTGGCTCAGGCATGGACAGAATGGAAGGACCCCCTGAATGACTTTTTGGACCCTACCCAATTTCTTTAAACAATTCAGCTCTAAAGAAATAGCCCTTATCGTGGAAATCTATAGTTTCAGGTGCCTCAAAATGGGCTTCCCTGGTGGCTCAGACAGTAAAGAATTCTGCAGTGCTGGAGACCTGGGTTTAATCCCTGGGTCAGAAAGATCTCCTGGAGGAGGGCATTGCAACCCACTCCAGTACTCTTGCCTGGACAATCCCATGGACAGAGGAGCCTGGTGGGCTACAGTCCATGGGTCGCAAAGAGTCAGACACAACTGAGCGACTAAGCACACACTGCCTCAAAGCAGCCCACTTGGGAGTTTGTTTCCCATAACAGCCCTCCCCTGAAATAGTGCCTGAGGCTCTCTCTTAGTCAAACAAAAACGACACTGTGCTCACACTCTGCCTGTAGAGTGGCCTTAGAACTCAAGACCATGCTTCTCATGGGAACAAAGCCAGATGATGCTCAGGATCTAGTTAACGGAGTACAGTCTTTGCTGGGAGAGCACAATCTCCAGGTGTTAGCCCACGGCTGGGAACAGTGTTCACTGTAAGAACCTGGATAATCGTTTACAAGAGCCTGCTCGGTGTCAGGTTCAGTGCGAGGCCCGGTGGGGAGGGGCAGGGCGGGGGGATGGGATATGGCCTCACTATTGACTGCTTCAAGGAGAGGAAAGACAGAGGCCTGGAGTCTGTAAAGATAAGTATGGCCCATCTTAGACAAGTCCTAGGGAGACAGATACAGAGGCAAATCCATTGCAGAGAAATGAAATAGGCTGGCAACCTTCCCTAATATCAATTTTCACACATTAAAAATAAGATTATCTTGGGGACTTCCCTGATGGTCCAGTTGTTAAGACTCTGTGCTTCCAGCAGATGAACAGGTAAGAAAGTTGTGGTACATATACACAATGGAATATTACTCAGCGATTAAAAAGAACATATTTGAATCAGTTCTAATGAGGTGGATGAAACTGGAGCCTGTTATACAGAGTGAAGTAAGTCAGAAAGAAAAACACTTATACAGTATATTAACTCATATATATGGAATTTAGAATGATGGTAATGATGACCCTGTATACGAGACAGCAAAAGAGACACAGATATAAGTAACAGACTTTTGGACTCTGTGGGAGAAGGCAAGGGTGGGATGATTTGAGAGAACAGCATTGAAATATGTATATTGCCATATGTAAAATAGAGCAGCAGTCCAAGTTCAATGTATGAAACAGGGCACTCAAAGCCGGTGCACTGGGACAACCCAGAGTGGGGGGAGGTGGGAGGGGGATTTGGGATTGGGGACACATGTATACCCGTGGCTGATTCATGTCAATGTATAGCAAAAACCCCCACAATATTGTAAAGTAATTAGCCTCCAATTAAAATAAATTGCTGTATGGCTCAGGAAACTCAAACAGGGCGGGGGTTGGGGGTTGGTTATGTATCAACCTAGAGGGGTGGGATGGGAAGGGAGATGGGAGGGAATTTCAAAAGGGTGGGGATATATGTATACCTATGCTGATTCATGCTGAAGTTTGACAGAAAACAGCAAAATTCTGTAAAGCAATTATCCTTCAATAAAAAATAAATTAATAAAAAGAAAACAAAAAAATAAAAATTTTAAAATGGGGCATGTGTAAGCCTATATCAAGTTAAAAAAAAAAAAGACTCCGTGCTTCTTTTGAAGAGGGCATGGGCTTGATAACTGGTCAGGGAGCTAAGATCCCACGTGTAAGCGCGGCAAAGAAAAAATTAGAATATCTTGAGAAAAGTTTTTTTTATACTAATAAAAGGTAAATTAGAAGCTTCATCTCTGCTTAGACTTGAGGGAAAACTTATATTAAATACTGTGGTAAAGGAGAAGAATCGACAGTTAACATAAAACATCACACTGAGCTAAAGAGTTTGTATTTCTTTCTGTTGTTGTTGTTTAGTCACTAAGTCATGTCCGACCCTTTGCAACCCCAAAGACTATAGCCCGTCAGGCTCCTCTGTCCACTGGATTTCCCAGGCAAGAGTACTAGAGTGTGCTGCCATTTCCTTCTCCAGGGGATCTTCCCCGTCCAGGAATCAAACTTGAGTCTCCTACTTGGCAGGCAGATTCTTTACCACTGAGCCACCCGGAATACCTGTATTTCTCTTTATTTGCCATCAATTCTATATGTTTAAGTCTTATTTAAAATGGTATATTTTTATATAGAAAGTAAAAATCAATTTAAATTGCTTATTCTCTGCTCTTTTGACATCTAAAATGATCTTTCTATAAAAACATACTTTAGTAGAATCTTTGGATTATTTATCCAGGACTAAGGAGAATTTGTCAACAAAGGTCCGTCTAGTCAAGGCTATGGTTTTTCCTGTGGTCATGTATGGATGTGAGAGTTGGACTGTGAAGAAAGCTGAGCGCCGAAGAATTGCTGCTTTTGAACTGTGGTGTTGGAGAAGACTCTTGAGACTCCCTTGGACTGCAAGGAGATCCAACCAGTCCATTCTGGGGGAGATCAGTCCTGTGTGTTCTTTGGAAGGAATGATGCTAAAGTTGAAACTCCAGTACTCTGGCCACTTCATGTGAAGAGCTGACTCACTGGAAAAGACTTTGATGCTGGGAGGAACTGGGGGCAGGAGGAAAAGGGGACGACAGAGGATGAGATGGCTGGATGGCATCACCAACTCGATGGACATGAGTCTGAGTGAACTCCAGGAGATGGTAATGGACAGGGAGGCCTGGCGTGCTGTGATTCATGGGGTCACAAAGAGTTGGACACAACTGAGTGACTGAACTGAACTGAACTGAAGGAGAATCTATCTGTGAGATTTCAAGATTAGATGTAGGCACTATTATTCAGCTGGCACAAGCTTATCCACATGAAAAGAATAAATTTAAAAATTGATGCCTATGAAAACATCAGTATATAAAATTATTATAATCACAACATTGTTTATAATAGTGAGAAGTTAAAAACAAACAAAATGCACAACAGTGGGGAACTGAAGGAATTCATTGTGGATGTAACTACAAAGTAGTTCTACATTATTGCTGCTAAAAATGATGCTGTAAATTTCTGGGGTTTTGAGTGTGAGGCTGGGTATACAAATTTTACCATGTCCTCCTCTTTCCTTAAGATTCTGACCAAAAGGAAATCACTGGACAAAAGGGTATAAAATAATGGCATTATTACTAACAAGGGAACCACCAGTAAGCAATACCAGCCCACAGGAGAACAGGACTTGGAGCTGATGCCAAAGTAGAGCCTCCTCCTTCCCCTGGTTACAGACCTAAGGACTTGTGTGTAGGAATGAGTAGGCCCAGCCAGTTATCTGAGTCCAGATCCCCTACTGGCATCATGGACTTGGCTTGTCTCACTTGCATGGTTACTGCAGGAAAAAAAGAGAGAGAGAATAAAAGAGGGAGGCACTGGGCCTTGCCCTGGATGAGCTTACCACAGGGAGAGAGGAAGCTAAGGAGAGGTCAAGTGGGCCCACCCTCAGGAGTTGGCCTTTAACGTTTTAACTCTGCCCACTAGCCAAACAGAGCCTGATGCTGGGCCTCAGTAGAAGAGCTACTTCTGCCCACTTGAGAAGAGTGACTGAATGTAGAGAGAGAAAATAGAAGAAGGAGGTCCTTCCAACCCTCTCCAAGGGAAAGGAGATATGGGTTCCCTCCTCTATTTGTTGTGGTAGAAATACAAAAAGAACAGTGTTCTCCTCCCCCAATACATAGAAACATGAAAAGAATACTCTGATATATGGTTATTGTGTTATTTATATTCTCATATATAAAATATAACATTTAAAAATATTTTTTCTTTATAAACAGATTTTTTTTTAACCATTAGCATTCATTACTTTTTAAAAGTAATTCATTTTAAAAATACCAATAAAAATAGTAACATTAGGGTAAGCTGGGTAAAGTATGTATCAGAACTCTATATTTGCAACATTTTCATAACCCACTCCAGTGTTCTTGCCTGGAGAATCCCAGGGACAGGGGAGCCTAGTGGGCTGCCATCTATAGGGTTGCACAGAATCAGACATGACTGAAGTGACTTAGCAGCATCAGCAGCAGCATAACTTTTAAATTATTTTTTAAAAATCTTAGGAGATTCTAGCCTTGTAAATACTATAACATGATAGAAAAGTGTTTGATGTCATAAATATCATCCAGTAAACTGGGTTTACCTATGCTTTCTGTCCTAGCTGATATAGAGTAGTAGGAACTGAATATACCTACCTACTTGAAATAGCCAAAAACTGGATAAAAATGGTTTTTAAGACATTGGACAACAAGCAACGAAGGTCAGGGATCTTGGAGAGCTGGGAAACAACTAAGGGAAGCCTACAATTACCCCAGTAGAGAGAATTTACAGGCTGTAGCATGGAGAGAGGGGACCCAGGTGAATCCTTGGTGCTCTCCCTGAGTTGAGGAGATGGAACTGGGAGTTTGGTGAAGCCAAAGTGAGTAGGTTTCACAGGGCCAAGCACCAGAGATGTGAAAGCTACACAGAAAGAAAATTCCAGAGATCCTCAGAGCAGCCAGCTGAGCACTGAAGAGTACATTCACATGAAGAAATTGCCCAAAGCCGGAAAAAGAACCACCCTAAAGGATTAAAAGGAACAATCCTCAGAGGTCACACAGAACTGAAAATAGTGCTTGTTCCCACAAGCCAGATGGAAAAACTCATAATTCCAGAGGGCAATGGTAGAATACACAGGAAGCTGTTGCCTCCGCAGTGGGGAATAATTAACCTCAGGTGGAGTCCTCTAGCTCCACCTAACAAGTCATAAAAGCAAACCCCAAAAGCATCAAGATGTTTCCAAGTAACTGAACCATGTCTCAGAACAAAGCTCAAGAATATTTATAAGAATTCTAAAATATCCAGTGCGCCAAAATCCCTGGCATAAAATAAAAAATTGTCAGGCATGCAAAGAAGTAGGAAAATAAGATCCACACTGAGGCAATAAATCAATCAACCCAAACTGACCCATCCTTTAAAAATTGTTAGTCACTGTATTGTATACTTGTAACTTAAACAATACCATCCAGCAACTATACTTCAATAGAAAAATAAAGGGAGGAAAAAAACACTTAAAAAAAAATGACCCAGAACTGATACAGATGATAAAGTTAGTTTAAAAGGACATTAAAACAGTTATTATAATTCTATTCTATATATTTAAGAAACAAATGAAAAGACTGAATATGTTCAAAGGTAACATGGAAGATATAAAAAATATTCAAATAAAACTTCTAGAGATGAAAACCGTGTCTGAGATTAGAGTAATTGGAGATTACACAGAATAGTGAGCCTGAAGACTAGTGAATGATTCAGTGCAATAAAAATGATCCCAAACTATCCAATAGAAAGAAAAAAGAGTGGGAAATAAACGAACAAAGCACCACTGAACCATGAGAGAACTTCAAATATACGTGTAAAAGAAGTCTCCAAGGGAGAATGGGAGAAAGTTGGGAAACAAAAAGTTACTTGAAGAAATAATGGCCAAAAATGTTCCAAATTTGATGAAAACTATAAACTCGCATGTCCAAGAAGTGTGACAAACTCCAAGCACAAGAAACATGAATAAAGCTACACCAAGGCATTGCACAGTTAAATTGCTCAAAACTAACAATAAAGAAAAATTCTTAAAAGCAACCAGAAAAATAAGATGGATTATGTACAGAGGAACAAAGATAAGAAGGTCAGCAGTTATTTTTCTTTGGAAATACTGTGAGAAAAGAGTGGAGCAATATCTTTTAAGGAATGAAGTTTTTAAAAATACAACTTGTCAATCTATAATTCTATATTTAGCAAACATATTTTCCAAGACCAAATGTGAAATAAAAACCTTTTAAGACGTACGAAGCTGAAAGAATCCATCAACAGCAGAACTGCAATATAAACAGTGTTAAAGGAACATCTCTGGTCTGAAGGAAAATGACACAAGATGGAAACAGGGATCTCAGTAAAGGAGTGAATAGCACCAGAGATGTTAACTTCATGGCTAAATAGTAAGATTTTAAAAATCATTTGGTGTGTTAGTCATTCAGTCATGTCAACTCTTTGCAACCCCATGGACTGTAACCTGCCAGGCTCCTCCAATCCACCATGGGATTTTCCAGGCAAGAATACTGGAGTGGGTTGTCATTTCCTTCTCTAGAACATCTTGCTGACCCAGGGGCTGAACCCCAGTCTCCTGCATCGCAGGCAGATTCTTTACAATCTGAGACAACTTAAATGACTTTTGACTGTCTGGGGCAAAAACAGTAACAATATATGATTACATTCATATGTGGAATCTAAAAATATATATATAATACAAAGAGACAAAACAAAAACTAACTCATAGACACAGAGAATCAGAAGAGAAGGGGATTGAGGTGGGTGAAATGGGTGACGAGGGTCAGTTGCATGGTGATGGATGAGAACTAGACCTTTGGTGGTGATCACCTAATAGAATATACAGACATCAAAGTATAACATTGCAAACCTGAAGCTTACATAATGCCATGTACTAATTGTACCTCAATAAAAAGTAAAACAAGGTAGCGCAGAGTTTGTAAAATATGTAGAAGTAAAACATGTGACAATGGCAGAAAGGCCAGGAATGAAGAAATGGAGCCATTCTGTTATAAAGTTCTCATACATCTGAGAAGCCCACTTGCAAGTGGACGTGGTAGGTTAAGGAGGTTGCCATGTGCTTTCTTTCAGGCCTGTTGGGGAAGAACCGATAGGCATGGAAAGATACGGGTCAGGAACATCGGGATCAGGGCTGCTGATGCTGGGGATGGACTTGGGACAGGAGCTGGACACTCCCTCCCTGGTCAGGCAATGCTGCAAGACCAGGGCAAGTGGGAGGAGGCCAGAGCCAGCCTCGAATAAACCATAATTTCTTAGACTCAAAACTGAACTTGAGTGGCAAGAGGGTTGTTTTCAGTATTTCCTCTCACTGGCTCTGCATTTAGCAGTCACGTGGATTGTTCCAGAGCATAACAAATAAGATTCCATATTCTCAGTGGGTGCTATAGTTCATTTCACATTTTTTTGAGGCCAAATACAATAGCGTCACAGATTAAGACTTTCAGATTAAGGAACTGGTCTGTGAGACTGAGGAGCTGAAAAGAATAAACACAGCGAAAAGAAGGCATGATTCAAAGACAACTCAGGGTCTACAATGAAAAAGCCAGATTTCATGAAATGAATTTTAACCAAGAGCAGGCTCCTAAACATACAGTGAAGTAACACACAGAAGTCAGGTTTCTCCACATAGAATAAGACATCCAGGGACTGCCCTGGTGGTCCAGTGGTTAAGAATCTGCCTCGCAATGCAGGAGATGCAGGTTTGAAACCTGGCTGGGGAACTAAGATCCCATGTACCATGGAGCAACTAACCTACATGCTGTAACTATTGAGCCTGCCCACCTGAAGTAGAGAACCTGTGTGCAGCAACCACTGAGCCTGGGTGCCTCAAGCAGAGAGTCCACGTGCCTCAACAAAAGATCCCACAGATGCCATGAAGATCCCATGTGCCAGAATTAAGACTCAATGCAGCCAAATAAATTAATATTTTTAAAAAATAAAAAGAGAACAAATCATTTTAAGAAAAAGCAAGAAAAAAACATCCAGGTGGGGGAGCATATGAAGAAAGCCTTACCTCCATTTCACTGATGAGCAGTACAAAGCTCGCACAGAAAGATTTGCCCAAGGATATGCTCAAATATCAGAATCATGTCTTAAGACTCAGGCTTCTTGCCTTGTGATTTAGACTTCTAACTAATTTTAAATTGGTGCATCTGTGAAACATTTTAATGAAGTATAATATGTAGGCAGAAAAGTGAACAAATAAAGGATCAGAAACCGAACACACCAGCGTAACTAGCATGCAGACCAGGAAACAGAGCACTCCCAGCCCCAGAAGCCACTGCCCCCACCCCTCTCCACTCACTTTCCCTACGAATCGATTATTATTCTGATATTTAAGCACATAGAATACTTTTGTCTGTTTTTTTTTACTTTCTAGAAATGGAAAGATAAATATTTTTTTGCTTCTGTTTGCTTTAGCTAAGCATTTTTTAGTCAGGTTCATCCATATTTTTGCATATTCATATAAGAATTGATGCTTTTGAACTGTGGTGTTGGAGAAGACTCTTGAGAGTCCCTTGGACTGCAAGGAGATCCAACCAGTCCATTCTGAAGGAGATCAGCCCTGGGATTTCTTTGGAAGGAATGATGCTAAAGCTGAAACTCCAGTACTTTGGCCACCTCATGCGAAGACCTGACTCATTGGAAAAGACTGTGATACTGGGAGGGATTGGGGGCAGGAGGAGAAGGGGACGACCGAGGATGAGATGGCTGGATGGCATCACCCACTCGATGGACATGAGTCTGAGTGAACTCCGGGAGTTGGTGATGGACAGGGAGGCCTGGCGTGCTGCGATTCACAGGGTAGCAAAGAGTTGAACACAACTGAGCGACTGAACTGCACTGAACTGATAGACTGTTCAGTCTCATTGCTGTACAGTATCCCATTAAGGTCTTCCCTGGTGGCTCAGGTGGTAAGAAATCTGCCTGCAATGCAGGAGATCCAGGTTATATCCCTGGGTTGGAAAGATTCCCTGGAAAAGGAAGTGGCAACCCACTCCAGTATTCTTGCCTGGAGAATTTCATGGACAGAGCTGCCTGGCAGACTACATAGTCCATGGGATCACAAAGAGTTGGACAGGACTGAGCAACTAACACACACATCCCACTATTTGATTATGCCACAATTTATTCTTTCTATCAAATACTACAAGCACTCAAAGCTATTACAAAGAATGCTGAAATCAAAGTCCTTTTAGGTGGCTTTGATGACTATATGTACACATTGCTGGTGGATACATATTTAAGACTGGAATTGCTGAGTCTATGTATTTAGTAAACACTATAATTGTCAAATTTAAATTTTGGTTATCATAGTTTGAAAATCACCTAACTATAAAATTCGGAATTTGTTTACATCTGGGCATCAGTCTCATATTACTGAATAACTGTCTTCTCTCCTTATTTGGATCATTGGGGAGCAGCTCATGACTTGAACTTTTCTTTTTCTCCTTGGTGCTGGATACTTGGGGCAGGTGTACAGTATCTGTTATATAAATACTTTCTTATCCAAATATACAAAGAACTGCATAGGCATGATTCTGCTCCCAGAAAGAGTCACTGACTCAGACATACATGCAAAAAACGCAAAACACCTCAATAGGAAGAATAACCAAACCAAAATTGGTTTAAAAACTTGAGAGCAGAACTCATGGTTCATAAATCTTTGCCTCCCTCACAGTATCTAATACTGTCTCAAACAGAATAGGTGCTCAATGCCTGTTTGCCAAATGAATGAAATCAAGATAGGGATGACTGTGAATTGCATTCATCACCTACAGCTCAAAAGCAAGCGCCTTTCCAGATGGGAAAACAAGATGAAGGATAGAATTGTGTAAAAGTTGGAGGAAAACATGCTTTAATCCAACTCACAGAAAACATTTCATATAGGAAAGAAACCTAAGTGTTTTATTAATGTTCTGGCCCCTCCCTCCAGAGTCAGAGAAACCCTGGATCTCTTGCCTTGATCCTAAACAATGTAAAACTGAAGAACAGACAAGTTGGAGAGGCTAGACGTTAAACTTTATTCCTCAGTACCTGGAGGCAGTGCAGTGGGAGAAGCAACATTTGAAAAGTTCCAGTAACACCAGAGACAACTGTATCTCTCTGAGACACGCTCACCTTGAAGACTCAAGGTGAGCCCTGGGGTGGTGGCTGACAGAGGGTCTGACCACTGGCACAGACTCTGGTTACTAGGAATTAAGGTTCAGCTTCCCCGTTTATGCAGCAGCAACACTCATAAAGACAGGCTTAAGCCCTAAGAAACTAAGATGAGATGGTAAGCTGTTTCTTGAAAGGGTTTTTTAGAGAAAAGAAGAGCTTTGAAAAGAGATCTGAACTTGACAGTGTCTTGAATCCCTCGACAGACCGTAGGCCCTGGCAGACAGAGAGCATGTTACCCAGACGAGCGTTTCTGCTGAGGCAACACAAAGGAAGTGTCTTTTGTGCATTTCAAAGCCAGAGAGAATGACAAATAGACCTCTGTGAGTTATGCTCATGGCCTGTTTTGACATCTCACAGGAAATCACCGTTCTGCCAAGGAAAAAGCCAAAGGTTTTTGGTCAGGACCCAAAGGAGTCTTTCAAACTTCTCATTAGCAAGCCAGAGGACGGTGGGAGCGTTCTCACCCACCCTGTAAACCACGGTGAGTCCCCTTCATTCCAATCAGAAAAACCCAAGAATATTTTTCTAAATGGGGAAAGAACTCGAAAAGGAGAATCACAGCTGTCCTACAGCCAGGATGGGAGGAGTGACCCCTTCTCAGGCCTCTGTCGGCAGGTGAGCCCAGCCCCGTCCCACCTGGGCTTGAGAGAGAAGGAAAGGGGATGTGGGATGGGGAGTGGAGAGACAGGAAGAGGAGACGAGGGGAAAACTAGGAACATTAGAGGTAGAGAAGAAAATGAAAGCTTATTGAGCACCTATTTATAAACTAGTTTTTTTTATTTTTTAAATTTAAATTTATTTTAATTGGAGGCTAATTAATTTACAATATTGTATTGGTTTTGCCATGCATTGACATGAATCCGCCACGGGTGTACACGTGTTCCCCATCCTGAACCCCCCTCCCTCCTCCCTCCCCGTACCATCTCTCTGGGTCATCCCAGTGCACCAGCCCCAGGTATCCTGTATCCTGCATCGAACCCGGACTGGCGATTCGTTTCTTATATGATATTATATATGTTTCAATGCCATTCTCCCAAATCATCCCACCCTCTCCCTCTCCCACAGAGTCCAAAAGACTGTTCTATACATCTGTGTCTCTTTTGCTATCTCGCATACAGGGTTATCGTTACCATCTTTCTAAATTCCATATATATGTGTTAGTATACACAATGGAGTATTACTCAGCCATTAAAAAGAATAGATTTGAATCAGTTCTAATGAGGTGGATGAAACTGGAGCCTATTATACAGAGTGAAGTAAGCCAGAAAGAAAAACACCAATACAGTATACTAACACATATAGTTTACTTTTATGTAAACTATTTCATTTGATCCCCAAAGCACCTCTGACAATGAAGGTGTATTATTCCTATTTTTGCAGTCAAGGAAATTAATGCTTGCCTAAAATCACACAGCCAGTCCCCTTCCCCCTGAGCAAGTGGGCTGTAGAGGGCTTTACTCTGGCCAGATTGCTCTCCATGAGGTCAAGAGACCCAGGGGCAGGGGATTTCCCAGGGCCTGTGCTCCCATTGTCTAGATGCTGCTCCAAGTACCTGCAACCCAGGAATCCTCTGTCAGAGGACCCCAAGCCTTCTTTCAAGGCCCACAGAGATTTCTTCCCTGAGTCCACAACCCTGAAGGAGTGCTGAGATATTAATGTGTATTCCCAGGCCTCAGCGGGGACCAAGGGGGTACTGTTGGCAGGGGTGAGCTGGTGTCTGCACCCGTCCATGTGAGATTTCTTGTGATGTAGGACAGTCAGTGTTGGGGACAAAGTGCAGGGAGAAGGATGGGACACACACTGATAGGGGAGGAGGCTGGAGCCTGGGTATTCTCACAGTATCAGAGTTGAAGTTCAAGGAGGTTGGGAATTCCGAATCAAAGCTGGCCTTCCAGGTTCTTACAAAGGTATGTTTATCAAGGTATAGAACTCACATTTAACCATTTGTTATATATATATACACATGTAAAACATACATTTATTATATATATGTTTATGTTTGTTTTATATATGAATATAAATAAATATATATATAAAACACACACACATATATATAACTCTTTAATATTGAGCCATTCAGCATGGCAGCCTTCATTTCTGCTCTTGCATGGCTCCTGCAAGTGTTAGTGGTGGGGCTGCCTACAGCCTGTAAGAGATATAGCTGATGGGAACTGAATCCAGCTCTGTCCAACATCAAGGGTGAATGGTTTCAACCAACTGCCCCGTGACTCCTGACCCCACAGAGAAGTTGGACACAGGAACAGAGATGCTACGTAATTTATGGACATGTTCTCATTTTACAGAAATTATCTTCCCCAAAGCACCTCTGACAATGAAGGTGTATTATTCCTATTTTTGCAGTCAAGGAAATTAATGCTTGCCTAAAATCACACAGCCAGTCCCCTTCCCCCTGAGCAAGTGGGCTGTAGAGGGCTTTACTCTGGCCAGATTGCTCTCCATGAGGTCAAGAGACCCAGGGGCAGGGGATTTCCCAGGGCCTGTGCTCCCATTGTCTAGATGCTGCTCCAAGTACCTGCAACCCAGGAATCCTCTGTCAGAGGATCCCAAGCCTTCTTTCAAGGCCCACAGAGATTTCTTCCCTGAGTCCACAACCCTGAAGGAGTGCTGAGATATTAATGTGTATTCCCAGGCCTCAGCGGGGACCAAGGGGGTACTGTTGGCAGGGGTGAGCTGGTGTCTGCACCCGTCCATGTGAGATTTCTTGTGATGTAGGACAGTCAGTGTTGGGGACAAAGTGCAGGGAGAAGGATGGGACACACACTGATAGGGGAGGAGGCTGGAGCCTGGGTATTCTCACAGTATCAGAGTTGAAGTTCAAGGAGGTTGGGAATTCCGAATCAAAGCTGGCCTTCCAGGTTCTTACAAAGGTATGTTTATCAAGGTATAGAACTCACATTTAACCATTTGTTATATATATATACACATGTAAAACATACATTTATTATATATATGTTTATGTTTGTTTTATATATGAATATAAATAAATATATATATAAAACACACACACATATATATAACTCTTTAATATTGAGCCATTCAGCATGGCAGCCTTCATTTCTGCTCTTGCATGGCTCCTGCAAGTGTTAGTGGTGGGGCTGCCTACAGCCTGTAAGAGATATAGCTGATGGGAACTGAATCCAGCTCTGTCCAACATCAAGGGTGAATGGTTTCAACCAACTGCCCCGTGACTCCTGACCCCACAGAGAAGTTGGACACAGGAACAGAGATGCTACGTAATTTATGGACATGTTCTCATTTTACAGAAATTATCCCTGATAATTTCCATGGTAGGTCCCGAACTGTTATGAACATGCTGCCCTTGGAAAGCCACCCACTCCTCTGGGCTCAGCTCCCTCTGCTGGGAACGAAGGGCCTGATGACCTCTAAGGAGTCATTCAACTTGAAGACACTGGGCATCTGAAGAGAAATAAAACCTGTTTTCTGACTGTACTGGGTCTTAGCGATAACAGCAAATAACACGATAAAGACCATGATGGTAAAGATAACAAAAGGAATAAATCACCTCGGACAATGAAGAGCAGGCTTTGGCCATCAATGTCTGGAAAGGGCAGGAGCCAGGGGTAGTAGTAGGGAAAGAGGGTGGGGCGCTGAACATCTCTTGAGGGATGGGAAACCAGAGGCTCTAGGGAGCTTCTGGGGGTGGGGGCAGTGGGGTCTGGCCCTGGGATCCCATCATGGCCCCTCCTGCTCCATGTCTCTTGGAGGAGAGGGGGCAGGAGGCTGGGGATAGACCCTGGAGAGTGAAAGAGTGCATTTGGGCCCCTGGGCAGCCAGAGCCAGGCTGAGGGAAAAGGAGGGGCCGGGTTCCGGGTAAGGTGGGACCCTGACAGACTCCCCGGAGGACTCCCAGGTATGGGTCTTCTCATCTTGGATCTAGGAGATGTGTTTCTGCCTCTCAACCTCCACCACCCTGTTCTCTCTCTGTGTGAAGAATCCTGCCTCCCTCTCCCTTCAGTTCAATCAGCTGTTTCCTGTCCATTAGCCTAAAGAGTCAGTGGGTGCTGAGATTATCTGCAGGAGGGGTGGGGCGGGGGGGAGGGCTATCTCTTTAGAAAGATGCATTGGTCTCTTGCCCCCTACTCTGAGCCCCTGATCATCAACCCTGCTCCCCACAGACCCAGTGTTGAGGCAGCTGGCAGTCCTCCATGGGCCCTAGTCCTCCTCCTCGGGTGTGTTGAGGGACGGTACAGGTGGGGAACTACAGGATGGGAGGAGCTTTGGACTCCTGAGTAAGCAGATCTGGGGTTAATCTCTTGCTTCCTTACCTAGTGGCTCTGTGCTCTTGGGCAAGATCTGCATTGTTCTGAGCCTCCGTTCTTCTCATTTGTAAACTGGGGATGATAGTTTCCTATCTTTGAACCATGCAATTTAACACCAAATTATACATGCATGTATTTCAGTACTTAATATTAAGGTCAATGTTACCTTTAAAAAATAAGCAACATCATGTGTATGGATTTCCTCTTTCCATGCTGTCTCAACCCTCTTCACTTATTCTGTGGGTCTTCCCCAGGGAAATCAGCACGTGCCCTGGAATCTGGTATAAGACCTGGCAGCCTCTAGATTATGCTCTTGGTCTCCTAGAGGGTTCTTACATCTCCCCAGCCATTTCCCTCCACTGGACTTAAGCATCTAAGCATTATTTATGGAGAAGGCCAGACAAATAGACAATGGAGGAGACAGGAAATCAGGATTTGTGTATTGAGGAGAAACACGTCTGGCTCAAATTCTGGCTTAAAAGAAGGACTCAGCTTCTTTTAAGCAGCAGACAGCCTCCTATTGCAAAGTCTGCCAGGTCAGTCCCTGGATTACCAGAGTAAAACCCAGAGGACATGCAGGCAAAAGCCTTGGTTGTAGAAGATAGAGAGGCAGATGTGAGGAGCACCTACTGCATAGAAGTGCTGCGTGACACACTGTGGACCTCCAAAATGAGTAAGACATACTGTACAGCCTATGTGCTCAGTGGCCAGGCCTGGGCAAGGTAGGGGTTTGAGGGGCTGGGTCAGAGCAGAATAACAGGTGACAGGACAAAGAAGGTGAGCCAGGCTGCAGTTACGGCTGTGTAGGTTGTTGACTGCAGAATCCCATTTCCAGTTCCTAGACTGCCAGACCTGGGGATGGTGTGTGCCAAGGCTGGACCATGCAGTAGCCCTTGGATAAGTGCTGTGACTGAAATATGCACAAAGGGATCTAGAAACATAAGTGAGAGGGCCATGGTTTCTGGGTGGGTGGGTGGGTGGGTTGGGGTGTGTGTGTGTGTTGTGTGTGTGTGTGTTGTGTGTGTGTCTGCACGCGTGCGCGCATATACAGCATGGGGAGATAAACGTCAATACTGATTCCACCAATACCTCCTCTAGACCTTCTTTCTGCACCCTCCTCCTCATTTTCTTTGGCAAAAATCCCTACTTTTTTGACAGTGTATCATAATGACTGGAATGATTCTTGGCTCCAATATTCTTTGACATGCACAAGACTTGGCAGACTCACAGGAAAATGAGGTCATTTAATAGAAACCTTATAATGATTGGAACCTGTGCTTTCTATGGTAGGCAGTGAGGCAAGAGACAAGGGGGAGGGAGGAGTAACCTGGGACAAAATCTTGTCAGTCGGAAATGTTCAAGCTGGGAATTTCTCCTCTTCAGGGAGGTGTGATGGATGGGGGGCTTTTATGTCTGGGAATGGGTTTCATACCATTGAGCAGAAGCCTTTGTGCTGAGAACGTGGCTGGGCTGGCCTGCCCATCCCAGCTGCTTTGCACATAAAATCTGAGCAAGCTTATTTTAGAAAGATATTTAACGCCAAATGCCGAGTGCATGGCTCACACATACCTGAAAGTGGTGGGGGCCAGTCCATCACAGGATGGAGAGCAAATCTAAGTTGTCCTGTAACATTAGCCGCCGGGGGCAGGGGGTAAACTGATAGCTGACCGTGCTTACCCCATCCTCTAGAGTCACCAGTTCACATTCTCACAGGACAACGGATTAACAGCTGCAGGTCTTCCTACCTTGCCATAGGCCCCCTGAAGTCTATGAGCCACTTTCTGCTAGAAAGAAGAATCAGGGGTTCTCAGCACCGCAGCAGAACAGCCTGCGCATGTGCGATAAACTGCTCTTTTTTTTAAAAAAAAAAAAAGATTTTTTTGTATGGACCATTTTAAGTCTTTATTGAATTTGTTGCAATATGGCCTCTGTTTTTTATGTTTTGGTTTTTCGGCAGGGAGGCATGTGGGATCCTAACTTTCCGACCAGGGATTGAACCTGCATCCCCTGCAACGAAAGATGAAGTCTCAACCACTGGATCACCAGGGAAGTTCCCAATCTACTTCTCGATTAAAAAAAGAAAGAAAGAAATGTCCCTAGGGTCTAACGCTTCTCTATGTGAAGTCTATCTTTCTGGGAGACTGTGGCAGGGTTGAAGGGGTAGTGCTGAAAGGAGTGATGAGGCCAGGGTCTAGTTTTGGATCCTTTTCTTACTACTAAAAGCTCTGAGTTTCTTGGCCAGATCATCTGTCTGCTTTAGCTTTATTATACATATATATATAATTTTTTTTGTCTATTAACACACATTTGATATCTGCCTATCCCTTGAGGTCAAAAAAAATCATATACAACACCCCAAGGTACTGTGAAAGCTAAAAGTGCAATAGGATTATTGTTATTTTGCTGTAAGTCAATGTTGGACTACTCTTTCTTATGAGCCCTAATTCTAATCAACATGAGACATGTGAAAAGCCTAATCAATTCATTCAATTCATGTATATTAAGAAACTACCATGTGCTAGGAATTCTGAGGTTCATGTGCTAGCCACTGAGAATATAAAGATGAATATTACATGATTTCTATTTTCAAATTGATTGAATTTTAAGTCCTCTGTATGCACTTGTGGGCTGTATATTTATGAGTTAATGAACTAACAGACGTTTCACTTCCATCTGCCTTGGGGATCCAGGTGATATATAAACACACGCACACACTTATCCTCACTTCTTTCCAAAACTGCGAGCTCTGTTTCTGCTCCTCTGCTTGTAGCTGGGGTGTGGCACTGGGGCCACTTCAGGTGGCACATTTAGCACCACGTGCAACCTTGCAGTCAAAGAGGGCCTAGTGCTCTCAACACATGAAGGTTTCAGGGCCTCACAGAGTCAGCCATGGGTGTTTCAGTGGGAGAAAGAGAACTCAGTGGAGTTCACTGAGACCTGGGTTTGAGTTCCAGCTTTGTTCATTAGTAGCTCTGTTTCTTGTGTTCCCTTTAGCAAGGCTGAGCCTAGCTTCTCTGCCTGTAAGGCACCCCAGCTCAGCATGCTCTCCCAGAAGGACCAGAGGAGCCCCCAGTTCAGATCCCTTCTCTACCGCCTGGACAGCTTAACCATGCTGAGAACTAGTGGAGGTCAATCACTCACCCTGTAAACACTCTCTGGGCACCTCCTATGTGCCAGGCACTGCTCTCACTATGGAAGAAAGCAACAGCCAGGGGCCTGTGCTCCTGGAGCCCATCCTCCAGCTTCTTCATCACAGGGCTCTTCCCAAGGACACCAGGGCCTTGAAATCCCAAACAAGCATCTGGACTCAGCCCCTGTATTCTGATCTGGAAGAGTTGGTTGGGCTTTTTATTTTTTTTTTAACAAATGCTGCATTATTTCCACAGCAACCCCCCCGCCCCCACAAGCCCTTTTTTCTTTTTGGCCACACCATGTGGCATGGGGGATCTTAGTTCCCTGACCAGTGATTGAACCTGCTCCCTCTTCATTGGAAGCATGGAATCTTAACCACTGGACCATTAGGGAAGTCTCAATTGTTGTTGATTAGTTGTTAAGTCATGTCTGACTCTTATGTGACCCCACAGACTATAGCCCACCAGGCTCCTCTGTCCATGGGATTTCCCAGGCAAGAATACTGGAGTGGGTTGCCACTTCCTTCTCCAGGGGCTCGTCCCAGATCAGGGATCGAACCCATGTCTTCTGCTTGGCCAGCAGATTCTTTACCACTGAGGCACCTGGGAAGCCCATAGGAAGTCTCAATACAGCCTTATTTCAATTGCCGTCTGATAACTGGGAAAACCAAGATCTAAACAATGATTTAGATCTTAATTTGTTCCCAAGGTTTGCTTTCCAAGTGCTATGGCTGCTTTCAAGTTGGCCCAAAAAGAATGCCTGTGAGGGTCCTATAGACAGAAAGCTCTCATTCATAGCCGTCAGCACATGCAAATTATGGAAGTGCGTGGCCCACGGGTTCTTTTTGAGCCACGTGGGAGGGGCCTGGTGCCAAGCTGGGGACCCTGAGGTGGGGCTCAGGAGGTGCAGCAAAAAGCTGGGGTTTCCTTAGATCCTGCTGGGTTCCAAATTCCCCTGTCTCTGCATCTGAGTGGCCTCATCTCCCACTGAGACTATCTGGCTCCCTTGGCCATGGGATCTATATTAGGACCAGATAAAGCAATGAAAGGCTTCCTTGAATAAGCACACACACATAACATTTAACAATAAGAAAAATAAAATCATTTCAGGACGATCTCACTGTCTGTATGTTGATATCACATGGCCCTTCTTAGGTTCACTTTTCCCAAGCCATTAGTTTTCCTTGGTAGAGAAAATGGAACCCACAAAGCTGTGTCTCTGGACAGCTGTAGCCCTGCATTTGCAGAGTGGAGGCAGTCAAAGAAAACGTGCGGGCCGGCGGAGAGGGCAGATGCACTGGTTTGCTCCATGTTATAGACAAACCATCAGGCTTCCTCTGCAGGAATGAGGTGAGGCCAGTCAGCCCAGAAGTCAGTCTAGTCTGGCTGGGATCGAAAGGGATATTTGCATTCGGCCAGGCAAGCCTGGAGAACAGGTGACAGGATCTACCATCCGAGGTAGGCACAGGACTGACTCTCCTGAGACACGCAGGGTCTGACTGCCTATTGGAGCCCTAAGAGCCACAGGGTCAGCCTGGAGTGGGCGAGGGTGGGGGCCTCTGCCTCCTTCCAGGGCGCCTGGTGTCCTACAGAGAGGCCTGAGCCTCCAACATTTAACTTAGAAACGGTTCAGCCAAGGCCTTCTGGACTGTAGGCTGGGTCAGCTTCCCATGCTGAGTGCAGGCCTGGGGTCTCCTGGCTCACTCACTTTCTGCCTCTTCTGTGACACAGGGTGAGGCTCTGTGATATGAGGGTACCAGAGGTGGAGCCTGCTGAGCACAGCCAGCCCCAAACAGCAGTGAGGATGCTGTGGGCGGGCAGAAGTCCAAAAGAAGGGGGCTAACATTTATTGAGTTGTACTGTACCAGATGGCTTTGGCTTCCTAGGTAGCTCAGTGATAAAGAACCCGCCTGCCAATGCTGGAGACGTGGGTTTGATCCCTGGGTCAGGAAGATCCCCTGGAGAAGGAAATGGCAACCCACTCCAGTATTCTTGCCTGGAGAATCCCATGGACAGAGGAGCCTGGCAGGCTACAGTCCACAGGGTCTCAAAGAGTTGCACGTGATTGAGCGTCTGAGCACACACACCAGGTAACTCACACTAGGGGCAAAAGAGGCTAAGGGTCATGCCTCCTGAGATCACCTGGGTTCAAATGCTGGCTCTGCTACTCACTTGCTGTGGGGCATTGAGCAAACTACTTTACCTCTCTGGGCCTGGTTTCCTCACCTGAAAACAGGAGGGGTAGTGGGTACTTCTGTCATGGGCATCAGAAACAGATTCTGGTTCACTTAAACAAAGTGGGGGACTGAAGGTGTAGGTAACTCACAGAGGACGGGAACAGCTGAAGATGGGGGGCTTGGACACATCCAGCCCCGAAGTTACTCCGGGGATCCTGGAAGCCAGACACCAACCCAGGTTGTGTTCTCCGTTGGGGATGAATCAGGCCCTCTCAAGCATCCCAATCCTGGGGGAGACTTCCCTCGTGGTCCAGTGGTTAGGAATTTGCCTTGCAATGTAGGGGACTTGGATTTGATCCCTGGTCAGGGAACTAGGATACCACGGGATGTGGGACAGCTAAGCCTGAGCACTGCAGCTACTGCGCCGAGTGCTGCAACCAAGTTCCCGAGTGCTGCAACTAAGACCGGACACAGCCAAATAAATAAATATTTTTTAAAAAGAAAAAGGACCAATCCTGGGGAACAGAACCTGGATGACTTTTCAGGATCACCTGGCCAACCTATGGCTAAGAGAGGAGGTGAGACAACCTGGCCAAACTGCCTTGTGCATGTGAAATAGCTCCAAGTGGCTGATGCATATTGCTGGGGTCTCCTGTGCCCCCACATCTCTGTCTACATGCATTTTCTGCTGTCCTTCAGACTTCATTCGCAAAACATGAATTGAAAGATAAAATTACTAAGGATTTTAGGATTATTTTTTTGGGCTCCAAAATCACTGCTGATGGTGACTGCAGCCATGAAATTAGAAGACGCTTACTCCTTGGAAGAAAAGTTATGTCCAACCTAGATAGCATTTTCAAAAGCAGAGACATTACTTTGCCGACTAAGGTCCGTCTAGTCAAGGCTATGGTTTTTCCTGTGGTCATGTATGGATGGGACTGAGCGACTGAACTGAACTGAACTGAAATCAGAATGCATGAATGGCTGCTGGAGCCAAAATATCAGAGGAATCCAATGTATGGGCAGTATCACCCACTGATGGCATTGTTGTGAGGAACAAATGAGATCAAACAGTAAAGTGCTTAGCACAGTGACTCCTAAGTGGTCCCCAAAGTCTTAGCTGCCCTATGACTTATCTTAATCCTCAACAACTGTGAAATATTGCCCCCATTTCCAGATGGGAAACTGTGACTCCCAACTGGTAAAGAGAATTACCCAAGGCTGCCCAAATGCCAAGTAGGATCCTGACCCCAACACTGGCTGCAGAGGCAGCTACACAAACTGCAAAGCCTTGTGCAAGGCAAAAGACGAGCGACCCTTTATTCAAAAAGCAGGGGGGGAAAAGATAACATTCAAGGAACTTAAAACTTTTTCCTCCCTTCCAGTGTCACTCTCTAGAGTATTGGTGTTTTTTTATTTCTACTTAATGTCATTAAATTAAAAATTTTAATTATTACTATTAATTTTGCTGGCCATTAAATTGTGCAATGTCAGTTTTAAATGCACATAAGAGCATTTAACTTGTATGTGGAGACATCAAGTCATCTGCATGAGTGGTTGGTGAATCCAGAGAAGCAACATGAGTAAAAGAAAGGATAGAGTTGACTTCCTTAGATGTTCCTGCTTCTTGCAATAGCACTGCCTTCTTTTTGCCTTGAAAGCAAGTTACGATTTGATTGGAAAGCGTAGCCTCTTGCAGTTTTCAGGGTCATAGGCCTAACATTCTTACCTTGTGCTGATGTTGGGTCTCCCTGGATTCCCATGCATCATTTTAGATGTTCCTGCTTCTTGCAATAGCACTGCCTTCTTTTTGCCTTGAAAGCAAGTTACAATTTGATTGGAAAGCATAGCCTCTTGCAGTTTTCAGGGTCATAGGCCTAACATTCTTACCTTGTGCTGATGTTGGGTCTCCCTGGATTCCCATGCATCATGGGTCCCCTGGAATTGTGCATTCACTTGGCACCTTGAGAGCCTTGTGCATGTGAAACAGCTCCAAGTGGCTGATACGTATTGCTGGGGTCTCCTGTGCTCACACATCTCTGCTTACGTGCATTTCCCGCTATCCTTCAGACTTCATTTGCAAAACATAAATTGAAAGATAAAATTACTAAGGATTTCAGGACAGTGATGACAAAACATTAAACTAAAGGTGAGGCCTTCTGAACTGGTCCTGCTTGCCTCTGACCTTAGAGCCTTGGCTTGTGGAACATACATGCCCCTGGCCCTAGGAGTCCACAAGCCTCTTCTTCCTCTGGGTTTGCTTTCTGTTCTATGACAGAAACTGAGTTCTGCCAGTAGGGCTCCAAGAGCTGAGGGAACCCTGGAGCTAAGGGGGAACCGAGGAGGAGGAGGAGGAATGTGTGCCCAGGAACCTCTTTGCACAGAGTATGGGGCCACAGGGACTGTGAGCTCCAGCATGGGCTGTGTTGTTCATACCCAGCAGACTGTGGTGAGGGAGAGACACAGGTCTACAACCGGAACCCTGATTCTCTGAGGGTAAAACTCCAATGGATCTGCCCAGCTTCACCCAGCATGAAGCTGAACGGTTGGAAAGCACAGTACCCCAGAGGCAACTGTGTCCTGGGCCTCTTGGTTGCAGGTAGTTCCCAGGATGAGCTCCCCAGGGAACATGAAGCATCCACAAGACTTGCTCTTGGGTCCAGAGCAGAGCTGGGTGCCCTCCCTGCTGACTTCTCCTCAGGAATACCCCTCCAGCTCTGAGGACTGAGCCGCCACCTCTGTTAAGCATCAGACCCATGCTGGCTCTGTCAGCTCCAAGGGGCTCAGCCAGGATGCCTCCCAGGGTCTTGGAGGCCAGTTCTGGAAACTTCTCCCTCCCCTGCCCCCCACCTCTTGGGGATTTCCAGTGGTTAGAGGAGAATCACCCCACACCCATAAAGCTCAGCCATACACAGGTGCTTCCTGGGGATTTTATTGGCAATCAAGCCACTGGAGTGATCAGCAGGCCCCTTGGTGGGGGTAGGAGGCTGGGGCAGGCAGAGAAAAGAGCCATTTCTCCTTTGTTCTTAAAGAAAAGAGAACAAAAAAGACTCAGATTTATCTTCTGTTCCCAAGAAGCCAATAGGGGCTTCCCAGATGACATTAATGGTAAAACAACAGCAACAACAAAGAACCCCTCCTGCCAAGACAGGAGACATAAGAGACGCAGGCTTGATCCTTGGGTCCTGAAGATCCCCTGGAGGAGGGCATGGCAACCCTCTCCAGTATTGTTGCCTGGAGAAGCTCTTGGACAGAGGAGCCCGACAGTCTAGGGTCAGTGGGGTCGCAAAGAATCAGACATGACTGAGCAACTAATACACACACCAGAGGCCAATAAGAATATTGACTCTGTGACTCAGTTTCTTACCTGCTAAACTGAGGAAATTTTTCAGAGGAGGGAAAGCGAGAAATAAAATGTGGAGACTGAGCTATCTAATGGTTGTAAATCTCGACATCCCAGGCTTGGCCACCCACCACCTCCTCCACAACCTGTGCTAGCCTGCACCAGCCCTGTGCCTGCATCTGTAAGGGAGACGGGTGTGCCCCCAGCCTCTGCGAGGATTACGGCCATACAGGCTGGGACGGGCCCAGGCAGTGCCGGGTGGAGGTGCTGTCTTGTTGCTGTTGTTTGATTTTCAGAAGCTCTCCCAAAGCAGATTGGCTTCCTTTTAAGCAGACAGTAACTTTTGTCTCCACCAGTTTCAGTATTCATATTTGAAAGAAAGAGCCACTGTATCCGAGAACAGGAAATAAGATTTGACCCACAAATGTTTCATTTTACCAACCGCCTTGGGGAAACTTTGCGGTCAACACCCTCCCTTAAAAGCTTGCTGTGGGAACTCTGAAATCGTCTCCCTCCATCCCTGGAGAAGCTTTGTCTGCTTGGCAGGAGGACGCCTTTCTAGACCCACAGTAAATCCTTGTGAGTCAAGGGGCCCAGTGAGAGACGGGTTGCGGCCCTGCAGGCTGGGCAGGCTGTGGAGGAACCCCGCACATCTTAGGACTGGAGCCGCTTCAGAAAACCCTCCCTCTGCCCACACAGAAACACCATCTACCTTGCGAGGAAGGCCATCACCCGCGCTCCTCTTTGTTCTAAAATGTGTGCTCAGGGCCCAGAATATCTCCGTGGGCTGGGCCTGTCTGACCAAAGCCCCGGGGCATCTGTGCCGTCCAGCCGCTGCAGGAGCAGAGTACGGCGCTGAGCGCTCCAATGTGGAGCCACCTGCTGTGAAATCGCCCCTCTGTCTTGGGTCAGAAAGGAGAAGAAAAATCCACTCTCAGGGGCTCAGGTCGGCGTTTCTTGCTCAGGCCCTTGAAGCGAGAAATGGCGCTCCTGGGCTGGACAGGTGCGGGGCAGTGTCTGCTAATGAAGTCTTTAAGCCCTGCACCTGAACCCTGCCCACAGGGGCCCAGCAGCCTACGGGGCACTCTCATTAAAGGGCTATGGAGGAGTTGGAAGTGATGGCTACATTTTAGGCACAGGAGCAGCCACCAAAAGTCCCTTTCCTTACAGATGCTGGCCATTCCAGATCAGTGAGGTTGACTCGTTACCTCAAACACAGAGGCGAGGGGAGGAGCAGCAGGCTATGCCTGCATCCTGGCCCCTGCTGACCCCACCCTCCCCCACTCCCGCTCCATTTCCTCCTCCCCATCCCCACTCCAACAGCACACACATTTCTTTTGCTAGGCTCAAGGATGGGGGGGTGGGCATCAGCAAGGTGGTGTCTGAAATGTGTCAAGTATAGAAACCACACCAGAGGGACTGGGAGTCTATTTAACATTCCAACTCTTCCAGGAAGCCTTCCTTGACTTCTCCAGAGCAGGCAGATGCGGGAGTTTATTATTGGAGTTTATGGGTTTATTATTGGAGAAGGCAATGGCACCCCACTCCGGTACTCTTGCCTGGAAAATCCCATGGACGGAGGAGTCTGGTAGGCTGCAGTCCATGGGGTCGCAAAGAGTCAGACACGACTGACTTCACTTTGACTTTTCACTTTCATGCATTGGAGAAGGAAACGGCAACCCACTCCAGTATTCTTGCCTAGAGAATCCCAGGGATGGGGGAGCCTGGTGGGCTGCCGTCTATGGGGTCGCACAGAGTCGGACACGACTGAAGCAACTTAGCAGCAGCAGCATTCTGTAGGACAGTAAAGGGGCTTCCCTGGTGGCTCAGAGGTTAAAGCGTCTGCCTGCAATGCAGGAGACCTGGGTTCGATCCCTGGGTCGGGAAGATCCCCTGGAGAAGGAAATGGCAACCCACTCCAGTATTCTTGCCTGGAGAATCCCATGGACGGAGGAACCTGGTGGGCTACAGTCCACAGGGTTGCAGGATAAAATGTCTGCCTGCAATGTGGGAGACCGGGGTTCAATCCCTGAGTCGGGAAGATCCCCTGGAGAAGGAAATGGCAACCCACTCCAGTACTCTTGCCTGGAAAATCCCATGGACGGAGGAGCATGGGAGGCTGCAGTCCATGGGGTCGCAAAGAGTCGGACACGACTGAGTGACTTCACTTTGACTTTGACTTTGACTAGAAGCCTAATAGGATAAGAGAGCTCAGAAATGAAGCCATGTTTATATGTGCAATTAATCTATGACAAAGGAGGCAAGAATATACAATGGGGGAAAGACAGTCTCTTCAGTAAGTGGTGGCACCTCTTATGACTCAGATGGTAAAAAGTCTGCCTGAAATGCAGGAGATCTGGGTTTGATCCCTGGGTCGGGAAGATCCCCTGGAGACAGGAATGGCAATCCACTCCAGTATTCTTGCCTGGAGAATTTAATAAACAGAGGAACTTGGTGGCCTACAGTCCATGGAATCACAAAGAGTCGGACATGACTGAGTGACTAACACACCCTCAATAAGTGGTGCTGGGAAAACTGGACAGTTACATGTAAAAGAATCAAACTGACTACTGTCTCACTCCATATACAAAATTAAATTTTAAATGGATTAAAGACTTAAAAGGTAAGACCTGAAACCACAAAACTTCTAGAAGAAAACATAGGCAGTACATTCTTTGACCTTGGTCTCAGCAATATATATATATATATATAAAACATTTGACTCTGTCTCCCTAGGCAAGGGAAACAAAAGCAAAAATAAACAAATGAGACTATATCAAGCTAAACAGCTTTTGCACAGCAAAGGAAAATATCAACAAAATGAAAAGGCTGCTTATTGAATGAGAGAAGAAATTTGCAAACAATATGTAGGGTAAGGGGCTAATATATAAAATTATAACAAGAACTCCTACAATTCAATATCAACTCCCCCCGCCAAAAAAAAAAACAATTAAAAATTGGACAGAAGATCTGAAAGGATATATTTTCAAAGAAGACAGAATGGCCAACAGGCACATGAAAAGACAGATACTCAACAACATCTCAAACTACTCCAAGCCTGAAGCCCGCCGTTTCTTCCACCAGACTTTGTCTCATCCCTGGCTGTGAGATTTTGGGTTCGGGAATGGATGCCCTGCAGAAAGGCATGGAGAGAGAGGGGCCAGCCCTGGGCAGGCTGGTAGAAACCCAAAAGGGGAACTCCAGTGAATCCCAAGAAGTTGCCCTAGGGCTCAGCAGTGGGCTGGGGCCACCAGTGTATTGGATTCAGGGGACTTGGTCGTAGACTGCTGTAGGACCTGACCGGTAAAATATGAGTGATACTTTCACCTCTAAAACCCTCCAGAATTCTCTGAACATCACCCCCCAAAACTACTCTTCAAATCCCTTCTTGCACGGAAGAGTCATGATAACGCTACTGAGCAGTGCCCTCTAGGGAACCCTGTGTTCTGGCTGTAACCCCTCTGGGGGAAGGGATGAGAGGCTTTCCCACAGAGACCCGGCCCACTCCAGTCCTCGGAGGGCCTACTGTGTGTGCCAGGTGCAATCAGCCGTTGTTAGGTCTGGGAGCAGCATAAGAGCTCAGGCCATGCCTGTCTTGTTCACCATTGGGCCTCAGCACATCATATTGCCAGCACATACTGAATATTCCCTAAGTGCTTTTTAAATGAGAAAACAAGATGCAGTGTTTGGACCTTAATGAGATCAATATGGGGACTGTCTTGTGTTACTTCAGAGCTCTAGCATGAGCAGAAGTTGTGTCTTAAATTAAGCTCAACCTAACAGGCAGCTGTGTATACTGTTAAGCAGAGTTCTGGAGTCAGACAGCCTGGGTTCAATTCCTGGCTGTGCCACTTACCAACCCTGTGATCTCCAATAAATTACTTAATCCCTCCGGATCTAAATTTCTCTTCTGTTAAAACTACAATGAGGGCTACCTCATTGTATCGCCATGAGGGTTAAAATAATTAAAAAATTGTAAAATATTTAAGAGAGTACCTTTGCACTGTGTTAGTATATGTTTAAAAAAAATAAGGGAAAACTTGCTAAAAATGGAGTACACAATAAACAGTCTAAGTAATATGGTACTGAATTGTCCATAACAGAGGATGTGTTAGCTCTTTAAGATAATCAATCATAACTATTATCTATTAGGCACTTGATGTCCTCCAGCACTAATGCTAAGTACTATGCACTTTTTATCCTATTTGTTTCTATGATAACACCATGAGGCAGGTATTACTGTCATTGTCTGATGCAGGAAACAGGCTTTGTGACGAGTTGAGATCCCTTAGCAGGGAGCTGTTGATTCTGAGGTGAGTCATGTTCAAAATTCAGGGAACACCTGGGTGTCTGAGGTCAAGTGGGGCATGGGAAACACGAGGAAAAGGCAGGTGAGCGATCTGTGGGCTGGAGGGAACACTCCAGGATTGGCCAAAGCCCAGGGCTTGGTGATAAGAAACCCATTGTGTTGGGGCCCAAAGACAGAGGAAGGGCAGTTGGGGGCAGGGAGGCGGAGGCAGCTTTGGTAGCAATCAATCAGTTAGTCAACCAACCCACCAAGCCAGAGACATACTGTGTTTGGCAATGGTGGGAAGGGAGGGGCTGACAGGTGGTTCCAAATGCCCCAGGTGCAAGGCAGTGTCTCAGCTGGTCCATGAAGCTCTTCAAAGCAGGAGGTGTCCCTGCAGAGAAAGAGCTGGAAAATACTGGAGGAGGGAACAGCAGGTAGATGGGATGAAAGATGGGGCGGGGGTGGGGGACTTCCTCAGCAAAGTGGGGACAAGCCTGTCACAGTAGGAACAGGATGGAGGACAGGAAGGGAGAGATATACCTAGAGGCAAAGAGGAAGGCTTTGCCTTTACAAAAAAAAAAAAAAAAAAAGTGGAGATTCAGTTTTGTCTTTATAATAAAAAAGGAGCTGAGATCCTCAAGTTAAGGGCATGAAGTCCTGAGTTTGGAGGCTTGAGAAAGGCAAAGTTTGTAATAAGCCTGAGTGAGGTATCCTAGCAGAGCAAGAGAAGCAAAGAAATCTTGAGACCCAGCAGGCGGAGCTGGGGAAGGAGGGTGGGAAATCAGGGGTGCTCAGCAAGATGGGTATTTATACGTAGGGGAGGCGACTGCTAGCTCAGTCTCTCTGCTACTCAGCCCCCTGGTTCTTGGGGTTCTTGGAGAACCCCAAGTTCTGGGTACTCTGGGAACTGTCCTATTCACCTATAAGTTATTTTTTCTCCTTGTCCAGCCACCACTCAAGAGCACATAGAGCCCTTTCAGTGGCCCCACAGGACTCCTTGGGCTTACACATCTGGCATATTCTCTACCCCTTCCTTTACCCCGTGCCTTCTCCACACTGACTCTCAGGAAGACATCAGTGACCAAAGAGGGGTGTGGTTGCAGCCTTCAGACTGTGTTCTTGGATAAAGCCTTCCCCAGTTATCTCACCGGCCGCTAAGTGGGCATCTGATGAACACTGTGACTTTGTTTTCCAGGTTGGGAGAGTTGACTGTATCAGGTTCTCTATCATTAGAAGCTGCATCAGGCTGCCAGGAGTTGTCTTAATATTAAGGCAAGAAGTGTCTGGTGCTGTGGTCTGTACCTGTCTCCATCCTTTCCATGCAGGACCACTCCCATCATTGTCCTAACTGTGGGGTTCCGGGAGGTGTTGGGGCAGGGATGGCAAACACTTGAAACACACATCTCACCACGCTTTAATCTGGCATCTGTGGCAGACACCCATAATCTGTCGTACAGTGTTTCTCAACACGGTACTCCCGGCAGCAGCACAAAACAAGTGCAGGGGGATTTTATTCCATTTGTCAGGTGGGTAGCTCCAACAGCCTTCCTCGTGTGAAGCAGGATGGCTGAAGGTCAAGTTGTGAAGGCATGAGGTGTGGCTTTGCCTCTCAGCCCCCCTTCCCCTTTACTTCCAGAGCTGGATTCTCTCCTGAAAGTCAATCTCCTCAGGGTGCTGAGGAGCTAAACAGATTATCGGGGTCATTGATTGGCCATGATGGGAGGAGCAGTGGGTTTCCATCAGCCACGCCCCTTTCACTGTCTTCCTCTTGCTGAGGCTCTTCTCTTCTGTAAAGGAGACAAATGGCACCCACCTGTGAATCCTTGGCCCCAAGACTGAGGCTCAGAATAGAAATGAGCCCCTGTATGTGTAAGATTCTAAATTGAAATGATCTTTATCAACCTAAGAAAATCTTACATTTAATCCCCAGCAACAGCACTTCGCATATTTTAACAGGTGCTTTGAGGGCCCGGGGCTTCCCTGGTGGCTCAGACAGTAAAGAATCTGCTTGCAATGCAGGAGACCCGTGTTTGATCCCTGGGTTAGGAAGGTCCCCTGGAGAAGGAAATGGCAATCCACTCCGGTATTCTTGCCTGGAGAATCCCATGGATGGAGGAGCCTGGTGGGCTACAGACCATGGAGTCACAAACAGACACAACTGAGAGACTTTCACTTGGAGCACAGCTTTTTAGTTTGAAAGGAACAATTCTGATAGTGGAATTTTAAAAAATGTACTTATTTATTTATTGGGTCTTTGTTGTGGAATGCAAGATCTTTGGTTTTAGTTGCAGCATGAGGGATCTAGTTCCCTAACCAGGGATTGAACCCGGGCCTCCTGTATTGGGAGCTCAGCGTCTTAGCCACTGGACCACCGGAGAAGTCCTTTATGGTAGAATCTTTAACTGGCATAGATATTTGGAGGCAAGCTATGCCTTGTGGCACCCTCAAACCTACCTCACGCTGCCACAGAACTCACATGTATATGGTGCCTAACAGGTGATAAATAAACAGCTGATAAAGGGTTTGGCACTTTCTCTTATGAGCTCTCTGTTGCTATTTTAGTGGCATCAGCATGGCTATACCAGTGAGGCTTTGTAAATTTCCTACCTGGTAGATGCTGCAAATTCCTTACTTCCCCTTCCCCCCGTTTTTAATCAAGGGCTTATGATGGAAGACCACGTGGGTAGAAGTTCTGTCTAGGCTGAAAACGCCCAATCTGGGATTATTCACCCATCTCTGCCCCCAAGGGCAGGGAGAGCACAGCAAGGCCAAGCCAAGGGGAGGGTTATTTTTAATCCCAAAGATGCAGCGTTTGAGAACAAACAGCCTTGGCCCTGGAGTACCTGCCAAATGAGTGTGGGCCTGGAGGTGTCAGAACATGGCCACTTCCCAGCGCTCCAGGGCCCCTCCAGAAACTAGAGCTGCGCAGCCGGGCGTATTTTTACACACACTGACTTGCTGTGGCCTCTGAGGGCCAGCAGGTCCTGTGAGGACGGGGTGGGAGCCCCATGAGCCATGACCTTTAAATCCAGTCAGGCCGTAACCCGAGACGGTGCCTGGCATCCCCGCCCCTCCCCCAATCTCTCATTGCCCGATGCTCCCAACCCCTCCACCAGCTGCCCTGTCCCTATCCCAGCCTCACAGAGCTGAAGGCCACTGGTGAGTATCCTCTTTCCTTCTTTTATATTTTCCTCTTCTCTTCCCTTATTCTCTGTAACACAAATAATTCATATTCATTGTAGAAAAAATAGAATATTGAGATGAACAAAAAGAAAAGAAGGGACTTCCCTGGTAGTCCAGTGGTTAAGACTCCAACTTTCCAATGCAGAGGGCATGGGTTCAATTCCTGGTCAGGGAACTAAGTCACAGGCTGTTCAGTGTAGCCAAAAAAAAAAAAAAAAATTTTTTTTTAATTTAAAAAAGAAAAGAAAAATCCCTATCACCCCCTGATCCTATCCCACTGTGGGTGAGGACCAGCACTTGGTAATACTTGGTGGATATTTTCCCTGACTCTTTGCTATGAATATTTTTTACACACATTTATTTTTTGCAAAACAGGAACTCCACCCAAGGCCTGGTACTGAGGAAACCATAATGGCTCCTCATTTAGGAGGAATGCTGACCTTCTTTCCCACTGAGGGCCACAGGCTTTGTAGCCAGGGCTTTGAGAATGTCACAGGAAAATGCAGCCCAGTGCCTATTTCACACAAGCGATTCTCCTCTCCATCCTCGTCTTTCCCAGCAAATCATTTTGCCAGTGTCAGGTTTTGTCTGTCTAGTTAAGAAGGCAGGCTCTGGGGACTTCCCTAGTGGTCCAGTGGCAGATTCCAAGCTCCTAATGCAGGGGAGTCTGAGTTCAATCCCTGGTCAAGGAACTAGACGCTGCATGCCACAACTAAAAGTTCAAGCATATGCTCAGTCCTACTCTTTGCAACCCCATGGACTGTAGCCCGCAAGGCTCCTCTGTCCATGGAGTTCTGCAGGCAAGAATACTGGAGTGGGTTGTCATTTCCTACTCCAGGGGACCTTCCTGATTCAAGAATAGAACCCATATCTCTTGTGTCTCCTGCATTGGCAGGTACTTTGCTCCCTGGGAGGCCCAAGAGTTTGAGAGCTGTAACTAAAGATCCTATGCGCTGTAATTAAGACCCAGCCAAATAAATAAATAAACATTTGAAAAGAAGAAGAAAGCAGGCTCTGGAGTCAGGAAGCTTCAGTCTAAACCCTTGCTCTGCTTCTAAATAACTGTGTAAAGTTGGGCAAGTGGCTTAAATCCTTCGTGTTGAATTTCCTCACTTGTAAAACAGGGATGAAGATAAGATACCTGTTACAGGCCTGGCATGAGAATTCAGTGAACTCATACAGGTAGAGCAGCCGGAAGAGGGGCTGGTGCATAGTAAGTGCTCAATAAACACTAGCTCTTGCTCTGCTATAATGATTATCTTCTTAACTTGTATGGAGCACCTTCTGTTTCTGGCACTAGTCCAGCTTCCTGTATGACTTGGGGCAAATTAATTATCTGATCTCTTTCTTACTTCATTCGATAGGTGTTCAAGGCAGTTGTGGAATGGAGAGTGATTCTGGATACTTGGATATCAGGAGATTTAACACATTTGCATCATGGGGTCACTGTGTTAAAAGTGTTAAAAGCCATGTGGTTTTCATTGAAATTCCCACTCACATACTACTCTAGTTGTTGAAGGCTGCTCATGAGTACCTAGGGGTTCACCACTAGGTATTGTGTGCTACTTTTGTGTCTGTTTGAAAACTTCCATAATAAAAATTGTATACATATATATGTATATAATACATCTAGGGCTTCCCTGGTGGCTCAGATGGTATCTGCCTGCAATGTGGGAGACCCAGGTTCAATCCCTGGGTCAGGAAGATCCTCTGGGGAAGGGAATGGCAACCCATTTCAGTATTTCAGTATTCTTGCCTGGAGAATTCCATGGACAGGGGAGACTGATGGGTTACAGTCCATGGGGTCGCAAAGAATTGGACATGACTGAGCCACTAATACACACACACACACACACACACACACACAATAGATATATCCTAAAAAATCCACATCACTCTACTTTCACACTTTTTCTTCATTGTTTTAACATACTCCTTTACAATGTTAAAGAATCTTTTTTTCATTAATCAAGACAATGCAACCATTAGAAAGGGCTTCCTCTGGGACACACTGGTGTTGACAGAAGCCATGGCTGGTCTGTAACAGGTTCTGACTCTGGGCTGGTCATACTCAGCTGTACTGACGACGTGCAGAATTCCCAGCTGACAGGTGATGGGGACAAAGAGCAGACACACTTGGCACCTGGTGCCAGGCTGCCCGACTTCCTTTCTCTGTTTCCCAGTACTGGCCTCCAGCCCTTAGTTTGGGTCACTCTCGTCTTATCTTTGTCAATGTCCAGCACTTAGTGTACACCACTAAAACTCTGAGAACAGAAGAGGTGGAGGTTAGAGACACCCATCGGGATCAGTCAGAACTTTCCACCTCAAGGTTAAGCAGCCCTGACGTCTGTCCCCTCCTCTTCCGGGGAGCAGAACAATCAGCAGATTGCTCACCTCTTTCTCCCTGGTTTTGGCACCCCTCCAGACTCTTGACAACACAATGTCATGTCCTCTGTTGAGAGGACCAAGCTCACCTTGCTTTTTATGATCATCCAGATGCGTTGGCTGCTTTTGTTGCTACCAACGTGATTATTGTGAATAATTACAGCTTCCAATTACTGATTGATTACTGGGCATCAAATGTTGTTCATCCATGGGCATGGTCTGATTTAATCCACACAAGAGCCAATAAGGTAAATACTGTCATCCCATTTTTCAGAGGAAGATGTTGACGCTTACAGAGGCTGAGTGACTCATCCAGGGTCACAGAGCTAATATATGGAAATTGAAATCACAGGCTGATTCCAAAGCACATTTGTTGTTGTTATTTAGTCACTCAGTTGTGTTGGACTCTTTGCAACCCCATGGACTGTACTGCCAGGCTCTCCTGTCCACGGGATTCTCTAGGCAAGAATACTGGAGTCAGTTCCTTCCTTCTCCAGGGGATGTTCTGACCCAGGGATCTGACCTGCGTCTCTGCATTGGCAGGCGGATTCTTTACCACTGAGCCACCAGGGAAGCCTTCCAAAACTCATGCTTGACGCTATGCTAATTAAGACTCTTCCATCCTCAGGAAGAGGAGAGGGATGTAAAAGAATGGCTAGCTTTCACTGGCCTACAGTTTTGTTGCTGTTTTGTCTATATCATAGAGATTACCAAGAAGTGGAACCCCCTGTTTCCTGGGCTATGGCCTTTCATACAGGGACCCTAGGAGGTGGGTGTGTTCATGTGTGTGTACCTCTAAATGTATAAGGGGCATCCACAGGTAGAGGACTGTCAGGTAAGACTGCTTTCAGCACACACGGCTCCTGCCTCAGCTCTGACACTCACCAGCCTGTTCTCTTGACCCAACCCATTCCCCCTCTCTGGGAATCAGTTTCTTCATGTGTAAAACAGGGATAACAAAACCTAGGTTACGGTCAGCAAGCACATTCAAGGAGATCCCAAGTGGGATGTGCCCAGGTGAGTGTCTAACTAAAGTAGAGCTTGAAAACAAAGGTATGCCTGAGACAGTGGTCCCACAGCAGGATCTGGAATAGCAGAGAAAGGGGCGGTGGATGTGTGCGGGTGGGTGGAACAGAAGGGGGTGGACACTATCCTGTTCTGAGCGCTAAGTTTGCCCTCTCTGCCTCAGGTTCCCTATCCTCTTGCCCAGGGTGCTGGCCGGCTCTCCACACACCCTCCACCCTGCTCCCAGCCAAAAAGAAGATCCTGTTCCTTGTCCACAGCACAGGGCACAGCCATGTGTGCTGGGCAGCAGGTGCTTGGCGAGACCCCAGCGGACTTCTGGTCCAAGACGTTTGGCCACCTGTGCTATGAGCCACCTTCTCTTAGGAAACCTAGAATCAAGTGCATTCCTGACCACCGCTCTCTGCCAAGGCTGGAGTCGGTTCCTTCCTTCTCCAGGGGATGTTCTGGAGCCTGGCGGCTACACACACACACACACACGGACAGACACAAAGATGCACAGACACACTGGCTCTCTCCCCACTCCCAGGCCCAGCGGTCCCCCGTCTCCAGCTCTGACTCTGTGGTCTAATAAGGGTGGGTGAGAAAGGGTCATGCGATTCCAGAGAGATTCCCAGTGCTCTCCTCTAAAAGCCTTTCAGTCGAATGTTCAGCTCTGGGCTAGCGTCCAGAGCCCAGGGCCCCAAGGCTGAGTCATGGGTTCCCAAGTCTCAGTTTTAGCCCAGTCCAGACCTTGGGCCTTTAAAAAAAACTCACAGGTCATCCCTCTGAGTCAGCAAAGGTTCCCACAGAAACTCCATTTGGTGTGCATTTAATCACAGTGTATTTTTAAAGCCTCATCTGGAGGTAATTTGGAATTTAAATTACCAGGATAGAGGATATTTTTACCAGAAGAAGGTCTTGAAATAGTTATATCCTGTCAGTTATTGATCAACCATTTCCAAAGGATTGAAAAAAAAAAAATTGACCTGTTTTTACCAAATATGTTATAAAAATTCCCTTCAGGATTTGGTCATTATTAGCGTAACTGGTATAAATTGTTCCACGACACTTAGGAATGTGCTCCATGACACATTTCATGAATTTTCTAAATCAAATTGAATCATACTTAGACCTCCATCTACTGGGACTGCAGAAAATTCCCAGCCACTTGCCAGGGCCCCTCACTCTCCCTCCACGTAGAACTCTGAGGCCTTCAGGATTCCAGAAACATGGAGAAGGGCACTGGTCTATGGTGGTCACTACTGAGTGGCCTCTTGTCCAAGCTCTAGCAGACCACTTGGAGGCTACTGCTGCTGCTGCCCACAGCATCCTCTCCAAATCCAAGGCCACAGCGCAAGTGTTAGGCCCCGGGCATCCCTTCCCCTCTTGGTCACTCCCTCCAAGGCCCTGCCAACTCCACAGTGCCTGGTGGAGGCCCAGCGCTCAAGAGTCCTGCCAGCCCTTAATGACTTCTGGGCCCTAGGCCCCCTCCCAACCCTCTCCATCTCTAACAAGTAGTGTTCAGACTCCAAACCCTTAGAAAATCTAAGAAAGGCCTCTAACTTTTCCCTAGGGCAAGAGAAACCTAGCCCTCCAAAACACAGAGGCCTCTGGAGAGGAAAAGGGGAAAATAGCTCACATTCTTTTCCAGTGAGCCTGTAGAAGAAAAACAGACATGGTTAATTTCTCAATCACAGTAGTCCCTGACTTAGACAATAATTACTCGATTTACTTAGTATTGCACACTCTTTAGGGAGTAGGTAGAGAAACTGTTGGGACCAAAACAAAAAAACAAAAACAAAACCCCTTCCTTAAAAAAGGTTATGAAATCTTTTGGCTTCTGTGATTTTCAGGGTCTCTCTAGGATACTCCTGTTTGGACATGACATCAAGCCACACAGATGCCATCTAGCAGCTTGGTGTCCAGTAGCTTGGTCTCATGGTTGTTCTTCTTTGTGGAAGAACTACACTCCATTTGAGGACAGATGAGGTTGAGATGCTTCCTAGGTGGTACTAGTGGTAAAGAACCTACATGCCAATGCAGGAGACACAAGAGACATGGGTTTGATCCTTGGATCGGGAAGACTTCCTGGAGGAGGGCATGGCAACAGACTCTAGTATTCTTGCCTGGAGGATCCCTGGACAGAGAAGCCTGATAGGCTACAGTCCATAGGGCTACACAGAGTCAGACACAGCTGAAATGACTTAGTGTGTATGCATGAGGTTGAGATAAGGGATGACACTGAAATTCAGCTAAACATGGGTTAGCGTCAACTCACACCCAATACCACAGAAGGCAGGGGAGTGGATGGTTAAAGAGAAATGGCTGTGGAATCAAATTAATCAGAGTTTGAATTCTGGCTCCATAACTTTTTGGCTGTGTGAATTTAGACAAGTTACTTCCCCTCTCTGAGCCTCAATTTTTCCATTTCTAGTATATCAACAACCTTGCAATTAAAAGATCTTTTCTTTAAAGGATTAAGTAAAAATTTCATAAGCAACTTATGATTTATAGTAAGTATTCAGTTCAGTTCAGTCACTCAGTCATGTCTGACTCTTTGCAACCCCATGGACTGCAGCCCACCAGGCTTCCCTGTCCATCACCAAGACCAACTCAAACTCATGTCCATCGAGTCAGTGATGCCATCCAGCCATCTCATCCTCTGTCGTCCCCTTCTCCTCCTGCCCTCAGTCTTTCCCAGCATCAGGGTCTTTTCAAATGAGTCAGTTCTTCATTGCATCAGGTGACCAAAGTACTGGAGTTTCAGCTTCAGCATCAGTCCTTCCAATGAATATTCAGGACTGATTTCCTTTAGAATGGACTGGTTGGATCTCCTTGCAGTCCAAGGGACTCTCAAGAGTCTTCTCCAACACCACAGTTCAAAAGCATCAATTCTTCAGTGCTCAGCTTTCTTTACAGCCCAACTCTCACAGCCATACATGACCACTGGAAAAAACATAGCCTTGACTAGACAGACTTCTGACCTTTGTTGGCAAAGTAATGTCTCTGCTTTTCAATATGTTGTCTAGGTTGTTCATAACTTTTCTTCCAAGGAGCAAGTGTCTTTTAATTTCATGGCTGCAATCACCATCTGCAGTGATTTTGGAGCCCAAGAAAATAAAGTCTGTCACTATTTCCATTGTCTCCCCATCTATTTGCCATGAAGTGATGGGACCAGATGCCATGATCTTCGTTTTCTGAATGTTGAGTCTTAAGCCAGCTTTTTCACTCTCTTCTTTCACTTTCATCAAGAAGCTCTTGAGTTCTTCTTTAATAAGTATGTATTTGATATTTATTAAAGTAGTATCAAACCGTCCCTCTTCCTGGCATGGAGCTCCTAGGACCCTTGGAATTTCCTGTAATGAAAGCAATACAAGTGTCTTTTGTTGTATGGATGAGGTGACTTTGGGGAAGCACATAGGTCACCTCAGGATGGGGACTGGTCACCAGAGGAATCAACGGGTGATTAGAGACAACTTTCAGCCCTCTTGGGGAGGGGAGAGCAGCTGAAGACTGAGTTCAGTCACTGCTGCTGCTGCTAAGTGGCTTGAGTCATGTCCGACTCTGTGCGATCCCATAGACAGCAGCCCACCAGGCTCCCCCGTCCCTAGGATTCTCCAGGCAAGAACACTGGAGTGGGTTGCCATTTCCTTCTCCAATGCATGAAAGTGAAAAGTGAAAGTGAAGTCGCTCAGTCATTTCCGACTCTTCGCGACCCCATGGACAGCAGCCTACCAGGCTCCTCCGTCCATGGGATTCTCCAGGCAAGAGTACTGGAGTGGGGTGCCATTGCTTCTCCGAGTTCAGTCACTAAGGGCCAGTAATTCAATCTATTGTGTCCATGTAAAGACAATCCAAAAGTGGAAGAGTGGCAAGCTTGAGGAGGGCATGGACACTCTGAGCCCCTTCCCACATACCCTAGCCTATGCTCCTCTTTCACCTGGTTGTTCCTGAAGTATATCCTCTTATAATAAACTGGTAACCTGTTCTCAGGTGGCTCAGTGGTAAAGATTCTGTCTGCCAATGCAGGAGATGTGGGTTCAATCCTTGGGTCAGGAAGATTTCCTGGAGGAGGAAATGGCAACCCACTGCAGCATTCTTGCCTGGGTAATCCCATGGACAGAGGAGCCTGGTGGGCTACAGTCCACAGGATTCAAAGAGTTGAAGAGATGTTAGAGAAGACTCTTGAGAGTCCCTTGGACTGCAAGGAGATCCAACCAGTCCATCCTAAAGGAAATCAGTTCTGAATATTCATTGGAAGGACTGATGCTGAAACTGAAACTCCAATACTTTGGTCATCTGATGTGAACTGACTCATTTGAAAAGATCCTGATGCTTGCAAAGATTGAAGGTAGAAGGAGAAGGGGACAACACAGGATGAGATGGTTGGGTGGCATCACCAATTCAATGGATATGAGTTTGAATAAACTCAAGGAGTTGGTGATGAACAGGGAGACCTGGCATGTTGCAGTCCATGGGGTCGCAGAGTCGGACATGACTGAGCAACTGAACTGAACTGAGTGACTAAGCACACACACATAATCTAGTAAGCTAAATGTTTGTTTTCAGTTCTTGAGTTCTGTGAGCTGCTCTAACAAATTAATTGAACCAAACATGGGGTCACTGGATTTCATAGTGTTTAATATGTTGGTTAGAAGCACAGGAGAGAACCTAGGCTTGCAACTGTCACATAAAGTGATGGTGAGGGGGTGGGAATAGTCTTGTAGGACTAAGACGTTAACAAGGGGAATCTGATATTATCTCCAGGCAGACAATGTGAGATTTGAGTTGCAGGACACCCAGCTGGTGTTGGAGAACAGCTTGGTGTGGGGGGAAAAACCACATTGGAAATGGTGACAGAATCTTACAACTATGGCACACCAAGACAGAGATATCTCTGTGCCCAGAGCTTCAGAAACTAAATTTTGTACAGTTTTGCATAGTCCATAATATTTCAGAAAGGGAAATTCTCTGGCCTGGGTTGGCCTTCTCTGCCTTTATTAAATATAAACACGTTCTTCAGCCACCGAGTGGATCACAGCCTGAATCCAACAGTGACAGGATGTGAGTCACTCAAGAAGCCAGACTGCCTGATGGAGCTGCCCTCTGAAGGACCTTAACAGCACCCAGGGAGCTCCAGCATCAGTCCTCCTCTCGGAAAGAAGCAAGGACTTAAATAATTAGAGAGTACCATGTTTCCAAAAAGTCTTGTTGATGTATCTCCTCCCTAAAATTATCCTTCAGAAAACAGGGAGTGGTCTTAGACAAGCTCTTAATTACAGGGTGTTTTCATAATAATTGTATTTTTGAATAAGAGAACACTATTTGGAGAATGTGCAAAATCCTCAAAGAAACTCAATCGATGTTATTTTTAGGTTGGTAAGGAGATCACTTGACAGATTTTGGAGGAAGCAAAGAAATGAATATAAATGTACTCATTACAGCTGGGGCAAGATGTTCACGAATGTGTGCTGGTGGTGGTGCTTTAGTCACTAGGTCGTGTCCGACTCTTGCAATCTCTTTGGACTATGCCCCGCCAGGCTCCTCTGTCCATGGGATTCTCTAGGCAAGAATACTGGAGTGGGTTGCCCTTTCCTTCTCCAGAGGATCTTCCCAACCCAGGGATCGAATCCATGTCTCCCGTGTCCCCTGCACTGCAGGCAGATTCTTTTACTGCTGAGCCACCAGGGAAGCACTGGATATCACTGCAAACAACCTTTTAAAGATCACTGATCAAAACGATACTAAAACTAGTTATGTTACAGAAATCATACATATACTCACAAAAGAAACTTAGAAAATTCGTCTTACAAATATGCCAGTGGGTACTTGTGGCTTGGTATAAATTTCCAATAACAACAAGAAACACAGATTCACAAAGTGCTGGATTTCCAAGTTTTAGGAATTAAAGATGACTGTGGGAGAGGACTCAAGAAGCAGCTCCAGTGAGAGACAGTGATGGTAAAGAGAAGTTGGAACAAATCTGTTCCATGAAATGCAAAGAGGGGAAAAAAAGGTAATCTTTCTCTGTGATTTTATATCATGTGATTTGTAAGTTTGTTGTAAATAATAAATTAAATATCATTAACTGTATTTGACTTTTCTGCCGACATTCCTAAAACTTAATACATTCAAATTGTGTCCCTTTCCCAAAGGTTTTTGTTGCTGTTGTTTGTTTAATCTCTCATTTCGAAAAAAACAAAAGATAGTCAGTATTCAGGGTTGACTTTTGCTTGGGTATATAATTTAAGCTGTAACAGGAAAGAAGGTAATGAAGGTCCCTGACCTTCCTTGCCAAGCAAGCCCAGCTGTACTGAAGGTAATAGACTCCCCTTAGACTTGCTTTTATTTGTGCCTCTTTGGCAGGACCAGGTTTAAATCCCTGGGAATCTGAGCTCACTGAGGACATGTTGTTGTTGTTCAGTTGCTAGCTGTGTCCTACTCTTTGGGACCCCATGGACTGCAGCATGCCAGGCTTCCCTGTCCTTCACTGTCTCCCAGAGTTTGCTCGAATTCATGTCCATTGAGTCGGTGATGCCATCCAACCACCTCATCCTCTGTTGTCCCCTTCTCTTCCTGTCTTCAGTCTTTTCCAGCACCAGGGCCTTTTGCAGTGAGTCAGCTCTTGGCATCAGGTGGTCAAAGTATTGGTCTGTCTCCCAGAGTTTGCTCGAATTCATGTCCATTGAGTCGGTGATGCCATCCAACCACCTCATCCTCTGTTGTCCCCTTCTCTTCCTGTCTTCAGTCTTTTCCAGCACCAGGGCCTTTTGCAGTGAGTCAGCTCTTGGCATCAGGTGGTCAAAGTATTGGAGCTTCAGCTTCAGTATCAATCCTTCCAATGAATATTCAGGGTTGATTTCCTGTAGGGAGCTTAGGACTACTGCCTTCATTTACCCAAGAGCAGATAATTGCCTGGTTCTTCCCAAGAAGAACTAAATGCTCTGGACTGAAGGTGTCCCCCACTCCCCAAATTCACATATTGAGATGGTGTTTGGAGATGAGACTTTGGGAAGGTAATTAGGTCTTGATGAGAAGATGGGGGTGGGGTCCCTGTGGTGAGATTAGTGCCCTTATAAGAGGAGGGAACCAGAGCTTCCTCTCTCTGCTGCATGGATCCAGGGAGAAGGCAGCCATCTGCAGGCCAGAAAGAGGTAATGAACTTCTGTCTGGCTTCCCTGTGGAACAGCAGAAGAACTGATTTCTTCTATCCATGGCTTCGAAAGTCCAAGCCCAGCACAGCAGAGAACCATCACTAAAACCACTGATTGGAAAGGCTCATGATGCCACAAGAAGCGTATAGTTTCTCTTTCCCTACTGGGGGTCCCCCAGGCATCAAGGAAGGCAGGGAGGGAGGGTTCCCAAATTCCACCCTCCTTTGCAGCCCAGGAGATAAAGTTGGGGGATAATTGACTGTCTGAAAAGGACTCTGTCAGGGCCTCCAGGAGCTGACTTCCCACCCCCTCATCCCCCTCCCAGCTGCCAACTCTGTCTGAACCATAGACAAAGCAGCCAGTTGTAACCGAAATGACAGAGTATAGAATATCTGAGGTTGTTTCCAATTAGTTTTTCAAGCAGTCCTACAGAGGGGTCAGGTTTTTTTTAAGTGCTACTTTGCACATTAGGTAATCATCACTTTCAGCCTCTCTGAGCAGAGTGTCCAGAGTACCTTCTCTTGGGTCTCCTGGGCAGGAATCCAGAAGTTTCCATTTCATGGAAATCCAGAGCCTTTATCCTTCCTGTCAACGTTGCTGATAAAAGTTGTAGATCATTAGATCCTGGGTAACTCAATGTGGCAGCAGCCTTTCATGATGTTTACTTTTTTTTAAAGTTATAAAGTCGAGAAGGTAAGAGCAAACTGTTCCCGGTGAGATGCCTTCCCTGTATCAGCTCTGTCTCCAGTAACGCTGCCCCATGTGGAGGTTTGTGCAGAAGCTTGACAAGGTGCTAAATGACCTCAGTTTATTTCAATGGGAGGAAGGTTGTTTTAGTTGAATTCATAAGCAGATCATAAGAAAATCAGTGAGGCCCATTGGAAAACAGCCATGAAGAGCAGGATTGAACCATCATGATTTAAACCCATTGATATTAATGCAGGAAATGTATCACAAATTCCCCTTCCCTCAGTAGTTCATGAAACTTGGATACACATAAATGGAAGACCCTAGAGTTATGGCAAACCTTAGGCACACCTTGGAAAGCTTAGATAAAGAAGCCCTCCACCAGAAGCCCATAAAATTCCAGTGGGATGGAGTTTTAGGGTCAGAACAGAGCCTTCAGCTCTGGGACATCTTAGAGCTTGACCTCATACTGTTCTCTTCTTCGTGGAGGCCATCCTTTCCCTCTTCCCACCTTGGCAACACCTAGCCATTCTCAAGGACCATCTCAGGGACTTTCCTGTGGTCCAACAGTTAACACTCCACACTGTTAATGCAGGCAGCCTTGGTTTATCCCTGGTCAGGGAACTAGACCCCACATGCCACAACTAAGACTCGGTGCAGCCAGATAAAGAAATAATTTTTTTAAAGGACCAGTTCAAGTCCTGAAAATTAATTTGGCATCAGTCTTGGAAAGTCCAAAATTGTCACCTAGTGCTATAATCTACCCTCCTTTATACTTTTGAGCAAGAGTTTGAACACCATTGCTGACTGGAGACTTACTACCCCCAGAGATAATTCCTTCTAGCTCCAAATAGCTTCATTTTTATTAATAATAATATATACTATTTGGGCTTCATGACCCAGATAATCATGATGATGTGATCACTAAT
>SJYT01051985.1:0-75142 GCA_006410635.1 Cephalophus harveyi | reverse complement strand
TTTCAGAATTTTCCACAGTTTATTGTGATCCACACAGTCAAAGGCTTTGGCATAGTCAATAAAGCAGAAGTAGATGTTTTTCTGGAACTCTCTTGCTTTTTCCATGATCCAGCAGATGTTGGCAATTTGATCTCTGGTTCCTCTGCCTTTTCTAAAGCCAGCTTGAACATCAGGAAGTTCACAGTTCACGTATTGCTGAAGCCTGGCTTGGAGGATTTTGAGCATTACTTTACTAGCATGTGAGATGAGTGCAATTGTGTGGTAGTTGGAGCATTCTTTTGCATTGCCTTTCTTTGGAATTTACCCAAGAGAAATAGAAACATTTTCACATGACAGTCTGTACACAAATATTTACAGTGATTTTATTCAAAATCACCAAATGTCGAACTCAAATGTCCATCAATGGGTAAATGAATAGGCAAACTGCAGTATATCCAATGCAATGAAATACTATTCAGCAATAAAAAAGGAAAACCAAGCACAGATATATACAATAACACAGATAAATCTCAGATACATTTTACTAAGTGAAAGAAAAGTGAAAGTGTTAGACACTAAGTTGGATCTGAGTCTTTGCGACCCAATGGACTGTAGCCCACCTGGCTCCTCTGTCCATGGTATTCTCCAGGTAAGAATACTGGAGTGGCTTGCCATTCCCTTCTCCAGGGGATGTTCCTGACCCAGGGATCAAACCCAGGTCTCCCGCATCACAGGCATATTCTTTACCGTCTGAGCCACCAGGGAAGCTAGACACAAAAGTCAGCAATTTATGTGATTCTATTTATATGACATTCAGCGAAAGGGAGACATTTAGGGACAAAAAATAGATTAGTGATTGCCAGAGGCTAGAAGTAGAAAGGATGACTACAAATGGTGATACCAGGGAAGTTTGGGGGGTAATGTAATTGTTCTATGTCTTGATTGTGATGGTGGTTATATCAATATATGCATTTGTCAAAACTCATAGAACTGTATAACAGAAAGTGTAAATTTCATTGTATGTAAATTACACCTCAATTTTTAAAATGTTAGGGCATCTCTGAAATTAAGAAATACAGAATCTCATTGATATGTGGATTGGGTTGACTCAAAGGTCAAGCAATGGGTGAAAGTGATTCTTCTGCAAAGTCAATCACAAAATTAAAAGAACTGTATCAAGTAAACTAGACCAAGTGAAGTCACTCAGTCGTGTCCAACTCTTTGCGACCCTGTGGACTATAGCCCACCAGGCTCCTCTGTCCATGGGATTCTCCAGGCAAGAATACTGGAGTGGGTTGCCATTTCCTTCTCCAGGGGATCTTCCCGACCCAGGGATCAAACCCAGGTCTCCTGCATTGCAGGCAGACGCTTTAACCTCTGAGCCATCAGGGAAGCCAGTGATTTTAAATCCGAGTCATTGGAGCCCTGGGGATTTATCTAAAAAAGGTAGTGATTAGGACTATGGAGTTATTTCCATATTTCAAAAAAAAAGTCCTAAGAAAAATTATGTTTTATATGAGTAAAATCTCACATTCTTTTGCTTTTGGCTGGAATTTTCTTTTTCTGCTGGTCATATGTAATTCATAAAGAGTTAAAAATCCCAACCTGTAGCTTGTGGATAAAAGTCCTTCTGAAGATGAGGCTCATGGGGAGAAAATTGTAAAAGGGGTTTTTGGCAGTGAAAAGGTTGTGTGTGGCCAGATGAAACTAGACATATGAGGGAGGTGAAGGCATACACTCCTCTGGGAAGGTCCGAAAAAATCCAAACAAGGTTTTATTTGCCCGAGATAAATTAGGCTCATCCTGAGAAATGGTGGGGAATAGCCCCCCTCCCACCCCCTACCTCAGATCTCTTCAGACCTGTAGGAGCTCCAAACCAGCCTGTGTGTAAATCAGCGACCGAACAAATCTCGAGATCTGATACCACGTGTCAAAACCCCATCTAGAGCTCCTTGCTCAGTACTAGGACATCCCAAATGAAAAGAAGTGCGTTTCTAGGAACTTCTCCGGTGGCCCAAGGGCTAAGACTCCCACTCCCAACGTAGATGGCCTGGGTTCAATCCCTGATCAGGGAACTAGATCTCACATGCTGCAACTAAGTGTTCACACGCCGCAACTAAAAAGATCCCGCATGTTGCAACTAAGACCCGGCTCAGTCAAATAAATAGACATCTAAAAAAAAAAAGTGCATTTCTAGGGCCCGGCCTGAGCCTCTCTGTTGACAGCTAGTTCATTGGCTTTATGATTGGTCATCACAGCAAGAAAAGTTGGGGTTTTGCATCAAGCAACACTAGAACAAGTGACACGGAGCCCAGGCTGAGGTGGGAAAATGCACGAGATTATGACAGCAACCTTAGACCCACCTGTACAGCGGCCAGTTAACACGCCCTCCTCTGATCAGCTTGCACACAGCTCAAGGGAGCTTAACGGGATTAGGAATAAATACCTTGCTGTTATTTTTAACATAGCTAACTCTCTAGTAAATCTCTCATTGTCCCTGCCAGTAACCCCTTGGTAAGCAGAGGCATTCACCCTTAGAAACATAGCAGGCAAGACAAGACAATGATTTGTCCGAGACCTTACCCAGCAGTACCTAAAAAAGAGACTCATCATCTTTGACATCTGTGCCCTTAACGGCATGATAGGAAGTTTAAGGGCTTTGAAGCCAGGTAGAGCCAGATTTGAAGACCGATTCTGCCACTTATAAGTCATGGTCAAGTTATCTTGCCTCTTTGAAGCCCAGTTTTCTTTAGAACAAGGAAAATATTACCTACCTCATAAAATTATTTACTTCACATAATGAATGGAGAGTCCCTGAAATGGAGAGTCTCCTATTGCCTAGGAGATGCTGAGTAAAGGTTGGCTACACACACATATACACACACACACACGTATGTACTAAAACCTATATTCACATATAGCGTGCATGTGTGCTAAGTCTCTTCAATCATGTCCGACTCTTTGTGCCCTGTGGATGTAGCCCACCAGGCTCCTCTGTTCATGGGATTCTCCAGGCAAGAATACTGGAGTGGGTTGCCATACCCTCCTCCAGGGCATCTTCCCAACCCAGGAATCAAACCTGCATCTCTTACGTCTCCTGCATTGGCAGGTGGGTTCTTTACCACTAGTGCCACCTGGGAAGCACATATACATGTAAGTATATATTTAAATTTTAACTAATAAAATAATTAGAAGAAATATAAGATGCCACTTTCCCACTTTTGAACATTTCTGAGAGTGGCTTGTGTCTTTTAATTGATGTCAACCAAAATTTGCTCGCAGCAAATAGAGGAGTGACCCATTGTCATCACAGAGCTGTGCAAACTCAGCCAGTCTCTCCAAGTAGATCATGGAAGTGAGAGCTGTGGGAAGCTGCTGGGGCTAATCCGTGCCTTGCGGAAGATTATCACTAGACACGACACATCCATTTGTCAAAAGTGCCTGGCTGACTTTCAGATTTCCAGTGATATGCAATTCAGCTATGGAGAAAATGAAACCATGAGTTTAACCAAACAGGAAATACATGCAAAGCCTGACCTATTAGCTGTCTTTACTAAGTACACACAGGAGGTCAAGTCCACGGGTGCAGGCTCTATAACTCTACATATCTTTGGCAGTATTTGCCCCAAATGGGAAGTATCCTCAGGCTTTAAATGCAGAGAAAATTTAGAGTAGATTGTAAATGGTTACATTAAAGTAGAAAATGGCATGTAATTATATAGATAAATAAATGTACACCATTATTCATTACAAATTTTAGATGAATTTTAAATTATAATATGATGTGACATTTCTTTTTTGTAATCTACATCACACTGATGATGCATTTTATAATTGAAGGCATCTTATACTACACTAAACGTGCTAATAACTAAGTCTGATAACCACACATGGTCATGTTTTCTGTGACATTTGCTGACTGGGCTGATTCAAAGGGAGCAGTGGCAGGCAAAATATATGGCCAACTATCACATCCAATCTCCTTAATAATTAGGAAAACACAGATAGAGATTACAATGAGATGCCATTTTATAATCATTTTTTGGGGTAAAATGTGTAAAAGTCTGAAAATATTCAAGTGCTGGAGAGAAAGTGAATTCACAAGATCTTCTATGCAGTCTTGTAATTTAGTATAACTATTTTGAAAGACAGTTTGGTCTTCTCAATACTTTGGCCATCTGATGTGAAGAGCCAACTCATTGGAAATGACCCTGGTGCTGGGAAATATTGAAAGCAGGTGGAGAAGAGGACAACCAAGGATGAGATTGTTGGATGGCATCACCGACTCAGTGGACATGAGTGAAAGTTGCTTTGTCATTTCTGACTCTTTGCAACTCCATGGACGGCGGCCTGCAAGGATCCTTTGTCCATGGAGTTCTCCACACAAGAATACTGGAGTGGATTGCTGTGCCCTTTCCTGAGGATCCTCTCTACCCAGGGATCAAACCTGGGTCACCTGCATTGCAGGCAGGTTCTTTACCATCTGAGCCACCAGGGGATGGACATGAGTTTGAGGAAATTCGGGGAGATGTTAAGGACAGGGAAGCCTGGGGAGCTGTAGTCCATGGGGTCACGAAGAGTCCAATATGACTTAGTGACTAAGCAACAACAACATGAAGTTGAACACACGTATCCTCTACGGTCCAGTAATTCCATTCCTAGTCCAAGAGTCTTTTGTTCATGTGGACCAAGAATCAATATGAGGCGGCGGCTAGTTCAGCCCAGGACTCAGTCACACAAATGCTGGTGTCACGACGCCCACTGTGGCTCTCTATGTGTGCTTCCTATTTTATCACACAAGATATTACAGGCATGCTCAAGAGCTGAGGTTTAATAAAATTAATAAGTTTTACTGTTTTATTAAGACATCATCTTAATGAAACTGTCAATTCTTTTTTTTGTGGTATGACAATGAAGAATAAAAGATGGTATAGTGGTTAAGACTCCATGCTTCTGATGAAGGGAGCCTGGGTTCAATCCCTGGTCAGGGAACTAGAACCTTCATGCTATAATGAAGACTGAAGATCCCATGTGCTGCAACCAAGACCCAGCACAGGCAAATAAAAAATTTTTTTTAAATGAAGAATACAAAGAGCAACAAGTACAGTGAAATGTTACTGCCTCAATTTATGTTCAGTCACTCAAACTTTAATCAGCCATTGCTTGTGCACCATCAGTACAAATGCTAGTAGAGAGGAGAAGGCAAACAATGTCTTAGAATTATTGTGAAAATAATCTGACCTTGTAGATTTCCTGAAAGGACATCAGGGACTCACAGGGGCAGGCCACACCATGAGACGCTGCTGCGTGGCATTCCAGTATATGAAGAGCCTCCAAATTAATTCATGTATTCTAATGCTGGGCTTTCCGAGTGGCACAGAATCCGCCTGTCAATGCAAGAGACACAAGAGACATGGGTTCAATCTCTGGGTTGGTAAGAGCCCCTGAAGTAAGAAATGGCAACCGGCTCCAGTATTCTTGCCTGGAAAATTCCATGGACAGAGGAGCCTGGTGGGTTATAGTCCACAGGGTTACAAAGAGTTGGACACAGTTGAGCACACACGCAATATTGGTGGATGTTTGGGTAGTTTCCAGTTTGAGGCTTTTGCAAATAGTTTATAGTAAGCTTTTTAAATAAAGTTTTCTCCCTGCTACATAAAATATGTACTTAATTCAATGTCTAACATGTAGTACATTTAATACATTATGATTATTAAAATTCCCTTACAGAGATGTCCTCGTTCTGTTCTGTTTGATTCCCCTATCCTATCCCACACAGGACGTAGTGGAATCTCCACGCCTACAGATAATAAAAGATGCTTTCTCAAAAAGCCATAAGGATAAATGAATTAGTCACACTGGAAAAGGCAGAAACGAAAATTTACCTCTTCCCTCCCCTCACCCTGGTCCCCAAGGGTATTCCTAAACTTTTCCATAGCATGGGGGCAGGGATAAAAGACTTGATGAACAGGTTGCCCATCCCCAACAGGAAGTACCTCTCCAGCCAAGAAAAGGACACCCAAAGAATGGCTGATGACTGTCCCTTGGGGCCTCTAGGCCTCCTTCCCCTGACACCAGGAACCAGAGGGTCCTGCTTTCAGCCTGCTGGCAGTAAGAAGGTGGAGATGGGATCCAAGTTTGTACAATTTGGGACTCAGACCACTGGAGGAAAGATGCAGAGATGGTGAGAAATTACTCTTGGAAACGGTAGCTGTTTGCTGGACATGGCCTTCCCCCGCTGGCTGCCACCCTGCCTCACTTGGTTCCCATCTACTGAAGCCTGGATTCTCCGGATTTCCTGCTGATGTGGGCTCCCTACAGACTTCTGTCCTTGAGTCAGCTTATGAAGCTCTGTCACCTGCCCTCAGTGACCCTGGCTCACTCCACCCCTTCATCGGAAGCCAATTCTAAGGATCCTCTCTCAGAAGGAGGTCAAGGCCAGGCTGCCCCCCAGGGAGCCTTCGTAGGGGTCACCGCATGTTGGAGTCTGTTGGCTCCAGGTGAACAGTGAGTTCACTGTTCACATTCAGCCCTCCCTCCAGGCCTCACCTGGACGCGCAGTCAGCCTCCTGATCGGGCAGCAGACCGAGGTGACAGCCCTCAGCCCTCTTTGCTCCCACGGGCATTACTCATGGCCGCCTCCACTCTCCCAGCAGCTTGTCTTCACCTCCCGGGAGGGACAAATCACACTCTTTTGCAGCCGTTTGTTTACCCACCTGCCTCTGTGCCCCTCAGGGCTGTGGGCCATCAGGGTGGTGATGATGCAGGAAGCAGTTTTCACTGTAGCTGATGACCCAGCACCAACATGACCCAGACTGAAGGCCAAATGTGCTCTTCTTCTCACCTTCCCATGAGCAAGCCAGCGCTGAGGAACTCAGGTCTACAAAGAGGCCGCAATTTAGGAGAAGGTTAGTTTTCAGAGAACATACTTGAGTGCTTTCCTTGGAGAGATCTGTACTTAGATTCTCAGAGACATTTCCTAGCAGGAGAGCTGCAAGGCGTGGCCTGCACCTGGAGGGCTGGAATCCTTACCAGCTCTACCTCCAGCTGGAGAGGCACCACAGCCTCTGGACCCAGGAAGCAGCTGCCTGGAGTGAAACAGTATACTAGAGGTGAAAAGCCCTGGGTGGCCAGGTGAGCACACTGCCATACCTCCATTGGCCTCAGAATCCCATGCCTGCTGGGGAAAGCCCTTTGGGAGTGATGGTGTTATTGGTTCAAGGGTCCTCTGAGCTGTTCCATAACACTCACGTATCAAGTCTTTTCTGACAACTCAAACTTAACATTGAGACCAATGTCCAGAGCCAGGCCTCAGGCAAACCTCCTTTACCTGCATGTGGATCCCTCTGAATGAAAGGTCAGAGGTGGCAGTGGCTGTATCACCCCTGGGGCCCTACTCCTGAGGCTCTATGACCCAGGTGACTGCCTGGCCTGTTGCTGCAGCCTGCTCTGGGCCTTGTTTGCCCAGCAACAGCTGAAGGGATGTTCAGTGCAAAGTTCAGGATGGTCCTGGGCTGCCCCCCATGGCTGTAGAATTGAAGGGGACACCAAAGGTCATCGGTTGCCTGCACCTGGCAAGGTCACCCCAAAGTTCTCCCATCTCTGGTCTGGGCAAAAAGCTGTTTCCTAGAAGTGGCTTTACCTGGGAAAGCATTCCCTGTGGGTCCCCTGAGTTAGCTGTCTTTCTCATTGTGTCCAGACCTCAGGGAAAGTAGACAGGGGCTATCATGTCATGGCTGCAAGATAAGATGGGGTCCCTTCTCAAAGGGCATATTACTAAGTGGCTATGATTACAACACAGGGGGTTTTCAAAGGCTAGACTTGTCCCCTAACACGCCAGAGATTCCAGGGGCAGGCGCCTCACTCTCAGAAATCAGGAGACAGAAGGTGATGGGGCCCAGGATATGGGGCTAAGTTGGGGGGTGGGGGAACGGCATTCTTTTGGAGAGAGAATTAAGGTCTAACAAGTTCCTTGGCTGATACCTTGTATGTTTCTTTTTTAAAGAAGACTTTTAGTGTGGATCACTTTTAAAGTCTACTGAATTTGTTACAACATTGCTTCTGTTTTTTCATGTTTTGGGCTTTTGGACCAGAGGCATGAGGGATCTTAGCTCCCCAACCAGTGATGAAACCCACGACCCCTGCTTTGGAAGGCAAAGTCTTAACTACTGGCTCACCAGGGAAGGAAGTCCTGAAGCTTGTATGCTTCTATCATCAAAGAATGATTCTATGAGGACTCATGGCTGACGGGCTACCAGAGATCAGCTACCCCCACCCTCACCCATGGGCTCCGCTGCCCTGAGCCTCTCCTGTGCCCCACTTTGCTCCAACCTCCACACAGCAGACAGAACCCACGGCTGAGAGAGAGAGAGAGACCTAGGACGGAGGGCCGCTCTCCCTGGACGCCTCAGACTCTCCCGTTTACCCCACCAACCCTCAGCTTCCTCACCTCTCAGGGAGGGAAATCTGAAACCTCCTAAGGGTTTTGTGAGGCTCCCGGGAGACAGGGCAGGTGCACTGAAGTGTGAGGTGCACAGAGCTGCACAATGTGAGCTATTTTTAGTGTTACTGCTGACTGCTGAGTGTGGCCATGCCTGACGGGCAGGTGGCATGCAGAGAATGCCCAGCTGGAAGGGACGTGAGCCTCAGGGGACTTGCTGGGGCCTGTGATTCGGGACAGTGTGCCTGGAAGCCAGGTGTGTGAATAGGGAGTGTGCCTGAGGCTGTGGACACACACCCCACACACTCAAATGTGTAGGTAGTATGGGCGACCCCACTTTCAGGACCGGCTCTTCCTCTAGCTCAGCCTGGAGCTGGGAAGCAGAAGCAGGAGCAGGGGGCGGATCAGAGCTTGGGGTGGGAGATGGTGAGGGGCTGAGGTGGACCTGCCCTGAGCGTCTGCTGTGGGAATGCCATTGAGCACATGCCCTCCACTGTTGCTGCCTGGCTGGGTAGAACTGAGCCCCTGTGCCTTTAAAATTATTTGACATCTTTGAGATTGGAACCAGAGCTCCCCAGCGGAAGGCCAGCGGTAGCTCTGGAATGCTGTTCTAATAGAAAACTCACTCTGGGTGGATTTCAACCAATACTCCCACTGTCAGGCTTCAGAGCAAAATCACCTATTATGGTCCTGGAAAAAGCCCCAGATTTCCTGGGCTGATCTGCACCCATGTAGGTTTGTGAGAATCAAGCTGTTTTCCTCTCAGGCTATGCAGACTTTTCTTCCACCCCAGCTCACCGAGCCACCCTGAGGTTCCCATTTGGATTGAAAACTCACTCTGGGTGGATTTCAACCAATACTCCCACTGTCAGGCTTCAGAGCAAAATCACCTATTATGGTCCTGGAAGAAGCCCCAGATTTCCTGGGCTGATCTGCACCCATGTAGGTTTGTGAGAATCAAGCTGTTTTCCTCTCAGGCTGTGCAGACTTTTCTTCCACCCCAGCTCACCGAGCCACCCTGAGGTTCCCATTTGGATGTAGGGCTAAGAGCTCAGGGCTGGGGAGCGAGTGCCAGGGTGGGCTGCCTGAGCCTCCTCTAGCCTGGCCCCTCGGGTGAGCCTTGCCCAAGCACTCACTGTAGGCGAATGGCAGAGCCTGGACCGGCAGCCAAGTCTCCCCTCCGCTGCTTCCCCCACTCCACTGCCTCCTCCCCGAGACTGTACGTGGGTGCACATTTTGTGTGTTCATGGAATCCAGTTGAACTTGGACACTCTGGCCCCTCTTCATGGCCAGTCAGCTTCCTGATGGGAAGGTCCCTTTGTCCCACTGTGGGGGTTCCTCGTTACAGCCTGAAGCCTCTCAAGCCACGTCCCTCCTGGGCCTGGCGCTGCCAATGGTCAAGTCCTCTCTTCAGATGCAGGCCCTGGAGGCAGAGAGAGCAGGGTAGAAACCTGGCTGCTGTTGAGTAGCTGTGTTACCCGGGGCAAGATATTAGACCTTCCTCATCCTCACTTTCCTTATCTGTAAAATGGGAATAGGGAATATAAGCCTTTCAAGGTGTCAGGAGAATTAAATGAGCTAGGCTAAAAATAACAACCTAGCTCAGGAGTTCTCAAAATGTAGGTGGGGGCCTCAGAAAGTTCCCAAGATCCTCTCAGGGAGGTGGGGTCAAAACTATTTTTCTGAAACTATTACGATGTTTTTTGCCCTTTTCACTCTCATTTCCTTGAGGGTATAGTGGGGTTTTCCAAAGAGTACTGACTCTGTCAGGTAATGGAATGTGTGCTGAGTATTCTTTATTTTTTTTTGGTCTCTACATGTGGCATGTGGGATCTTAGTTCCTCCACCAGGGATTGAACCCGTGCACCCTCATTAGAAGTGCAGACTTAACCACTGGGTCTCCAGGGAAGTCCCTGTGCTGGGTATTCTGGCTTTTAATTGTTCTCAGTTTTAATTTATAGAATAGTACATGCCAATAGATATAATACACATAAACAGAAACTCTCTGAGGTCATCGATTATTTTTAAAAGTGTAAAGGGGTCCAGAGGCCAAATACTTTGAGAACTGCAGACCTGGTACAACAATGGGTGCAGAGATTATCTTGTCTCTGGGCTGTCCTCCTCACCCATGTCCCCACTCTTCCGTTCATTTGGTTCCATCTTTTGCACCATCAACGGTGCATTTTATTGTTACTGTTCCAGTCCCAACTTGTACCTTCCCAAGTGGGAAGATTCTAAGTATTCAGCCTGATGTGTTGGTCATTGTTTCTTTCCTCCTGTTGCTTAAAGCGGTTTATGTAAATGCCCATCTGGCTTGCAGCATGACCTCACTGTTGATTTCATCCTGGTAAAAACAGTTTGGACAGTTTAAGAAGACTAAGCAGTGTCACTGAAGGTGAAAGTCAGGCTGAGACCTGTGGGCTTCCTATGGCTGGATAGTAACAGGGACTCCTGGAGATGTGGACATGGCCTTGATATTCAGCCAAAATCTGCTTTGCTTGGTCTTCAGACTTTGGAAGTTCAAATAGTCCAAAGTCTTCTTCAAGATTCTTCATCATCGCTGAACTTGAGTGTGATCAGTGATTTTGTGACTGTGTATGTGATTGTATCAGTTGGGGTTTTAGTCAAAATGACATAAGCCGTTCTAGGTATTTTCAATAGGAGGAGGTTAACGCAGGGAATTAGAGGCATTCACATCCTTGGGACAGCAGTGAGAGAAGTCAGAAAGGCCGTTTTCAAATCTGGAAGTTCAAAGACCATGAGGAAGTGGTCAGACCATTCTGAGGTTTCAGAATCCTGGAGCACCTAAGTGGGTGATTCTCAAGGAGCTGCCCCCAACCACATGCCAAACCCCACAGATGGAGCTGCTTATGTGCCTGTCTGCACTGCCACTGAGACATCAGCCTCTCCTTATTTTCTGTATCCCCTCCAGATGCCAATCTCGGACAGCGCTAGCCAGGGAGTCCGGGAAGTCTTGTTTCCAGGCTCCGTGTCCCTATTGTTTGGGTGACTGCTTAGAAGGTCAGGGAATCAGCAAACAATATCCCTCATGATGGCTTATGCTCAGTTAGAGTTGGGTCTGAATCTCTGTGACCCCATGAGTTGCAGCCAGTCAGGCTCCTCTGTTCATGGGATTCTCCAGGCAAGAATACTGGAGTGGATTGCCATTTCCTGCTCTCCAGGTGATCTTCTCTACCCAGGAATTGAACCCAAGTCTCTTGCCTTGGCAAGCAGAATCTTTACCACTGAGCTATCAGGGAAGCCCCTCCTGACAGCATAATTGGCTGTCAATTGGCAGTAGTTAATTGGTGAAACAATGTTGGTAGTATGAACAGCCATTCAGAAAGATGTACATGTGAGTATTTCCTCTCAAACTCAGATAAGTATTCTAGATGTATACTTGATTTTTTTTCTTCCAAAAAATATTCTGTTTAGAAATTCTTCATGCCTTCTGAGATTAATTAGAAGCAGTGTCAGCTTTGCCACCCACCTTAAAATTTCAAGAGGTGCAAATGAAATGTGAAATCATCTAAGCATGCATGATGAATCATTCTTAATCCAGAAATTAAATAAAGTATATAAAGAGTGTTTGCTATGACCAGTGTGTTCTCTTGGCAAAATTCTGTTAGCCTTTGATCTGCTTCATTTTGTACTCCAAGACCAAATTTGCCTGTTACTCCTGGTGTCTCTTGACTTCCTACTTTTGCATTCCAGTCCCCTGTAAAGAAAAAGACATCTTCTTTGGGTGTTAGCTCTAGAAGGTCTTGTAGGTCTTCACAGAGCTGTTCAACTTCAACTTCTTCAGCGTTACTGGTCTGGGCATAGACTTGGATTACTGTGATATTGAATGGCTTGTCTTGGAAACGAACAGAGATCATTCTGTCGCTTTTGAGATTTCATCCAAGTACTGCATTTTGGACTCTCTTGTTGACTATGATGGCTACTCCATATCCTCTAAGGGATTCTTGCCCACAGTAGGAGATATAATGGTCATCGGAGTTAAATTCATCCATCCCAGTCCATTTTAGTTCACTGATTCCTAAGCTGTTGATGTTCACTCTTGCCATCTCCTGTTTGATCACTTCCAATTTGCCTTGATTCATGGACCTAACAATCCAGGTTCTATGCAATATTGCTCTTTACAGCATTGGACTTTACTTCTAACACCAGTCACATCCACAGTTGGGTGTTGTTTTTGCTTTGGCTCTGTCTCTTCCTTCTTTCTGGGGTTATTTCTCCACTGATCTCCAGTAGCATACTGGGCACCTAACAACCCAGGAAATTCATCTTTCAGTGTCGTATCTCTTTGCCTTTTCATACTGTTCCTGGGGTTCTCAAGGCAAGAATACTGAAGTGGTTTGCCATTCCCTTCTCCAGTGGGCCACATTTTGTCAGAACTCTCCACCATGACCAGTCCATCTTGTGTGGCCCTACATGGCATGGCTCATAGTTTCATTGAGTTAGACAAGGCTGTGGTCCATGTAACCAGTTTTGTTAGTTTTCTTGTGGTCTTCAATCTATCTGCCCTCTGATGGATAAGGATGAGAGGCTTATGGAAGCTTCCTGATGGGCGAGACTGACTGAGGGGGAAACTGGGTCTTGTTCTGATGGGCGGGGCCATGTTCAGGATATCTTTAATCCAATTTCTGTTGATGGATGGGGCTGGGTTTCCTCCCTGTTCTTTGACCTGAGGCCAAACTATGGTGGAGGTAATGAAGATAATTGCGACCTCCTTCAAAAGTCCCATGCAGGCACTGCTGCACTCAGTGCCCTTGACCCTGCAGCAGGCCACCGCCGACCCACGCCTCTGCCAGAGACTCCTGGACACTTACGGGCAAGTCTGGGTCTGTCTCTTGTGGGGTCACTGCTCCTTTCTTCTGGGTCTTGGTGTGCACAAAGTTTTGTTTGTGCCTTCCAAGAGTCTGTTTCCCAGTCCTGTGTAAGCTCTGGCAGCTCTATGGTGGGGTTAATGGTGACCTCCTCCAAGAGGACTCATACCATACCCAGGCCTGCTGCACCCAGAGCCCCTGCCCCTCAGCAGGCCACTGCTGACCTGTGCCTCCGCAGGAGACACTCACACACAGTTCTGTCTCAGTCTCTGTGGGATCTCTGGGTCCTGGTGTGCACAAGGCTTGTTTGAGCCCTCCAAGCATCTCTGGAGGATATTGGGTTTGATTCCAAATGCTATTTTGCCCCTCCCACCATCTCTCTGGGGTTTCTCCTTTGTCCTTGGACATGGGGTATCTTTTCGGTGGGATCCAACATTCTTCTGTTGATGGCTGTTCAGCAGCAAGTTGTAATTTTGGAATTCTCACAGCAGGACATGAGCACACGCCCTTCTACTCTGCCAGACTCAGGTCTCCTTGCTTCCATCTCTTCCTTCCATAGCACAAAACGAAGTAGGTCAAAGGCTAACAGAGTTTTGCCAAGAGAATGCACTGGTCATAGCAGACACATAGAGAAGATTCTACACATGGACATCATCAGATGGTCAGCACCAAAATCAGATTATTTTCTTTGCAGCCAAAGATGGAGAAGCTCTATAGAGTCAGCAAAAACAAGACCAGGAGCTGACTGTGGCTTAGATCATGAACTCCTTATTGCAAAATTCAGACTTAAATTGAAGAAAGTAGGGAAAACCACTAGACCATTCAGGAATGACCTAAATCAAATCCCTTATAATTATACAGTGGAAATGACAAATAGATTCAAGGGATTAGATCTGATAGACAGAGGGCCTGAAGAACTAGGGACAGAGGTTTGTGACATTGTAGAGGAGGCAGTGATCAAGACCATCCCCAAGAAAAAGAAATGCAAAAAGGCAAAATGGTTGTGTGAGGAGGCCTTACAAATATCTAAGAAAAGAAAAGAAGCTAAAGGCAAAGGAGAAAAGGAAAGATATACCCATTTGAATGCAGAGTTCCAAAGAATAGCAAGGAGAGATAAGAAAGACTTCCTCAGTGATCAGTGAAAAGAAATAGGGGAAAACAATAGAATGGGAAAGACTAGAGATTTCTTCAAGAAAATTAGAGATACCAAGGGAACATTTCATGCAAAGATGGGCTCGATAAAGGACAGAAATGGTATGGAACTAACAGAAGCAGAAGATTTAAGAAGAGGTGGCAAGAATACACAGAAGAACTATAAAAAAAGATCTTTATGACCCAGATAACCACGATGGTATGATCACTCACTTAGAGCCAGACATCCTGGAATGTGAAGTCAAGTGGGCCTTAGGAAGCATCATTACAAACAAAGCTAGTGGAGGTGATGAAATTCCAGTTGAGCTCTTTCAAATTCTGAAAGATGATGCTGTGAAAGTGCTGCACTCAATATGCCAGCAAATTTGGAAAACTCAGCAGTGGCCACAGGACTGGAAAAGGTCAGTTTTCATTCCAATCTCAAAGAAAGAAAATGACAAAGAATGCTCAAATTACTGCATAACTGCACTCATCTCTCATGGTAACAAAATAATGCTCGAAACTCTCCAAGCCAGGCTTCAACGTACATGAACCATGAACTTCCAGATGTTCAATCTGGATTTAGAATAGGCAGAGGAAACAGAGATCAAATTGCCAACATACCCTGGATCATTGAGAAAAGCAAGAGAGTTCCAGAAAAACATCTACTTCTGCTTTATTGACTATGCCAAAGCCTTTGACTATGTGGATCACAATAAACTGTGGAAAATTCTGAAAGAGATGGGAACACCAGACCACCTGACTTGCCTCCTGAGAAATCTGTATGGAGTCAAGAAGCAACAGTTATAACTGGACAAGGAACAACAGACTGGTTCCAAATAGGGAAAGGAGTACGTCAAGGCTGTATACTGTCATCCTGTTTATTTAACTTCTATGCAGAGTACATCATGCAAAATGCCAGGCTGGATGAAGCCCAAGCTGGAATCAAGATTGCCGGGAGAAATATCAATAAACTCAGATATGTAGATGACACCACCCTTATGGTATAAAGCAAAGAACTAAAGAGCCTCTTGATAAAAGTGAAAGAGGATAGTCAAAAAGTTGGCTTAAAACTCAACATTCAGAAAAACTAAGATCGTGGCATCTGGTCCCATCACTTCCTGGGAAATAGGTGGGAAAACAGTGGAAACAGTGTCAGACTTTATTCTTTTGGGCTCTCAAATCACTATAGATGGTGACCTCAGCCATGAAATTAAAAGACGCTTGCTCCTTGGAAGAAAAGCTATGAACAACCTAGACAGCATATTAAAAAGCAGGGACATTATTTTGCTGACAAAGGTCCGTCTAGGCAAAGCTATAGTTTTTCCAGTAGTCATGTATAGATGTGAGAGTTGGACTATAAAGAAAGCCGAGCTCTGAAGAATTGATGCTTTTGAACTGTGGTGTTGGAGAAGACTCTTGAGAGTCCCTTGGACTGCAAGGAGATCCAACCAGTCCATCCTAAAGGAAATCAGTCCTGAACATTCATTGGAGGGACTGATGCTGAAGCTGAAACTCCAAACTTTGGCCACCTGATGCAAAGAACTGATTCATTTGAAAAGACTCTGATGCTGGGAAAGATTGAAGGTGGGAGGAGAAGGAGACAACAAAGGATGAGATGTCTGGATGGCATCACCGACTCTATGGACATGAGTTTGAGTAAGCTCTGGGAGTTGGTGATGGACAGGGAAGCCTGGCATGCTGGAGTCCATGGGGTTGCAAAGAGTCGGACATGACTGAGTGACTGAACTGAACTGATATAAAGAATATGAAACAATGAAGTATTAGATAAAATGAGGTTTTCAAAAATATATTTTTATCTCACTCATCACACTTTACAACAGATTTCCAAAAAATGCTTGAAAAGATCATTTGTTATAGTTTTGAAATATAAATGTTAAATCTTTTAATTGTCAAAGCAGTTGCTATAGACTGCTAACCATTTTTACAAATGGAAGCACAAGGATTAAAAAAAAAAAAAGATTTCCCAAAGTTTCCTATTGCTCCTGTAAGAAGTTAACCACAAATTTAGTTGTTTAAAATGACATAAATCTAAAATCATGCCATTCTGGAGGTCAGACTGAAAAGTAGGTTTTACTGAGCTAACTTCAAGGTGTCGGCAGGGCTATATTCTTACAGAGGCTTTGGGGAGAATCTGATCTTTGCCTTGTCCATCTTCCAGAGGCAGCCCACATTCCTTGGCTCAAGGCCCCTTTCCCATCATCAAAGTCAGTCATCACATCACTTCAAACTCTGCTTTTGACTTCCCATCTCCTTCTCTAACTCTGACTCCTGTGCTTCCCTCTTATGAGGTCTTTGTGATTATAGTGGTCTCACCCAGATAATCCAGGATAATCATCCCATCTCAAGATTTTAATCTAGTCAAACATTAAAAGTGTCTTTTGCCATGTAATGCGATATATTCATAGGTTTTGAGTCTTAGAATATAAGCATCTTTGGGGGTCAGTGGCTGAGATGGTTTGGATGGGATCACCAGCTCAAGTGACATGAACTTGGGCAAACTCCAGGAGGTGGGGAGGTACAGGGAGGCTCGGCATGCTGCAGTCCCTGGGGTTGCAGAGTCAGACACAATTTGGTGACCAAAGAGCAACAAATCTTTGAGGGGTCATTTTTCTGCCCACAATAGTTAATAAAAATCATAAAATCAGAAGCACCAAAACTTATGGGGGATTGAGCCCTAACTGGTGTTAAAAACAAATTATGTCAAGTTTTATAAAGCATGTAACATTGATTAATTCAAGGTCCAGTGTAAGTGAATTCTCTAGAAAGCCTTTTTAACATTTTTACATTAATCGAGTTTTCAACAAAATGATTGATTTAAAAAACCCTCCTTCGGCTGAGTTCTCAACACTTTTAATGATTCTGTTATAAAAGTAATAATCAAGAGCCAAAAACCAAAAATAGTTTATTGAAAAATGTTTTCCTACATTATATTGTCTTGTGTCAAAAGAGATATTATGTGTACCAGCTAGAAATACTAGCTGGTACACATAGAGGTATTATGTGTACCAGCTAAGTGTGACACCTACTTAGCAATAGAAATGTGCAGCATAGTAACCACGGGAGCAATCTGAAAACTGATATTGCTGTGTTTTTTTCTTTTTTCCCTTGTAGCATCAGATCAAAGTTTAAGGGCTTGAAATTTTAATGACTAAAATAACATTTCCCTTAATAAAATTATAAAATAATTAAAATCTAAAAGTAAAATTTCAGGCTTATTCTTGTATTCTCAAAGTTATTCTATAATCATGATATTTGACTGATGTTGAATATTTAACACTTGGCCTTTCAGTTTCAACTAAAATGTAGATTTTGTATACTCTTGCTCATGTGCTCAGGCATGTCCAATCTTTGCGGCCCCCATGGACTGTAGCCTGTCAGACTCCTCTGCCCATAGAATTTTCCAGGCAGGAATACTGGAGTGGGGCACCATATCCTTCTCCAGGGGATCTTCCTTGACCCAGGGATTGAACCGAGTCTCTTGTGTCTCCTGCATTGGTAGGTAGATTCTTTACCACTAGTGACATCTGGGAAGCCCTCTTGTTAACCCATCCCCAAAACAATATAGAGTATGATTAGAGAGATACAATGTTTTTTAATAAAACATTATACCTCTCTTATATCTAACTGCTCTAGATATAATACACTTTAACTTATTAGAAAATGTCTTTTCTTATCCAGTTTTTGGTCATTTGTGACTGGGTATCTTGACTCTTTCATGCTCAGCCAGGACAGAGGTATTAACATACTTGTAGTCACAACATCTATGTGTGTGGTTTAAAAAGTTTTCTTTCATTTTTCACTCAATTGAATTTCATCATTTTCTTTTTTTGTCTTTGTGATGTTCCAGGCTAATAACCTCCTGGGAGGCATCTAAAAGGATTTCAAACTTGGATAGCAACTTTCCAGTGATCAGCACAGAGCAAGCATCACTAGTTTTCATGCGTCCAGCTGCTTGACCCTGGCCCTGCAGGGCCTGCTTACTGTCCAGGCTTAGGGCTGCTGGTCCCATCCCCTGCCTCCCAAGAGTGCTTGGTGAAGGTCTCTCCTGGAGGCAGCCTAGAGGCTCCACAGAGGGACTTTCCACCCTCATTTCCTCTAGAAAATGCTGTCACTTCCACTTGTCTTTTTTTTTTCCCCCAAGTATTTATTTATTTGACTGCCCAGGTCTTAGTTGGGGACTGTGGGATCTTCGTTGCAACATGTGGAATCTAGTTCCCTGACCAGGGATCGAACCTAGGTTCCCTGCACTGGAAGCACGGAGGCCCAGCCACTGAACAGTCAAGGAAATCCCATCCTTCACTTACCTTTAACCAGCTAAATAGGGTGCTATCCTTGGAGACAGGCATTAAGTGGCACCCTCTTTCTGACTTGGTTGGCTGGTGTTCTGGTGCCTTCACGGACTGGTGACCTGGACAGCTGGCCCGGTACTCCATCCAGCTCTGTTAAGAATAAAAACTTTGGTGTCTGATAGGCTTTTTTTTTTTTTTTAACACTGACACTAGCTTGTGGATAGCCCTTCTTCCTCATGATACCCAGCTGGGGACAACTTCCCCATCTGCTTCTTCACAATCTTGACCTTTTCTCAGGAAAGTTGAGGCCTTAGTGGGGACCAAACAGTCCACAGTGAGATACTCCTTTAGGGTTTCAAAAGGCTTTCTGGTCCCATCACCCAGAGCAGAACATGGCACTAATTAAAGATGATTTGGATCCATTTAAATGATTAAAGGGACCCTGCACTGATTTGTACCCAGTAGGAAAGGCTGTGCAATAATAGGAGTGGCTCTAGTTGTTCATCTGTGAGCTGGGTCAGAGTGAGGACTCCATCAGGGAAGGGGTGAAAGACCCTGTTGATCTGTGGATGGGATCGGAGGTGAGGGGGAAGGAATTGGGGTTGGAGATAAGTCGCAAGAGGTAAGCCGACTTACTTCACTTTGTGTGGCAGGATCTGGGTCTATCCACATCACTACAGATGACTCCGTTTCGTTCCTTTTTATGGCTGAGTAGTATTCCACTGTATACATGTATCACATCTTCTTATTCATTCATCGGTCGCTGGCGTTCTAGGTTGCTTCCATGTCCTGGCTATTGTAAACAGCGTTGCAGTGAACATTGGGGTATATGTATCTTTTCTGTGTGACAGTTTTCTCAGGGCATATGCTCAGTAGCAGGGCAGGTTGCACATGTAGAGAATGGACATGTAGACACAGCAGGGGAAGAGGAGGGTGAGACAGCCCGGAGAGTAGGACTATACACTCTACCACGTGTAAAACGGGTAACTAGCGGGAAGCTGCTTCACAGCACGTGGAGCTCAGCTCTGTGCTCCGTGATGACCTAGAGGGGACTGATGGAGGGGTGGGGGGAGGCTCAAGTGGGAGGGGATGTATGTATCCATACAACTGATTCACTTTGTTGTACAGTAGAAACTAACACCACATTGTAAAGCCATCATACTCCAATAAAAAACAGGGGTAAGCAGAGAGCACAAGACCGCTGCTGTAGTCTGCTTGGGCTGCTGAACAAAGCAGCGCAGACTAAGGGGCTTCGAGCAGAGGTGTACTGTCTCACAGTTCTGGAGGCTAGAATTTCAAGACCAAGGTTCAGTAGAGTTGGTCCCTTCTGGGAGTGGGGAGGGAAGCATCTGTTCCAGGTCTCCTTCCTTGGCTTGTAGGTGGCTGTCTTCCCTCTATGTGTCCCTGTGTCCACATTTCCTCTTTTTACAGTAACACCAGTCATGTTGGATTAGGGACCACCCTCATGACCTCAGTGTAACTTGACTCATTCTATAAAGACCCCATCTCCAAATAAGGTCATATTTTGAGGTACCGGGGGTGGGTGTTGAGACTTCAACATATGAATTTGGGGGAACATAATTCCACTCATAACAGGCTCATGATAAAGTGTGATGGTGTCATGATCTCAATATGAAAGTACTCTGCACAGACATAAACTCAGACACAGCACATGAAGTCAACCAGGTGTTCATTTCTGGGTGATCACACTTAAATTGATTTTTGATGATCATAACTCTGCATAGTTCTACATTTTTTAACTTGAAAATATATTCATGTATAACTGGGTGAATACTCTGACAAATAAACATTAGTCGGGGAGTAGAGAAGAGTAAAAACTGCCAAGTTACGACTGCCTGTGCTCAGATACTGGCTCTGTCACTTTGTGGCTGTGTACCCTTGGGTCAGATAACTAAGTTTTATGTGCCTTTGTGTCCTCATCCAGAAAATGGGAACAGTAAGTAATACATAATAGAGCTATATGAAGATTCCATAAGTTAATATGCATAAGGTTCTTTCAACAGAAATGACAAAAACATAAGCTGTTATTCATTTATTGCACTATTTTTGAGCTCTTGCTTGTACTACACTAGGTGCCAAAGACAGACAAGTATACAGATAGTATCATGATGGTTAATACAAGCTAAACCCTTTCTATAGGCCTTTATGTCGTAGAGCATTTAATTCTCACCATAATTCTCTGATGCAGTTCCCATTTCTAGTTCTCTCTTCTAAGTGGGGAAACCAAAGCACAAGGAATATTAAGCAGCAGAGCAGGACCTGAACAGACAGCCTGGTTTTTAACCACTTCGTTGCCACTCCCCAAATGCATGCTATAATGGGCTATAGGAGGCCTAAGGTGACTGAAGTCTGTCCCAGGCATTACAATTCATGGCACCTAAGCTATTTAGGAAGAAGGGACACTTAACACTTAAAAGACAGTACTTCAATACCAGGGTCAGGGCACACCTGCCAGCTTGGCTCTACCAAATGCAAGGACACTTTACCCAAGGATGCAGATCTGGAGCGTGGGGTCTGCTGGCTTCATGTGGATCCCCCTGCCTTGATTTCCCTTTCATTAATACAATGATACTAACATCGTTTGTGTCAAGATCCATGTCCACCCTCTTATTTTACTCTCAAAAGAAGCCTGTGACTCGAGAGAACGAAAGCTCAGAGGGGTTTTCACAACCTGGCCAAGATGACACAGGGGAGGGCATAGAGCTGTCCCGAGTCAGGTCTCCTGACTCCTGGCCCACAGCTGCTCTTTCACTGGGCCCTGCAGCCTCCGCAGGAGAGTGTGGGCACAGAGGGCTTCTCCCCTGGACAGAGGAGTGCTCATGTGGCCAGGGAGCCTCTCCCCTGCCCCGCCTGCTCTCAGAGGGCAGGGTCCTCTGCTCCAGCAGAGAACACAGTGCCTGGTGTTAATATTCACACATTAATGGGGGGATGGGGCTAGAAGGGACCTGGAGATAGCCTTCGTGTTTGAGTTCTTAAAGCACCAGACCCCTTTTCCAAGTGGAAATACACATGGAAACCCAACACGAAAGCAGATAAAAGCAGCTCCATCGAAGCAGGTACAGGGTCCTGACTTTCAGCGGCCCCTTCACACATTCCTGCAGAAGAGGCTCCTGGGAACCTTCTGAAAACCCTGGACTCCAAGAAAATTTAGTGTGAAAACCACCAATCTAGGGATTTCCCTGGTGGTTCCGTGGCTAAAACTCTGCATTCCCCATGGAGGGGGCCTGGGTTCGATCCCTGGTCAGGAAATCAGATCCCACATGCCACAGTTAAAGATCCCACGTGCCCGCAACGAAGAATGAAGATCTACAACTAAGACCTGGCACAGCAAAATTAAAAAAATTTTTTAAAGAAAACTGCCAATCTAGTCCAACTGCACCCCCTTTCCCATCTCTGATCACTTGGAAGGCTGAGATTTACTGAGGGGAGGTGAGTTACACATGGACCCAAGAGTCAGGATATGAAGACAGGTCTCCTGACTCCATTCCACTTCCCAGCACTCCAGTTTCCTAGCTACACAGCCAGTGTTCAGTGTGTTCACACAGAGGGGATGCAGGCGTGGAGGATGGAGTTTCTTTGTTTTGGTTTTTCAATGATGAGAAAAACCGTGGGCTTCTTGATTTGGAAAGGCCACTTGCCCTGGAATCAGATGGAACTGGGTCGGAATGCCATTTCTACCCTTTAGCAGATAAAGATATTGTACCTCAGCATCTTTATCTATCAAACGGAGCCAATACAACTCATGCTGCAGAACTGTTGAGTGGTAATGAGCAGTGGACGTGATCTGGTCCAGCAACAACTGGCACAAGGGTTCTGAAGAAACATTTACTGCTTCCATCTAGGAACTAGAGAGTTGGTATTCAAAAAGCACAGACTCCATCTGTGAGAACTGAAGAACTGTCAGTAAGGAAACAGTAAAAATTACAGAAATAATTAAGAAAACCCAATATGCTAAAATCCAGATTTGCAAACCAAATAAAGGTAAATGATTCTTCTTGCAGAAGGATTCTACTTCTAAAACAAAACAAACAAACTCCAAAACATGCACAGGAATACCCTTTAAATTATGAAGTAGTAATTTTACTTATCCAGTCTTCAGGAATGTATTTATCACATAAAAGCAAATTCATGACAACTTGGACAGCTCCCGCTCAGAACTGCCCAGGGTCTGAATTCCCATAAAGGGAGGAGGAATTTGCTTCTTAAATAAGAGTCAACCATAAGCCTTTGAGATTAAAAAAAAAAAATGCCCCATGGATATTCTCAGCATAAATGTTTTGATCTCACGGTCACAAAGAAAATGCCATAAAGGGAAGTGTTTCAATAAGACCACAGGAGTGTGATTCACAGGAGGAATCTTCTCACTGGAGGTTCATTGCACATTTCTCTTTATCAAAACTGTTGCTTAGCTCAGTGGCCTTGAGCCAGCTAGGTGACCTCTCTGAGCCTCAGTCTCTGAGTCTATGATCAGGGCTTGGAGAGGGGGGCTAGTCTACATGTCAGACAACAGGCCTGCATTAGGCTTTGCCCTGAAAGGCCAGCTTCCTTCCCTGAGGCGGTCACAGCAGGGGACCTGGCCACCACTACTGTTGCCATTTCTGTGCTCTCAGTAAAACACTTGTTATCGATTTTGACATGAAACAGTCTTCCGAGCTGATGCCCGGAGCTGGAGTTTGACCCACAGTGGACTGGGGAAAGGCTTTGCTTTTAAGGACACCAGGCTTAGCTGGATGCGGATAGGAATGAGGCAAGCAGAGGCACCATGCTGTCTGCGTGGACAACAGCTTTCAGCCCACCTGGAGCAGATGTCTGTGTACCGGTGTCCTGCAGGGCAGAGTTCTCATCCTTGGCTGCAAGTCAGACTCATCAAGGAAGCCTTTAAAAAAGTACTGTTGCTCAGCACCCACCTCGGACAAACTGAATCTGAGCGCTCCGGGTGTTGTCACGTAGCCCTGCTGATTCCAGGCCATTGTCATGGAACCAGACTCCCCTTTTGTGACCCTCCTTGGCTCAGGGGAGTCCAAACCACTGCCAGGTTTAGGCAGTAGCAGAAGCCTCCTGCCACATTCCTTGGACATGCTGGGACTTTTTCATTGTATTTCAGCCTCATAAACACTTGTGCCTGGCAAGACAGCAGATGAGCAGCCAGTATTTTGCAAAAAAATTTTAACGAGGACATTCAGGCTCAGGGAGATAAGGAAGCTCGCCTAAGCTCACACGGCTGCAAAACGAAGAAAGCAGGATTCGGGGGCAGTTCGCTTGCCTCTGAAGCTAGTCACACCTGGGTTGGCAAATTGTAGCCTTTGGGCCAAATTCAGCTTGCCGTTTACTTTTATACAGTCGGGGAGCCCCAAAATGGCCTTTACGTTTTGAAAAGACAAAAATAAAAACAAAGGCGATGCAACAACAGATGCTACGTGTGGCCTGCCAAGCCTAAATATCCACCATCTGGCGCCATGGTAGAAGTTTGCCAGCCCCTGGTTAAGACAGTGACAGACACCTGCTTCTGAGCTCTCGCTGGGATGGCTGAGGAGATGACCCTCGATGAGGTGAACCTCCAAAGCTTCACTGTCACAAACAGCCTTCACAGCGGTTCTGACCCTTATATGACTAAGGTCTTCAAAGGCTCTTGCAATCCTTGTTCTCCTGGCTTGGCACGAAGGTGATGCCCGCTCGTTTGGATGCACCAGAGTTTGCCAGAGCATCCCAGAGAGTTAAGGGCTTTGCAGCGTAGCCTGCTTTTCATCAAAGGCCTCGCTTCACATGCCGGGGCTGAGCCCAGTGGCTGGTCCGCCATAAATCAAAAGCCAGAACAATTTATTCACTCTTATTTGATCCTCGCAAAAATTCTGTGAGATGGAAGAGAGGGTACTGTTACCTTAACTTGAAAAAGATGGTGCAACTATAGCTCAGAGAGTATAGAGGTGAATATGCACACAAAGTGGTGGGCCACGATTTGAACCTGGTGGTCTTCTTATGTGAATTATCATGCTCTTCTAGGTTACAACAGCCTTGGGGGGGCGGTGGTCATCAGCTCAAGTATCCAAAACTTGGGAGTCAGGAAAAAGAAAAACTGCAGGGAGACACACTAGAGGCTTATCGGGTTTTCTAGGGATCTATTCCGTTGTTTTGACCTTCTATTTACCAGTTGACTGAAGCACTGCATTACTTCAAGCGGATATGAAATCATAGGAGACTGACAGCATTGGCAGCTAATTCTTGTCTTGAGGAGGCGCCATGATTTTGTCCAGAAGAATAGATTACAACTCAATGGTTATAGTTTCGCTGCCTTATAAAATAATTAATTTAACAGTAATAGCCCACATACTCTATTCCAGCAATGATTAATAGTTTTCTTTTTGAATGAAACTTGCCATTCTGCTGGTTCCTTCATGAATGAGTTCAATAAATCCTTGATGTATGTTGACTCTATATTTGTATAAGATTCATGCTTTTTAGCTTTTATTTTAAAATTATATTTTGACACCCTCATCCGTGGATACAAATAGAGACCTCCAATATCAGCTCTACTAAGATGCAGTGGTCATGCTGGGTGTTCGAAGAGTCTTCTCTCTGGGTGTATTCACCTACTGAGAGGGCAGAAAACCTTTGGAAAGGTTTGTTTTGAAAACAAAGTGGTTCCAAGAAGTCAAAGAATGTTCCCAGGATCATTTAGCTAGAGCCAGAACCCAAATCCCATGACTCCCAGGCCACATTCTGTCCCCTATACAAAGCCCAGGAGCCAGACATGGAATCTGTTACAAACGGCTCAGCCTCCTGCCTGTCTTATTCTCCCTATAACTTTCCTTCCCAAGGAAGCGTCTTCCTCCTGCTGCTACTCCTGCTTCTGTATTTCAACTTGACTTCCACTGGGGGACCAGAGGAAAAAGCCAGAGCCTGAGCAACCACCACCAGGTAGTCGATGGCACCACGCAGACCCAGGTGCAGGAATAGAGGCCGAACTGTCTCGCTCCCTCCCTCTAATTTCCACTCCCCTGGGGTCCTCAGCTCTATGCTGTGCCTCCAGACAAAATAGTTCAGGATTCCCTTGCCAAATGATGAACAGAAAAAACAAACCCACGCCATACCACAAAACCCTGCATACCAGACATTCCTCAGATGGTTTGCTTTGTAGGTGATTGGCCACAGACGGCACCACCTTACCAGGGGCAGATGTCTGAGAGAGCAGGCGTGGAGACTGGGGGTGGAGGAAGTGGAGGACCTGTGCTCCTGGTGCTCGTCCCAGAGTCGAGAAATGGGACTGAGACCTCTGCTCTTCACACGCACATCCATTATTGCTTCCCCCTCCCACTGAGCCAGCCATAAAGCTGGAGTCCAGGCATGGCCAACATCACCGTTTAGAGGTGAGTTCCAGGTTAAGAGTCATTCAAATATTTACCAAAGACCTGCCATGAGTCTAGCGCCATATTAGGCTCACAATTGAGTACCTGATTTAATGCTTGAAAGTGGAAGAGATGGGATTTTCTTGGGACACATTCTCAAGATTGCATTTCTGTAGGCATGAAGCAAAAAGAAAACTTATTGAATGCCTACTCTGTGACCAGATGCTTGCTGGCCTTTCCCCACATGACTGCAGCCTGGGATCAATTACACTGTGATGGCAACTCAGCCTGGCTTCAACATGGCAGGAATGTATGTGGTTAGGGGCTGGGATGTATGAAAGAATTAGTTAGACATGTTGATCAACAATGTCACCAAATACCCAGATTCTTTGATTATTTTTGCCATCCTTAGTGAAGGCTCCATCCCGAGGCTGGTTTTACTTGTGGTCAGAAGAGGCTTCTTGATCCAACACTGATGCAGGGTGGGGAGGCTGATGACCAAGCAGACACTTCTTCCCATTTCCTTGGTCAAATCAGGTTTTAGTTCATCTGAGATCCAATCACCACTGGGAGGAATGGTGCTGTCGTTGTGTTGCAAGAAGGGAGAGCCCTTCCGGGGTCTGAGAGTGGGCTCTTGTCTAACACTCAAAAATGAACTGTCCAAAGAGACACATGTGCTGACAAAGTAAGAGGCTTTGTTGGGAAGGGATGCCTGGGTGGAGAGCAGCAGGGTAAGAGAACCCAGGAGAACGTCTCTGCCACATGGCCCTTGAGTTTCATGGTAATGGGGTTAGTTTCCGGCTTGTCTCTGGCCAGTTACTATGACTCAGGGTTCTTCCTAGTGGCACGCGCATTGCTCGGCCAAGATGGATTCCAATGAGAAGGCTTCTGGGAGGTTGGCAGGACAAATAGACTGGAGTCTTCTTTCTCCTTTTGACCTTTCCTGTATTTTTCCAGTTGGTGGTAGCTTGGTAGTTATGCATTCCTCACCAGGACTTCCTGATGTGAGATAACTCATGCATATGAGATAACTCATTGCGCTTGGCCAGGGTGGGCAGTTTCAGCCAGTGTTTTCCCCAACACTTGGACTAATCAGGCCAGCTGTAGACTTGCCGGTCAACTCTCCCAAATTACTGCTGCGGCTGCGCAGGATAAGCAGATGTTGGGAGGTGAAGTACAGTGTTCAGTCCATATCCCCACAGGCTTGGAAGGAAGTGATCTGCTGAAAGTCACGTCTCTCTTAAGTCCAAAGCCCCCCACGTGTGCTCTTTTCACCTCACCGTGCTGCCTTATGAGCGAGAGAAAGGAAGGAAGAGGGGTTGGAGAGTCAAATTTCAGGTGCCCTTCAGCTGCAAGGGGAAACTCTGGGTTTATTAAAGAAACCTCCAGCTCAGCCTTTCCCTTTTTTCCAGATGGCCTCCACATTCCACTGGGATTTGGGCCATGAGCACCATTTTACAGCCATCAGCTCACAGCATCTGAGGTGTTTTCAATATTTTATTAACACCCCCCTACTGGCTAGAGCCCATCTTCTGGATTTTTCTGAACAATGGTGTTACCAGGAGGTTTCAGGATATATAGGATCAAGTTGTGCTTCCTTGAAGCTGTCTTAGGAAGGGAATCCCAGGAAAGCAATTTTCTGAGGAATTATTTTAGCAAAAGTGTTGCCCTGTGGCATGGTGGGGCCCCATGAGGGTGTGGGAAGGGAAGGAACAGCTGTGGTGTATGGTGGCTGGATTTTTTTTTTTTTCCCCTATTCAAGTTCGAATCCAAGCTGGAGTCCAAGACAGCTGATCCCCAGGTCATAAACACTGGTTGCAAACTGCATGGTCTAACGATCATCTGGGCAATCAATCTTCATTGAATTTCTCATGTATCCACAGCTCAGTTTTAGGTGCTGGAAAAGCTACATGTGACAAGATATGATCCCTGCCTGTGACCTAGATGAGGCTGCTGCACAGACGAAATATTACCTAGTAACACTAGACAGAGCACCAGCCACGTGTGCTAAGGGGGCAGGGGGGAACGAAACAGTAATTCCACTGGGATTTTAGGACAGGGTTTTCCCAAGGCATGATCCTTAGAACATCTGTCCCTCAGAATATACTAGGATAAAAAGAAAGTGCTTCAGGGCAAAAAAAACACAAAACCTGGGGCAAAATCATGTGTCAAATGCTCCTTTTGGAGGTAGCCAATGTATTGGTTGGTCAAAAAGTTTGTTGAGGTTTTCTGAACGAACTTTTTGGCCAGCCCAATATATGCATTTCTTACAGGCCCCAAGAGAGAATGTTTTATAGAGAGTTAAGACATTTGTTTGTCTAAATTTAATGCAATGATTCTTACATTTATTTGTCCACAAAATGTTCTCTTGTTTTCCTTAAGGAAAACAGGAATGCTCTTAGTGTCCCATGGAACCACACTGCCCCCAGTGGTCACAACCTGCCATGACACCTGACAAAGAAGACACAATCTTGGGTGCTGAGGGCTTTCCTCCCCGGAAGCCAGAACAGCCCCAGTGGCAGGAGGGCTTTGGCAGGAGCCATCTAATCTGCAGACAGGGGGCCCTCTAGGATGCAAACCGAGAATGGGCTCCATGGTGCACAAACATCCCATGCATCAGGGGAGCACTCGGTGAGCTGGCAGAGAAAGCACGAGCGTGCAGATCGTGGCCCTGAGGCAGAGTGCGGCCAGCCTGAAGGCTTTGCTGCGTCTCTCCTCTGCTTCTCTGTCTTCTCCTTCCTTTCGGATGAAGCTCTGATTGCACAGAGCACACCTCTGCCCCGACTCATCTCCCCAGCTCCCGGCCTCTCTGCGGTACTCTCTCCACCGGCTCCTTCCTGCCTGCAGGCCTAGGCCCCCAACGTCCTCCCTGCCCCTGGCAGCTAGCCCCAGCCTACCTGTTTTCCAGCAACTGTGGGCCTCCTCTGCTGGCCTCCTCCCTAGCCCACATTGCTGCTCGTGCCCTGATGCCCCACACCCTCCCAGCCCTCAGCCCAACAGAAGGCAACTTACACTATTCTCATTCCCTTGCAGGAGGCTACATTCTTCAGGAAGGTTTAACATCTTTGAAGGGTACCACTGCGCCTTTTAGTCTCTTCCCATTTTCGTCTTCCCTCATGCCCATGGAGTCCGGTCTGCCTCTTCCTTCCTGCTTCTCCTTGAATGCCCCGACAGTATCGGGGCGCTAGGACCACAGGACTAGGGGCCTGGCTCAGGTGCCTTCTCGCCCTGGGCTGCCACAATTACAACATGGCCCGCCTCTCAGAGAACCCAGAAAGAACTTCTTCAACATTCAGTTCTGGCCTTTACTGACCAGGATGCTCTTTCTAAAAAGTAACTTCTAGAGTCTCTGGAGAGAGAGGCCCAAGCGGACAGGAAGCTCCTAATGATGGCCTATACCCAGGCCTGTTGTTGAGGCCTGTACCCATCCTCCAGCCCATACGCCCAACACACACACAAGTTGCCAGACCCACCGGGCACTTCTGCCTCCAGGCACTGATGGCTTCTTGCTTTGGGATATTCAAGGAGCAAACCTGCTGGAATCCTGTCCTGCTCGGGGTGGAGAGTGTTCAAACAAAAACATGGTTGAATTGCTCTGAACCACAGGGTTACTCTTGAGCACTGGTGGTTTAGACTCAGGAGAGAATTGTAATCTGAGAGAAAAAGACCCCCAAACAGGATTTTTGAGACACCAGGTAAGAGTAGAGCCAAGCCAGGCTGGTGGTAACCTGTACATTAAAAAAGAAAAGCTCCTTAGCCGGGTGTCCATTCAGTGACCTTCATACAGACGCAGACTCACCACCGACTCCTGTGGTCCCTACTGTCCCCGCGACCCCCCACCCTACCTGCCCAGCAGCCCCTCTTGGATGTCCTAGGCTCTACCACACGACATGTGGCTCCCTCTGCTCCAAGGTCTCTTTCTCTTTCTCTCTGCCTAATTTCCATCCAATCTGCCAGGCTCAGATAGCTTCTCCATCAACTCTTAGCTAAAAATGAGCTTTGGAAACAAACTGGAGTTTCAGCTTCTGCTTGGCCACTGACTAGCTGTGTGATCTTAACACCGTGGTTGGGAGATCCCAGTTTTGTTGCCTGTGTGGCCTTAGGCAAGTTACCTAACCTCTCTGGGCCTCAGTCTTATCTATGTCTGTGTGCTCAGTCGCGTCTCTTTGTGACCCCATGGACTGTAGCCCGCCAGGCTTCTCTGTCCACGGGAATTTTCAGGCAAGAACACCCTTATCTATACAGTAAGGATGAAACAGTGCCTATGCTTTGGGCTTCCCAGGTGCCCCAGTGCTATAGAACCCGTCTGGCAATGTAGGAGACAGGTTCGATCCCTGGGTTGGGATCCCCCGGGAAAGGAAATGGCAACCCACTTCAGTATTCTTGCCTGGGAAGTAAACAGCAACATGGGTCATGCTTTACGTGTTGTGGTGGGGACTCAAGGGGTAATAAAGGCCCACGCCTGGGCACAAGTACCTCTTGGTACAGTAGTTCAGTGCCGGCCATCTAGAGACAAAACTCCCTCTCCCCTCTAAGCAAAGCCTGGCCCGACTCCTGGCATTGGTCCTTCCTGCTATGGGAGCTCCCTGAGAGGCTTGGTGGCTCGGCTCTCATCCTCTTTCCTTGCTCTGAACATCTCTGGCCCAGCAGCTTGGGACCCACTTACTCCCGAGTTGCTGACCACGGTCAGGTCATCCCCACACTTGGATTGTGAAGACAGAATCTCTCTTCCGATGCGCCCGCAGAGCAATTCATCAGCTAACCGTCCCAAGTGCCCTGGCCTGAGCAAGGCCCTCCCTGGGCTCCTGGCCGCCTCTCTCTCTGTGCCGCTCGACCCTAGCCCTGACCACACTGAACCCTTACTCGTCCCCCTAAGCAACCAGCTCCTCATGAATCCGGGCCCTTCCCAGTGCCTGGAATGCTGCCTTCACCTTCTCCCCTGGCTTCTCTGCCCAGGAACTCCGATTCGTCAGGAGTCAGGCCAAACACCCTCTGCTCGAAGGCTGTTCCTGTTCAGGGTTTTGCCCTCTTGGTCCCCTGGCCTGGGCTCAAGTTTGTCCTTCCTGGACTGTGACCTTCTCCAGGAATAAGACAGGGGCCCCAGTGTGCTGCACATAGTAGGTGAGGGGGCAGTGAGTAATTTTTGATAATCTTCGATTGTAATCAGCCCGATTTAGCAGCAGTGGGTCTGAATTCCCACAGCTTCCAATCTCACACCTGCCACTGCCCAGCTTTGCTGAGTTGTCTGTCCCTCTGAAAAACGGCCACAGCACCTTCCCCATTGTTGGTCAGGGCTGAGGGGGGTGCATGTCCAGTGCGGTCCATCCAGGACACCCCACAAACATCAGCCCCTCCCCCCACTCTTAGACCACACATCTCAGACTTCCCACCTTCCTGTCTCTGGTAGTCAGTCCCACCCACATTTTTAAGTCAAAGATAGAAAAACATGACTAACGGGCTTAGTGATTCTAAATCACCATTTTAAGAGGAAAAAGCCTCTTAGTTGTCAGACATGGTGGTGACACTCTCTCCGTCGCTATGGTGATTCGTTGACATTATCCTCTCACAGACTAGAAATGCCGCATGGTTTCGCCAAGTCTGGTTCCCCCAAACAAGGACTCTGGCCAAACAGCCTGCGTGCGCACTCTCTTCAGGAAGGAGGGGTCACAATCTCTGGAGGCTGCCTTTCTGCCTTGGCTGCTGAAGGTAAAGTGATCCTTCCGGGGTCAGGCTCCGAGTCGGGTTCACGGAAGAACATCTGCACAGTACATCTTGTGCAACCTTCGCATCAGGGGATGTGTGTGGTCCCACGGCCTGAACGCCTTGCCTGGGACCCTGCTTCTTTAAGGGGAAGATAATAGCATCTTCTACTTAGGGTCTATTTCTTGTCTGAATTTCCTCCAGAGTCAACAGTGCTGTGTGGAATTCTGTGGTTCCCTGTGGCTTTGCCTCGGTCTCTCTCTCTCTCACACACACACACTCAGTCTCTCTCCCCTCCTCTAACACAGGTTGGTGATTACAGGGCTAGTGCTCAAAGGGGAGTTTCTCTCACATGATAAAGACACCGTCTCCTCTTCCTCTCTTCCATGTTCCTCCCATTCCCACGAGACTTTCACACGCGTTCAGTCCTTTACAAGTTTATTTCTGGTGAATAATAAAAATAATAATTTATGTGACCAGATCAATGAAGACATTACGACCCGGGGCAGAACTCGGCTATCCCACTTCCTTGCAGATTTTTCAGCTTGGAAAGGAGGTAGCCAGGGGCGACCCAGCTGCATGCTTTGGGGAATCAGGAGCTGCTGCTCACACGACTCGGGGACGCCTGTGGAGGTGGGAGTGGGGGCTCTGAGGAAGGCAAAGCCAAACCTCTTCATAGAGAAGAACTCTCTCTTTGTAGCGATTGTTTCTTCAGTGCCCAGACTGTCACATGCCTGTTCCTAATGCCCATGAACATAACACCCCGAGCAGACGCTCCGAAGGAGGGAGCAGTCACCTGAGGGACATTTAAACATGGCGCCCGGGGACTCTGGGGGGGAAGATGCCTTCTCCGCCAGAGGCCATCCTGAGGCCAGCACTTGGACGAGGCTGTGCTGAGGTGGGACGTGAGTTGCTGACAAGCTCTCGGGACCTCTGGGTTTCTGAATTCTACTGCCTCTGAGCCTGAAGTGAATATCCCCAGTTCCTTGGGCTCCCCTCAAGGCTCTGAGAGACGGCCATCACCTTGGTCAGCAGAGGGCTGCCTCCTCCAGGGGTCTAAGTGCTGAAACATATGGATATGGATATGGATATGGAGCAAATAGCCAGATCCCTGGGGGCCCAGCCAGTGTCCAGAACCTCAGTGCTGGGGGAGATATGGGGGTTCACACCCATGGAGGAAGCAGGCTTGCTCACCACATCACCCTGCTGCCTGGCTCCTGCGTGAGGTTGTGGCTTTGGGAACACATGTGGGGTAGGGTTCACTCTCCTGGGAGAATTTTGGTTGTAACATTTTGAGAAATATGGAATACACTTTGGTTGTCTGTAAACTCACTAACAACACACCTAGAACGCGAGCAGGGAGAACCTATGGGAAGCCCTAAGGGGCTTTCTGGGATAAAGCACACGGGGCTCATCACTTAACCATGTAAGTGCTCTGCCGGCAGCCTGGGGGGCTCACGACACCTGACCGAAAGGTGCCTACAGCCCAAGGTTCCTGCTGGCACTGATCACCCGGCCTGCACCGGACCCGATGCCAGCAACTTAAACAAGAGCTGCTTGTTCAGCTGAATTGGCCTGAGCATTCTTGCTCAAAGACTTTTTCTGAAACGCAGAACCAAGCAAAGTCCAAACTCTCCAATCACCTGGCAGTTCTGAACTCCAGTTCAGGTTCCTTTTTGTGACCTTCAGATCAGTTCAAGGCTTCTGTCAGTTCCTCTCATGGGGCACACACCTACTCCCCCTTCACACAGAGAGGCATCTTTATGCTCCAGGCTTGGAACCATTTTTCATCTGAAAACACTCTCTTGTTAGATGCTCTGAAATGAAAATTCACACCCACTCCCCCCAGATTCATATTTCCCTTTGAAGGAAAACCAGAACCCTCCCTCCCTTGCTGCCATCCAGGCACACCTACAGGAGCACCTATTACATCATGCCCGAAGCGCAGCCTTTCCCCATTTCATGAAATGGGGAGAGACCAACCAGTCATGAGGCCACTCACGTATGTGGTGCAGGGTGGATGGGGGAGGGGCAGATGAAACCCAGCAACATGCTGGGTGGGGAACCAGCTTCCCCAATGCTCACAGCTGCAGAACGTGCCGGATGGAGGATATTCACCCAGGTCCTACAAAATCAACTTTGTTCCGTACCTGTTTTTTGGAGTTGTAAAACGGGCAGGCCTTCCACCTGGCTTTCTGATATCAAAGGGTTTTCTGATATCAAACTCAGGACAGGTTTTAAACGACTCTGAGGCAGGGACACAGAACTCACTGGCTGGCTCCTGGGATGCCAGGCTGTGACCCAGAACAGCTGGAAGGGAAGGAGCAATCACATAGCCTAGAAGACAAGGGGGTGATAGTGGGGCATGGTGGGGCTCCCCAGAGGCCTGCTAAGTGAGGCCATTAGCACATCTAGATCCTGAGCCTCTGGATCTGATTCCTAAGAGTCTCAGAAAGCATGTTATGCTCACCTGCAAAGGGATTCTTGGAGACAGCCCCCAGTCCACAGGCTAAGAAATGACAGGGTGCAGCCCAGAACAGCAGTGAAGACTTGTGCTGGCCACACTTGAGTAGGGAGAGCCACGGGTTTTTTAGATTCTCCCATTAGATGGCAGGGCCCAGCCAGCTCCCTCTTCTTTAGGGTTGATTCCTTCACCCCTAGCTCTCTACAGACTCTCTCCACTTGCTTCTCATTTATACTGTATTTCTTGTAGCTTCCTACTTGCCTGGGAAAAAATTCTATGTGGAGCACTTACGAGTCTCTTATAAACAGGAGGAGCCATCCAAAGTTTAATTGCATTTTACAACCATGGCATGGGCCAGGGTCTGTTAAAGCAGGACCATTGGGCAAGGTCTACAGGTGATACTTTTTGAGAATCAAAGCATCAGCTTTTCCCTGGGTGGAATATTCAAACTATCCTGTGAATGAAATATGAGATGTGAGACCACATGACTGGAGAAGTTGAGGATGACTGCTGTCAACAGTTACCAGCTTTAAAAAAACCACGTACCTCCATCACCACCGTCTTCCCCCAGTGAAATTTTTTTCAAAGACACCTGCTCCCTGGCATTAGTATCTATCCCACAAGCCATTCATCCTTCACGTACTGTCTTGGGACAAGGCTCAAAAAAGTCTTAAAATGCCCTTCCAAGGAGAGGGCTCTGAAAAGAGAAAGGAGGTGGGGGTGGGAAATACAAGATTCTTGAACTGTGGCTTCCAAAAGACAAACTCTGAAAATATCGTATGTTGTCACTTTTAAGATGGGCTAATTAGCAAAACTGTGTTGTTAAAAATTCATAGTGGTGTTAGAATGCATCTAGGTTTTAGGACTATTAGGACATAGAGAAAACATCCATCTTGGGTTAGAGAGTGGGTGACAGATTTTTAAACAGAATTCTGAATGCTGACCATTTTGAGAGCAAAAATCTGATATGGGACCTAGAAGACATGGTCACCAAGGAATGGCTTTACTGAAGTTTAACCCTCAGTTTGAATGCCTAAGGTGGGGGCTGTTGTATTGACTGCCACTTGGAGGACCTGGGTTTATGTGGGTGAATTTGTATGAACTCAAACAGCCTCTGCAGAGTAAGGAGCCCACACATTTTATTACAGCCCCTGCTCACCGAGTCCTGACAGTCCCCCATGCCTCTGCCCTTTGGATTATGGAGGAAAAAAAAAATCATTCAATTTTCTGGGCCACAGAATACAAGTTGGATCTAGATTGTACAAGGAGCTTACACACTGAGGCAAAAAAGCGTGCAAACAGGAGCAGGTATTGTTCACCCTCTGGGTGAACCAGTGCGAGAGACAGGAAGGAAGGCCTGAGCTGCCCTCCTGGAGTCCACACTGGTTTATGTTTCTGGCTTTTATGAACCGTGTCCAACTCCAATGTCCACCTTCGCCTGAGAGGGAGAAGAAGATCTTTGAGTATCTATGGCATTAGTGATTTCCCCCGAGCTGTTTTCGTTTTTTCTATTAAGATTTCACAGCAGGCCCAGCAGCAGGCCTAGAAAAGGACCGACAGAAGCACGAGTGTCCGAGGGCGACGTAATACTGCCTTCGTTTCGGTAACAGTCCGTGAGCCCGCGCCCCTCTCTCCTGAGATGCATGAGGTGGGGGGAGGCGGCGGAGGAGCTGTGGGTGGGACTCACTGTACCGTGCGACATCACGATCATGCAGCCGGTGCCTGACGGCACAGCGGAGGGAGCCGGAGCGCCCAGGGCCCCAGGCTCGCCCAAGGGGGAGGCGGGCAGTCCCCGGGCAGTGCCCGGCCTCCCAGGACCGCTGTCCGTCCAGTTTGCGCGCGGTCGTCCCCTGGGGCGCGCACCCCTGGCTCTGGCCTTATCCTTCGTCCTCCCGCAGCTCGGTGGGTAGGAATTTATACTGCTGTTGGCGGATCTGGGCCAGTTTTTTCCTTGCTTCTTCCAGTTCTCGTTCCTTCTTCAGCATTTCCTCCTGGGCGGCTATGATCTAGAGGGAGAGCAACAAGCTGGAGGGGTGTGAAAGATTCTAGCAAACGGCCCTCCCCTCCATGCTTGCCTCAGGAGCTCCCACAGCCTCTGCTACCGGGACACAGCACTGCCCCACAGCACTGAGTATTCTTAGCTCTGGAGACCCAGCTCTGGGCCACGGTTCAGGTTTTAAGACTAGTGATCCAAGACAATAAGCTGATTTCTGGCCACAGATTTAATAACCGACATGGCCTCCATCCCTACGAAGCACCCGGCTCTGGTGTAAGTACTTTACATGGAGTGTTCCATCACCTCCATGGTGACATTGTAAAGTGCGGCCTATTGAATGTCTCATTGTTCCAAAGAGAAATGTGAAGCTCAAGAGATGTGGGTCCACTTTCCCGAAGGGCCTCAGCTAGTGGAGTAGGGCCCATCTCAGGCATTCTTGAAGCCAAAGCTGGAGCCCTTAACTACTAGATGGCTTTCATATATTTATTTCAAGCCTCTAAGGTGTGATCTGAAGAATATTAGTTCATAGGTTTCAAGGGGAAAGGGTAAGCCTGTGCTCTAGAAAGCCACATAGATTTCTGAAAGCAGAAGTCTTTTTAGAGCCTTCCTAGACTAACGACCATTGTGGTATCTAAGGAAGGAGAACAGAGTTCAGCCATTCCCAGAACTGCTGGATCACAGAACCTTCCTCATGGAATTTCTCATGGAACTACTGTATCGAGAAAAAGATTCCAGTAAAAATGTATCCTGCTGCTGCTGCTAAGTCACTTCAGTCATGTCTGACTCTGTGTGACCCCATGGATGGCAGCCCTCCAGGCTCCTCTGTCCCTGGGATTCTCCAGGCAAGAACACTGTAGTGGGTTGCCATTTCCTTCTCCAATGCATGCATGCATGCTAAGTTGCTTCAGTCGTGTCTGACTCTGTGCGACCCTATGGACAGCAGCCCACCAGGCTCCTCCATCTGTAGGATTCTCTAGGCAAGAATACTGGAGTGGGTTGCCATTTCCTTCTCCAAAAAACGTATCCTACTGCTGCTGCTGCTGCTGCTGCTAAGTCACGTCAGTCGTGTCCAACTCTTCACAACCCCATAGACGGCAGCCCACCAGGCTCCTCCGTCCCTGGGATTCTCCAGGCTAGAACACTGGAGTGGGCTGCCATTTCCTTCTCCAATGCATGAAAGTGAAAAGTGAAAGGGAAGTCACTCAGTTGTGTCCGACTCCTAGCGACCCCATGGACTGCAGCCTACCAGGCTCCTCTGTCCATGGGATTTTCCAGGCAAGAGTACTGGAGTAGGGTGCCATTGCCTTCTCCGAAAAACATATCCTATATATTTCTAAATACAGGAAGTGGTTCAGGAAGAGCTAAGGAAGGTGTGGTAATGAGTAAGTTCAGCCTTAGTGCTCCTGGTGGGAAACCCATCTTGCATGAAGGATTTATATGAACATATGAAGGATTTATATGAACTGCAAGCCCAGTTTCCTGACCTTTCCTCCCCACTCCCATGCACAAGAATGCAGGCCTGCATGAGTCAGATTCCCATCCACTCTTGTAAAACTTCTGGGAGAGGGTCATCGTTCATTCTCTATGGCCAAAGATCTGCAGTAGCAGCTCCAAATGCAACATTTGAAGATAATATTGCTGTCCTCAAACTCTCTTCTTTCCCTTTTCTATAAGAGAATCCCCAGTTTTTAGGTAGGCACACTACTATTCAGAGAAGAATACTGTGTTTCCTTGCATCCTTTGCAGCTCGGTTGGCCATGCAACTGAGCGCTGGCCAATGGCATGTGAATTAACTGATGCAGACAACTTCAGAGTCATGCCTGCCCTAACTTTTCACCTTCCTGCTGGCTGGAAACCTGAAGCAGTTATCAAGCCATCTCAGACCAAGCGGCCAAGGGAACATCTCAGGGATGGTGGAGTGATAAGGCAGATGGAACCTGGATCTCAGACACAAAGAAGCTGCAATACCATCCCTAGACTGCTTACACCCAAGACTGTCTTACCAGGGAGAAATAAACTCCCATCTTGTTTAAGCCACTGTTATTTTGTGTCTCCGTTATAACTCAGTGCTCATCTTGGGAGTAAACACTGTCTGGGTTTAATCACAAACCTGAGCAATGCCCCCTACAAACTTTGTTTTCACTACAACATCATCATCATCAGCTTTGCCAAATGCTGCCTTCTGAGCTGCACGAACAAGGTTGTCTGAGGCTCTTTTCACAGCATTTCCTGCTGCCTGGAGAGGGGACAAGACACACAGGATATCATTAAAAACAGTCATTTGGATTCAGTAAGAACAGACACGGAGGCACAGTTCATGAAACTAGGAATCTATTTATCATCCAGTTATATATAACACAGAGTTTCTCTCTAGGTAGTATTCGTTTGTCTGTCCATCCACCCATCCATCCATTGACTCCACCAGCACTGGCACCTACCTAACCTTAGCTCATTCATCAGATTAAGACACACTTCCTGGCTCCCAAGGAGCATGCAGTTCTAATGGGAACTACAGTTATGTGAACACATGATTATAAGCACTATGATACGTAGGTTAAGCTTGCTCAGGAGCGGTCTCGTGGGTGAGAAATTCACCACCTCCTGCCCCATCCAGCTGAGGCATACTTGAGGAACTGGCTCAGAGATCACTTTTTCTGTCTGCCTTGGCCTTACCCACACCCTCCCAAGTGCCCCTGGAATGCTCTGTGCTGGCTTCTTTGCAGCCCTTACCACACTTGTGGTTGCCTCTCTCTCCCATGGACAGCAAGTAACTTGAAGGCAGGGGCTGTGACTTGAATCTGTGCATCCCCAGCACTGGGAGCAGTGGGTACCCAGGGCTTGTGCTCACCTAAGGCTTTCTGAGGGAATGAAGGGAGCACAACCTACCCCCCGACCCCTGAGGGAGGAATGGAGCCCTGCAGTAACTAGGGCCTTTACAGAAGTGGTTTTAGAGTCACAGCTGGCCTTGGGCTGCAGGCTCAAGGAAAGGGCAGGTGGTAGACACAGTTACAGAAGGGATGGTCCTCATGCAGCCTCGATCTGCAGCAGGGGTGGACCAGGGGACTTGACCTCTGCCACCTGAGGTTTGGAACTTCCTTTTCATTGTGGTTAAGGTTTTGTTAAATCTCCCATAGTCCTTGCCCAGCCTCCTTAGAGACAAGAACTTGCCAGGGAGAACATCAGAGTGTTAAACCATCAGAGTGTTGAAATTTTCTCAAAGTTCACTGGGGACTTCCCTGGTGGTCCAATGGTTAAGACTCCACACTCCCAGAATAGGGGGCCCAGGTTTGATCTCTGGTTGGGCAACTAGATTCCCACATGCTGCAACTAAGACCCAGTGTGACCAAATAAATAAATAAATAAATATGAAAATAAAAAGTTAACTGGCTCATCTGGTTGGTGGTCTAAAGTGGCCAAAGGGGACCACGAGGGCTTGCACAGAAGGGAAGCGTAGGTCCATTAGCACTAGACAAGCAGTCATCATATGCCTGTTCTCAAAATAGCTTGATAAGGTCAGAAAGTATCAGTGCACTTTTCTATGTAGAAAGTGAAGTTGAGTAATCTAAGATTCTGCAGCTGATGAATTACAGAGCTGGGATTTGAACAGAGGTCTGTGTAGCCCCAGAGAGCCTCTGGGTCATTGTAAGGGACATTGCAACATACAGTTAAGTCAGAAACGATGACATAAGAGTGGTGCTCAGCTGCACCTGTGTAAATCCTTAGGACTTACAAAAGCATTTTCACATTTCTTGATTCTTGTAAGAGCCAGTGCCAGCATCTCTATCCTCATTTTACAAAAGAGGCAACTGAGGGCCTGGAAGGTTTGAAATGATTTGTATAGGATCATGCACTTAATGCATTGTAGAGGCATTAAGGTCTTGAACCTAGGTATCTGTAGAGGTCTTGAACACAGGTATCTCTTAACTCAGGACATTTTCCAAAGTGTCCCCCAAATCCATAAATCACACATTCACAAACATGCAGCTCCCGACTTCCCCCCTGGGTTTATGCCAGGAGAAAAATGAAGGAAGGTGAAGGAGAGAGATTGACACGGGAGGACCAAACTTAACGACCGTAACGCACTTTACAATTTAGGGAATAACAACAAAAGTCTGGAGTTTCGCTGGAATTATTCAAATATTTCTACCAGTTATGATCTTACATAAACATCTTTAGCAACATAAACAATGTGCATTACAACATTTATGATAGTGAACATCTAGAAAACTGGACACAAATATGTCTAATTTTGTAAAGAGAAATTCTGGAATAGTTAGTTGATAGAATGTCATGCAATCATTAAAAATGAGACTCATGAAGAATGAACCAGTTAGCATTGCACAGGGCCATTATGAAGACTTTTCTTCAAGGAAAAAAAAAGTGTTATAAAATGTGAAGTAAAAAAAATGCAGACTGTCTGCTTAGGATGACAACTAGACAAAAGTATTTTGTATAAGATAAAAATAGGACAAGAAAAAACATAACATCGGACACATGAAGATGCTGAGGCTATCTTTTTCATTCCCACATTTCCTTTACTGTGTTTAAAATACTTTTATAATGAAAACAATCAGGAAAACTTAGATCCACTGGGCAGGATTCATGCGTCACCCTCATAAGTGTGTTCTTTGAGCTCTGGGAAACCTTAGCAGCATCTCATATACATTCTTCAGTCCTTTGGCTCCTTTCTTTAGCAAACACTAAATGAGAGCCTCCACTGAAACAGGTACCATCTTAGGGGTGAGAGATGCAAAGATAAAGATCTGGGACCTGCACCCAAGAAGCTCAGTCTCATCAAAGGCAGACATACAGATAAATCTGGTGATACAGGGTGACAGGAACCATAAGGTTGGTCTGATCAGAGGCTCTGGCAGGGCAGAAAAAGGACTGACTTCCAAGGCCTAGGAGTCAAGGAGGGCTTCCTAGAAGAGGTGGCTTTGGAGATGAGTCATGAAGGATGAGCAGGAGTTCACCAAGATTGGTCTGGTGGGAGGAGGGCCCCAGGACATGAGACCAGAAGGTTCACGTGGAGAACATCAGTTTGGCGGGGCGGCAGGTATAGGATGCATGCCTCGCGTGGCAGGAAATGAGAAACGTGGGACGGAGCTGGCTGATGGAAGGTCCAGTAGATCATGCTAAGAAAGTGAGACTGCTTACCCTCTGGTGACACTTACCCGCTCCAACAGGAGTATTTTCCCACCAGCATCAGTGACCATTACCTGTAGCCGCCTCATGGCCTCCGAATCCTGATCAGCCTTCACCTTGCAGGCTACAAGCAGCTGAGCCGTGGATGCAGCTACCTGCTTGGCAGATGAGATGAGCTTCTCCTCGCTGGCGTGTCCCTGCACTGAGGCGTTGGCTGCCTCGCAGAGACTGCTGGTCGCGGCTGCCACCATCCGGGCCTGGCGACAGTCAACAGAGAAGTGACCCCCGGCCCAAACCTCCCTCAGGGGATCCAAAAAGCCAATGGGGAAGAAGGAGAGAGTGACTCACGGCAGAAATCAGGCCCTGCGACCACTGTCCATCGTCCGCAGCATTGGCAGGAATGGAACCCACCTAGCGAGGAGCATAGAAGCGGTAAGGAGAGTGGGAAGGTGCAGGGTGACTGCACCCCTCACGCCCTACTCATGACCTGGAACTGGACAGAAAAGCAGCTCATCAGACACTCAGCATCTCCCGGGGACCCCTGCCAATGGCACCTTTTCCCATGCGGGACCCGAGCAGCTCCAAGACTGCAGGATCTGGCCAGTTTCCACCTGGGCCACAAGAAGGTGACTGGAAACACTCTCAACGGCCTCCATTTAGCCGTCAGGTACCACATTTCTGGGAAAATGGTTTAGGAATGATGGATGGGGCTATCTTGACATGTCTGTTTCCTCTGCTGACCCTTCCCCATTTCTAACACGGGAGCCACGGAGGCCTCTTCATTCAAGAGGTGAGGGAAGCTGAAATCTCTCCTGATTCCTGACTCTGGAAGTCACACTGTGACTTTCTGGCAGATGATGTTAAAAAAGGAGTACATCTCTGTACAATTGAGCACAGATCCTTGTCTTAAGGAAATACAGACCATTTTGTCAGGGATGGGGAGAGACGTAAGAAGCTGGAAGTAGGATGATCTGTTTCTATTTAGAAATTATGGCAACAAATAAAACGTTTTCCGACCAGATGTAGAAGGAGCTATGGGAGCAAATACCTTTACTGGTGGGAGTTGTGTGGAGAGGTAAGAGATGAGTAGCTAAATTTGAATATGAAACTGGGGCTCTCTTAGCAATTACAGGCATCACATCAGGGCTTGCTGAAGGTCAGATGAGGCCCCAGGGCTCTGCTTACAGTTCCCCCAAGCCAGCTGAACCACCATTGTTGCTGTTGTTCAGTTGCCAAATCATGTCCAACTCCGAGAACCTCTGTTACCAACTTTTTAAATGCTTGAACATGTAAGTTCCTTGGAGGACAAAGCCTTGGCCATACTCGAGTTCAATTCTCTAGAATCTAGCCCTCTGTCCAGCATGCAGATGAGTCTTCATGAAGATGCAGATGAACTGAACTTTCTAGGTAGGATGTTCTTCTTAATGATCCATATTTGGTCTTTACATATCAACCAGTTAACAAGTCCTAGGTGAGTAAGTACGGCACTCTGCTCCCTCAGTAGGGGATAAGTGAGAAGGGTAAAGGGACAGATTTATGCTGGCTGGGGAGATGTACATACATCAAATTGGAACACAATGGTTTGGAAAGAGGAGCAAATGTACATAGGTTGGATTAAGACACGGCTAAGCTTCCCTGGTGGCTCAGTGGTAAAGAATATGTCTGCCAATGCAGGAGAAACGGTTCAATCCCTGGGTCGGGAAGATCCCCTGGAGGAGGAAATGGCAACCCACACCAGTACTCTTGCTGAAATAGTTCCATAGACAGAGGAGCCTGGTGGGCTACAGTCCAAGGAGTTGTGAAAGAGTAGGACACAACTTACCGACTAAACAACAAAAACAAACAAGCGTATGAGAGACTTCATGGAGGAAAATGGAAGCCCACTAGCTGAGCCTAGCCATCTCTATTGCAAGTTTTTAGGTCAAGACACAATCACATTTGTCATCTGTACACTGACAGTAAAGGCCTTTTAATATCAAACAGAAGTGACTGACAGGTATGGTGACCAAATTTCCCCAAGCTGTCAGGATTTCTGAGGTGCCTCTATGATTGAAAGTCTTTTCTGCAAGATGTAATCTGGATGGAGTGGTTCCATGCCGTATGGGCATAACAGGACACATGGAATATTTTCAACTGAAAGGCCTTCCCACATGCAGGATTAGTCTAATGTACTATTAATCCTCTGGATCACTGAAAAAGAACTAGGCTTTCATGCTAATGCAGATGGAATGGGTGACTGGAGATAAAGCAAGTCGAATAAATCTCAGCTTTAAAAACAGACCAGTTTTTTGACCAAAGGACTCAGGAAAATGCTAACAGCAGAGCTGGATGGCATTCAGCTCAACAGTCCTAAGAAAATGAATGGAGTCACTGGAACTGAACAAGGTATTACAAAGCCCCTGACTATGGTGCTTATATAGCCATCCACCGGGAACATATGACAGTTTACATCTTTAAATAGACTAATGGACAGCAGGGAAATAAATGAATGTTCAGGCCCTGATGGCTGCCTGGAGTGGGAGCTCTCCTTAACAAAAAGCAGGTGAGAGCCCTGGAAGCCAAATCCTTCATTCTGTCTGTTAAGCTGAAGCAGAGTGTGCAGCGCGATGGGCAGAGCAGGGTGACTCAGGGAGGGACCGGGCGACAGGGCTTCCTTGCTCAGAACACACGCGGTACTGCCTTTCCCTCGGTCCTCAGAGGCTCCAGCAGCCCGCCTTTTCACGTGGCCAGCGAGGTTTACAAACCTTTCCTTGAGCCACCAGCTCCCTCTGGGCTGCCGAGGCCGATTTGACCAGGGCACTCGTGGCAGCAGCAATGGACTTAGCAGCCTCCAAGATCTGTTCTTCAAAATCCAGGGTCTCGTCCGCTTGCTATAACCAAAAGAAAACAGCATCATACACAATTCATATCCCAAAGGACACTTTCTGCCAAGTGACTTCTCGGTCACCTGGCTCTTCAACTGTACATGGCTTCTTATGGACAAACCATACCCAGGGTAGAAAGGCTTAAGTTGGCTGGAGGCCTCTCCATCTGCTGCCTCCCCCCAACCCCTCTCTAAAGGATAAAAATTACCAGCGTTGAGATTCTGTACACATTTAAAATCAGGCCATTTTAAGACAGATGATTTTTCCAGACAGGAGTCTTTAAAAAGACATAAATTCACTGGGAAATAAAATATATACAAATATATAAAAATATATACAAATGGTTTCATCAACATCAACAACTCAAATCAAAATAATCAATAATCAAAATTCAAAGACTAAGTGGTAGCACACTCTCTCGCCGTGTAAGGCTTGAAAAATGGGTTGAAAAAAGGAAGATGGCTATTAGCTGTCGAAAAACCTTATTTCTTTTGGGTGAAAACAAAGGTAAAATAGTATTTGCATTTCTGTGGTTGAGCAGAAAGTCACATGCCAACCAGAGATCACATGTGGTAGAAAAGAAACCAGGCAATGTGCCATCAAGGTAGGGCTGGCCCCTTGGAAGCCTGAGGCGTGGCTCCACCTGGGGAAGAACACAGGCTCCACTGCACTGGGGTGCCCAGGTCATCAGGGCTCTGCTTGAAACTCGCCATCAGCAGGTCTCCTGCAGCCAAAATGCCTGGGTTGTTGAAGAGAAGATTTTGGGAAGCTGGGCGAGTGTAAAGACCCTAGTCCCAGGCTCAGTGGGACAGAGCATCACCATAGGGTGGCCAGACTAGATAACCTGCAAGGTCCCCTCCAGCAGCGTTGCTCTGTGGCCATGAGCCAGCGTGGATATGGATAAGTGCCTCTTTGGTCACAGTACCTTAAAGATGTGGCTGGTACCTTCCAGGCATTAAGAGATGATGGTCAAGTATAGCAATAGTTTTCTTTGTGTGTGTTGGTAAAATAAACGTAACACAAAATTTACTCTTCAAATCAACTTTATACCATTCAGTGGCACTAAGTACATTACCAATGTACAACAGCAATACGTTTTTAAGAGTGCCTACTATGTGCAGGTATTTTGTAAGGCACTTCCGTGCACATTAACTTAACTCTCACCAAAAAAGCAAAAAGTCTTACACTGAAGTTATCTTTATCCTTATATTTACATTGGAATGCTCAGGGTGAGGGAGGTGGAGTACTGGCCCAAAGGAGGCCAGTGGAGGCGTAAAAGAATCTAGACATCATCTAAATCTAAGCTTCTCTGCCTTCATCATGATAGGTTTTTCCCAGACAAGGCCACCTCTTAGGGCATCAGTGTGGGGGAGACTTCAGGTCAGAGGCTCCAAGTTGGCTCATGGATGGTCTCATGTGAACCACCAAACAGGATGGATATACAGACAGAATGCTTTCCAGTTCCCTATTCTTTATTGTATCTCTCATGATTCAAGATGTGGCCATTCTCATTTCTGTTTTAACAACTCATTATCAGAAAAATATTTCCATGCAAGGTCCTGTGGATCTGAAGATGGATGGTAGCACTTGAGAAGTTCTGAGACAGAAGCAGTATATTCTCTATTTCTGACAAAGTCTTGCTCCAGGAGCATTCAGGATAGAAATGGGTTCAGTTCCAAAAGATCAAGTTTGGATTCCTGGGGTGGGGAAGCCTGTGGTAATGGTGGAATATAAAATTTGTTTATTGAAACATAAAACAAGCCATTGTAACACACTCTGGCGTAAAAGGTACTGTTATATTGAGTTGGCCAACAAGTTCATTTGGGTTTTCTGTAACATCTTTATGGCAAAACTCAACTGAACTTTTTGGTCAACCCAATACACAAGCCACGAAGAAATGGTACTGGGCTCTGATCGGTGTATTCAGTGACCTTGAATTAAGAACTTTTCTGGAAATTCATTCTGCAAAAGAAAAGTTAAGCTTATAAAAATATAAGCACTGGGGAAACCACAGAGTTTCTAAGTCCATATGGAGCTCCTACTCATTTTGCAGATGAGGAGATGGAGGCTCATTGGTGGCTCCTAACATCTCCCAGGCCCTTTTCACAGGTGGCCTCAGCTATGCTAGGCTTCTAAGATCGAGTCCACTTCACAGGAGGTTTCTGATTTCCCAAATTTTAACATGCACAAAAATGGAATTTCCTTAAAACTAAGTGCCAACTCTAAGCCTGGATAGATCTAAAAGAATATCTCATTAGAATCAATGTAAAAGACCTTTCCCATATCTTTTGCTACCCTTGAAGTATTCTGTTTTCATAAGACACATGGATTAACATATGCCATATGCACACTACTATATATAAGACAGATAACCATCAAGGACCTACTGTATAGCACAAGGAACTCGATTCAATATGCTGTGATAACCTATGTGAGAAAAGAATCTGAAAAAGAATGAATATACATGTGTATGTGTGTGTGTATAAAACCAAGTCACTTTGCTGTATACCAAAACCAATGTAACATTGTAAATCAACTACACTCCAAAAAATCTAAAAACACCCCACATGCTTGAAATATATACTCAACTTGGAAATATTTCTTACACCACATATTTTTCTTGCCATGCAAGTGTTGTAATGCCATTTGATGAGTATCTTTTCTTTTCTATAAGATCTCTAGATTTTAAAATAGACATGGCAGGAAGCCTTATCTCTGGGAGACATTTGCTCTGATTAAAAAAGTATGAGAGTTTCCAAACAAAAGGCTTAATAAAGCTGACTGGGATGGAGAGTAAACATTTAAATGCTGCAGTTGAGCACAGCTCCATGATGATATCTGCTTTCTACCTGCTGGATCAGTATCTTTCTGCGGGCCAGATTTACCATCAAGACTAAAGGCTCACTGTATCTCTCCTGCTGAAATTATGCATTGACACTTGATTTTCCTCATACCATACAACTTCTAGCCTAAGAGAAAATGGGATTTCTCCAAGTCAAGGAGAATTCATGGAAAGCCATGGTACTGAAGTCTGAGTTCCTGTTGGCTTTAGCTCCTCCCACCAACGTACAGGATGGACTCTGGGAGAGGGGTGTGAGGGCAGCAAGAAAAGGAATGACATATGCTTAACCACGTTGCAAAAAAGGAGACAAGTGGAACAGGCGTAGTCTTTGAAGGCCTTCCCTAAATAAAAGAATCACAATTCAAAAGCTGGACTGTTAATGGAATAAACCCCACTGTAGCTGGGAGATCGAGAACAGTATCTTGGAGATGCTGCTAGGGAACCCTGGGAAATAATTTGCAGACCAGGACACCTGAATATGAGGAAGTGCTTTCACTCAATGGGCTAGTAAATGGACAGCCCTTCCTTGCTCAGATCACTGAGGATCTGGTGCAAGATGCAGGTGGTATAGACTACCCTAGGGTAAATGCAGGCCTGGGCTCAAGACACCAGTGAGCTGAATCCTACTAGCCTGTGATCTCCTCCAGGGCATGGACTGTTGTTTCATCCAACTTATGTCTCCAGAGCATAGCAGGAGGCAGAGATACCCGTGCAGAAAAGGTTTGTTGAGAGAATGTATCCATTTAATACGAGTTTCTGAGTACTAGAGTTCAGCCAGAAGACAATTTACATGGTAAGCAAAGGGGAGAGGCATGGAGTAAGTGCCTGCATCAGTAACTTTCCATTCCTGATCTCTGGGGATAACTGGACATACACATCAAAGCACTGGCTTCTGCCCTGTGGAACACTGTGGGTTGTTAATTGTATGCCCTGCCTGTATCCCTCAACCGGCACTCACAGGCTGACACTGATTCACGCATATACAGATGCAAAACACAGCAGCATGTTATTAAGAGGCCCTCTTAACAAAACAGTATAAAAGATGTTAAGCTAACAATCTGCCCTTAATGAAGGTGTCAGCTGCAGCCTCTGAGATCTGAATCCACCTTCTCATTCTCTGTACAATACTCTTTCCCTGGTCTCTACTCCAAAAGACTATTGGCCAGGTCACCTGTAGTACTCAGCAACTATCTTTTCTGGACTGCTGAGTAGACTCTAGCTTTGAGAAAAGTCTAAGTGCCCTTTTGCTGACATTTTTCCTGTGAGGTGATCTTCTCCAGAACTCCTTTTTTAAAAAGTTAGAGGTCTGGTGGGATCCCTCTGGGGAAAGGCCTCACTTTGGGCTGACTCCCTTACTACCTGCTTCCCATGCACGAGAGAGCATTTGAGACTCTTGTACTGATGGAGAAGAGGAAGGAGGGGCAAAAAGAGGGCGGAAAAGGGAGGCCTTTACTCATTTCTGTCTTTCAACCTTTCGGGAATTCTTGTTCCAGGGACAAATCTGACACCATACTGGATCTGTTTTGTTTTTAAACTTTAACGTCTGTGTTCTATTGTGTTTGCTATGAGTTAAGAATGTTGCCTAGAACCTGAAATATATAAAGTAGCTCACTCTCAAGGCTCCGGCCTCTAAAGGTATAACACTTTTCCATTCATTTAGAGACAAAAAGTTGCAGAACAGACAGTAACATGTGTCATGTTTGAGTTTATAGGAATGTTGTGACTAAACCTACATGGACAGCTGCAAGAACAAAGGACTCCAGAACCAAGAAGTCTGTACCAACCAACCACATCCTCTCCCCTTTTAGTATCGTGAAGTCACTCAGTCGTGTCCAACTCTTTGCGACCCCATAGACTGTAGCCTACCAGGCTCCTCCGTCCATGGGATTTTCCAGGCAAGAGTATTGGAGTGGGCTGCCATTTCCTTCTCCAGAGGATATTCCCGACCCAGGGCTTGAACCTGGGTCTCCTGCATTGTAGGCAGACGCTTTACTGTCTGCGCCACCAGGCAAGCCTCCTTTTAGTATTAAGGAAGCCTAAATCCTAACTTGGGGAAGATGGTTCTTTGGGACAGTAGTCCACCACCTTCTTTGTCAGCTGGCTTTCTGAATAAAGTTGCTGTTCCTTGCCCCAGTGCCTCATCTCTTAATTTACTGTCACGTTGTGTGGCAAGCAGTATGAGCTTGGACACAGTGACATTCTGAGAACATAATCTTTGTGGCAGTTCACTCATTTTCCTAACCTACCTTCCAGCCTACCTATCCAATAAGGCTGTTATATATAAATTATTAATATACACAGAGCATATAGTAAAATGCTCAATAACTCACAATTAACTTCATTTTTCTTTCTACTAATACACATACTTTTTGTGGTTTTTAACCACAGTTTTTGAGACTGTGATTTAAACTAGTTTGTTTCTCTGCCTGAACCCTATTCTTCACCCATAATTCTAGTAAAGGTTCTAGCTGCTATCTCTGAATACAACCTGCAATACAAACAAAAAAGAGAAATCAAAGATAAATGAAGTGTCAAGCGTCGGCACTGCTTCTAGCTCCTCCTTTGACACCCAACCAGGAATTAGACAACCGGGCTTCAGGCCCTGCTCTGCCCTGTCTGGCCATGTGGCTGGGGAATTTGATGCCCTTCTCCAGACAGCAAACAAACATTTCATTTTCTGTTTGTGAAATCTGTTTAAAGAATGCATGGACTAAAATTAGCACAGACTCCACTTTTTCTTCCTTCTTCTCTTTTCGCCTCCTTCCTAAAGGATCTTTACTAACCTCCACCAAGCCCACCCTCCTAGACAGGTCCCTGGGCATGCACCTGGCAGAGGAAGAACGTGTCCATCTATGGTCCTCTTTTTCCCCCTTTTCTTCGTGAATTACATCCCTGCAACATCCCGTCCCTTCCCCTGATGGCCTTGACAGTGAAGGAGCTGAAGACAACCGTAAGAGATGGCCTAAGGGTCACTAGCCTCATTTCTGCCTCCCTCCCGGAAAACCTCCTCTGAGGGATCACCTTGCTGAGTGCGGATAAGCATCATAGTCATCTCTCCCACAGCTGGCCACTAAAACCAGACTGCAACTCACTGCACTATCTTTCCAGTTAGGAATCATGCTGTGTTTTGTGTTACTGAAGGCCTTGTAGATGCTTACAATTAAAAACAAGGTCATAAATCACATCAGAAATTAAAAAAATGTATTTGGGTTTAATTTTTTAAAGTGTGAACATCTGCATATAATTTAAATGTCTTCCAGGAAAAAAAAAGAAGGCAAACAAGAACTTCCATAACATGAGTGAAGCATTTTCCTGCCAGGTGGAAACCTGAGTGGAACAGGCAGTCTCAGTTTCCTCCCTTTTGGTAGTGAGTCTGGCCACTAGCAGTTTGCTTCTGATTTTGAGCTGAGAGGTGCTGGAGGGGAGACCTTACCTGTACCCAAAGACCTGAACAGCATGTGAGCCAGGTCAGCTTCTCTTCTGGAGGACCTCAGGTTGGTTGTCTTAGGACTACCACACTTACTAGTCTTTATGAAAGGGAAATTTCTCAGAACCACAGGAACTGCCAAGAGACCAGAGCTGGTCAGCTGGCCTGGTCTCCCCAGGTTGATCTGGTCCTAGGGGAAACTCCACGGAAACATCCAACAGACAAAGCAGGTGCCAGAGAGAAAGCACTGCCAAATAGTTATGCCAGCCCCCTGGGAAGGGACCGGCCTCTGCATCCAGGTGTGGAATAATTGCATGTTTCTGCAACATCTGATGGACAAAGTCCAAGCTTGTCCGATTAGTGTTTTGGGAGTAGTTTTCCCACAGTAGCCACCACTCTTTCTTTAAATACCACTGGAATAATCTTTTAAATGCTATTTCTGTTATTTTTTTCCTGTATGTCATTCCAGATTTATGCTACAGATATCTATCCATCCATCTATCCTTTATCAGTGGAGAAGGCAATGGCAACCCACTCCAGTGCTCTTGCCTGGAAAATTCCAAGGACAGAGGAGCCTGGTAGGCGGCAGTCCATGGGGTCGCTAAGAGTCGGACATGACTGAGCGACTTCACTTTCACTTTTCACTTTCATGCACTGGAGAAGGCAATGGCAACCCACTCCAGTGTTCTTGCCTGGAGAATCCCAGGGACAGGGAGCCTGGTGGGCTGCTGCCTATGGGGTCACACAGAGTCGGACATGACTGAAGCAACTTAGCAGCAGCAGCAGCAGCATCCTTTATCAGAATCTACTAATTGCTATTTCTATTTGATAGAAAAATTCTTAAAGATGTGTCAAACTCTTAAAAAAACATACAGGCACTCGAGTGTCTATCTAGGAAGCATGGATGAAGAACAGATGACAGAATTTTTCCAAAGATTTAAGTAGGTAGAATTGTTACACTGTAAAGTCATGTGACATGAATCCTGTGTGTGTCTGAGGAGGGTCTGAGAGACCCACTGCTCTATTTGGTGGGGAGTCACGTGGGAACACATGCTGACTAGGGGCCCCACTCACCTTTACTCTTCCGCCCACCTCACGTCTTCTGGCCTGGAAGCAGCTAGGGGTACATGAGCTCAATGCCCACTGCTTGGTCATAGAGAAAATGCTGTATCCTTCTCCTCCCTGAACATCTGGCTGCTTTTCCCCATTTGCTCAACTAATCAGTAGAGTCTGCTGGTCAACAGCAAAATGTACCCTAAAAAGATACATCAATTCTAATGTAGGGCTTCAAACTTCAAGTCCTATTAAACAGAGCTTTTCATTATTCAGAACAGCTTGCTGCTGCTTTTCCATGACTATCTGTCATTTTGGCCAAACAACTTTAACTGGGTTTAAAACTCAAAACAACGCCGTCTAGCTGCGTGAAGGTACCATCGACTATTGCAGCATCTTGGAAATGGGCTGAAGGAGCTCCTGCTGGCACACAGCCACTGCTCTCTTCTCAGTGAGGAGGATCCCAGGGACAGGCTCTACTTCCTAACTCTGGAAGCTGGGGCCCCAACACTGTACTGACCTCCCCTGTGTCACCACTTCTCTGCTGCTGTGACCTGTCACTAGGCAGTCCCTGCCAGCAGCGCTGGGCTGGCTCTTAGAGCCACCAGAAGCGGCTTTCCTAACCCACTGTACACACCTCTGGCTCACTATCTTCACAGAGTAGTGTCTGCATATTCAGGAGTGACCTTTACAAGAGCACATCCTCTTTGCTCCAAAAACCAGAGCCATTAGCACAATACTTCCCCTTTCAGAAAGCAGAGTTTTAAGTCTTTTGTTGCAAGAGATAAGAATGAACCCACATATCCTTCACAGGCTCTCCTAGGGGGAGGAGGTCAGAGCCAACCAAGTTAGGCTGTTATGTGCCAGGAAAAAATGTTCCACAATCCCGAACTTCCTGTTGCACCCAATTAGGCTATGGAATCACTTTCTGATTGTCGGCATATTCTAAATATTATCAACCTCTACTGACAAGTTAACCTACGACAGGAAACTCAACAGACAGAGTATATTCCACACTGCATTATCTTTATTAGATATATTTCATCCCCAAAGTTTATATAAAGCCCAGTGATTCACTATCCATACATTTGGTTTGGCTGATTTGGTTTATACATTTTGTTACTGTGGGTGGAAAGCAACGTTACAGAGAGTTGATTTGTGCTTGAATTTTTTGCTGAAAGCTTGATCGTGAAAATTACTAATTTCTAAATTGAAGATCAGGATAAAACTGAACTAAAAATGAAATGTAAATCTAGATGTGTCTGGAGGTTATAATCCTGACCCTATATCACAAACATGGGTTTTATTCCCCCACATTGAGCAAAGCCTTTAAGGATTCATCATTGAACAAAACTAAGCTATACATAATATCTAAGCTCTTACGAAACATCACTAATTATGATTTGTTTCTATAATAAACAAAATAATCTAGCAGTACAGATACAGGTTTTAAATGCTACAAGAAGAAATGGAATATAACAAAGAGGTATAATAAGTAATCTACCTCTGATTCTAACATATTCTTTCCTGTTGCCTCATGAGCTATATTAGGAACCCCCGGAGACAGGGCAAGACACTGTAGGAATATGTTTGATATATAGTTGGATTAAATAACAACCTAATATATCAAACATATCACACAGAGGCCTGCAGAAAGGCATCCAGGTCTGACTGAGCTGAGAATGGGGCACAGCACTGCAAGCTGCAGCCATGGGAGGGGGGTGGGTGGGGAGGGAGCCACTGTGGCACCTCCGTTACCTGTCTGTGGAGCACAGGTGTGTCTGCAGGTATGGAAACGGCGCCATCAGCGGTATCCTAGGCACATGCACCTGGGCTCACCGACATTCTCATTTTGCCTTTATACCATCTTCCCAAGCAAACGGTGGATCCAAAGATGTCAATTTGTTACTTGTGTCTGGGGCGATTCCCGGTAAAAAGAGATGCTTACATTTTTAAGGGCCCAAGCTGGGAATATACCAGGAATCATCTTTACAAACCCTGGACAATTGTATTTTTAAAACAGGCAACCTGGGAATGTGATGGGCAAAACAACGGAGATGAAAACATTGCCCATCCCCCAAACTCCCTCAAAGCAGTGGAGTTGCTTCCCAGGTACAGAAGCAAAGCACATTCACCCAATCTTGGGTGCCTGGGGTTTTATGTAGCGTTATCAGGGACAGAGGTATAGCAGCAAAGGCCTGCTTACAGAACCCTGAGGATTTGTGACTGATTAATTGATTGACTTCCATTTTGGAAGGGGATGGGAAGAATTGGTTGGTCTCAAAAGACATTGATTATGATGTCAGATTGCGATTTTTTTCTTTAACTGGGGAGAAATTCCTTCTTGAAGTCAAGAAAGATATTTTATTTCATTCAGGCATTAATCACAGAGCAGATGGCATTCCCAGACAGGCACAGAATCTGGTTTAGGGTGATGGGTTCTTCAGAATGGTTTTATAGATAACACAGTCCATGTGGTGGGAGCCTTTGTCACTGGCTGGAGTGAGATTTTTAATCATTTTAAAGACTCAGGAAGGGCCAAATACTCCCTCATATGAAGATGGGAGTGATACAGAGTAGGTACCCCCCAAGGAAGGGACTCAAATCAACACTTATGTCAACTGTGACCCTGGCTTTCCTTATAAACCTACACTATAAACAGAAAGGCTGGGTGATCCCGGGGCACCAGGGGAACGCACACTGGCCCAGTTCAGCAGTCATCACTAACTTTTTAAGTGCTATTATTTTTAAAACATTGTCTTATGAAATTTTAAGACATAGACCCTCCCACCACCCAAGTCCCACAATCATCCTTGCACATTCCCCACCTGTCTCCTTCATTCACAAGTGTTCCTTTTAACAGAGTTGTGATCATACTGAGTACAGGACTCCGCATCCTGTTTTCTTTTCACTTAATATTATGCCAGGAGCATCTTCTTCATGCTACACAGACTGGTCATCCATTATTCCAAACAGCTACATACTCGTCCTTCAAGGAGACACTCAGGGTCACCTCCAAATTCTTGCTGCTTTGAATAGGATGAAAGGAGCAACTCTCTCATGCACACAAGACTTTTATCCTCTCTGGACTTCCTCCTCAGGACAGATCCCCAGAGGTGGGATTAACGGCTCAAAGATTACGGGTAAACCAAAAACATCCCCCATGTGACTGCACCAGAGTTCCTGATACTAGGTAGGCCAAGAGGACTGGAATGGGCTAAACTGCCACCTGGAGCCCATGCAATGCTGCTTCTAGCTCAGTTGAGGTCACCTGACTCTGGCAAGTAATTTGCCTCTGATTCCGCATCCCTAGAGCAGGGATGCTAATGATGCTGCCTTGTGGACTTGTAAGGACCAGATGAGTTAATCTATGTAAAATACCTAGCAGATTGACTAGCATGTGCTTGGTACTCAATCAATGTGAGTGTTTTTTTTTTTTTTTTTTTTTTTTAAGCTAAGGCCATAAGCTCATGGATCCATGGAATAACTTTTGTTTCAGACATTTCCTAGGAGGTAGTAGATAAAAGTTCCCCGAAGTGTATTTTTGGTGACAGTGATATCACTAAGTCTTATGACATGTCAGGCACTATTTCTAAATTATCTGATATGTTATGTCAATAATGCTGTGGGGTAGGAACTCTAATGACCTTGTTTTTCAGATCAAGAATCGTGAGATAAATCAAGAGCTGGACAGAGGGGAAGAAGAATTGAGAGCAGACAGGGGTCAGGAAGATCCTGCCAAAGGACAACAGGACTGGGATTGAGACAGCAGCTCTTAGAGCTTGGGAAGTGGTGGTGTAAATTAACGCGAGGCTAATTCTCCAGAAGAAAGAGCAACTGACACGGCTGCAGCACTAACAGACAGAAGCTTCCCCCAGAGGATGGGAAGGTATGTGGCAAATCAGAGAAGGAAAAGGACAATGAATTAAGTTTAAGCCTCAAAATCACAGTTAATGGCTGCCTGCTTCTTAGCTGAAAGAAGTTTTCCACTCATGCTGAACTTATTTTATAACGCAGAAATAGTCAAGTCCAGAAGATGGAGTTGCCCTTATCCCTACACTTAGCTCTGAAGTTAGCAGAGAAAAACTTGGTTAAAAACTCGTATCACCTAAGACCCTCAGGTTAAGGCCGGTAAAGAGGACCTTGACAAACTCAAAAACTAGAAGCCAAAACTCTGAACTTTTGAGTTCAGATGAGAAATTCTAAAAAAGGCCTTTACCAAATTTAGAGTGACAATTAGGAGATGGCTCTAGGAATTCCAAGGTTTTAAGAATCTTTGCAAACTTAATAGACTGCCTATATGCCCATGTCTATTTTACACACATCATGAGCCCAAGAACTGCTTTTGAGCACTTTGGTGTATTTTAGTACTCAAATGCCAACCCCCCCCCCTTTTTTTTTTAATTTAAAGGTACACTTTTAGACATATCTAAACTGGAGATCCAACTTTTTTTTTTTGAGAAGAGCCAGATTTTACTTCCTAATGTATGTGGGTCCTATGGAAGGGAGGTGAGGTTATCAGCAGGGACGTGCTTGACTAGAAAGATGGCTCGCTTTGGTTCCACCATCCTCCTGGTGAAGATAGCCATGGGGGAGATGGGATTATGGTTTCTTTACAGGGTTGGGCTTTGTCCCCCAGACAGCACCAGTGCACCATCTTTTTACGTATTAATTGTCCTCTCTACTGCACTACCTTAAAGTATCTGTTTCTTTTAAATGACTTTCTCTTAACACATATTTATGATCTTAAGTTCTCAACATTTATCTAGGTGACAACCATAGATGGAGAAAACATGCCAGTTTACCATAGTCTCCAGCATGTACTGAAAAAAGTCTGTTACTGGGTCCACTTTTGAGGTTCACATTGCTCTCTGTTGATTTTTAAGGAAAGGAGAGACCCAGCACTGCTACTTTTGGTAAAGAGCATTATGGAAACCAGAAAATTACAGGGTGACAGTCTCACATTCAATTACTGGGGCTTCATATAATAGTGAAACAAAAATCACGATTTTGTTTCAAGAAACACCTGGATTCTTCCTCTGGCTACCCAAAGGTATTTCTTGGGGTGGTTAACCGGAAAGACCTACTCTTGGGTTTTTTTCCATACCCTGTAAAAAGGTGCTAGGCAGGCAGAACAGGTTTGCAGGTTACTAGTTCTGGCACAGGTAGGGACATGAGCTCCCTGAAGCCCACCTGGCTCCACTCACAGCCATCCACTGGAAGACCTACTGACATCAGACAAGCAGCCACACATGGACACTCACTTTCGGTTTTGCTCTTGGCTTCAGTTGCTCTAACTTCTTAGCAGCAGCCTCAATGGATGCTGCAGCCCCCAGTAATTCTGTTTCTGCAATGACGGTTGGGTCTTCGGGATCCACCCACTCTGTTCCTAAAATCAGTCCAAAAAGGGTCATTCTTGGTAGCTGTGGACCTCAGAGCAGTGACTTAATTGCAAACACTATCGGGATTTGCATGCAGGCATGCTCCATAAGCCGACCAGCTGCACTCTCCTAAGGGATGGTCTCCCCAAGCTCTTGTAGAAATCAACTGGGTGCAGTGGCCGCCTGTCTGATCCTTGCTTTCAAAACCATTTGTACAGACAGGCCTCCCACAGAAGCAGCCATCAATGAGAGCTGCAAAAATCAAGATCTTACAGACCGAGGCTAGCTTGAGTTTTACTCTGATTTGTAACTTAAAGCTCATGAATGCAAGTCAGCATCCACAGGAGAAATGAGATCATGCTGAGCACAGAGTCCATAGTCTCCAGCATGTACTGAAAAAAGTCTGTTACTGGGTCCACTTTTGAGGTTCACATTGCTCTCTGTTGATTTTTAAGGAAAGGAGAGACCCAGCACTGCTACTTTTGGTAAAGAGCATTATGGAAACCAGAAAATTACAGGGTGACAGTCTCACATTCAATTACTGGGGCTTCATATAATAGTGAAACAAAAATCACGATTTTGTTTCAAGAAACACCTGGATTCTTCCTCTGGCTACCCAAAGGTATTTCTTGGGGTGGTTAACCGGAAAGACCTACTCTTGGGTTTTTTTCCATATCCTGTAAAAAGGTGCTAGGCAGGCAGAACAGGTTTGCAGGTTACTAGTTCTGGCACAGGTAGGGACATGAGCTCCCTGAAGCCCACCTGGCTCCACTCACAGCCATCCACTGGAAGACCTACTGACATCAGACAAGCAGCCACACATGGACACTCACTTTCGGTTTTGCTCTTGGCTTCAGTTGCTCTAACTTCTTAGCAGCAGCCTCAATGGATGCTGCAGCCCCCAGTAATTCTGTTTCTGCAATGACGGTTGGGTCTTCGGGATCCACCCACTCTGTTCCTAAAATCAGTCCAAAAAGGGTCATTCTTGGTAGCTGTGGACCTCAGAGCAGTGACTTAATTGCAAACACTATCGGGATTTGCATGCAGGCATGCTCCATAAGCCGACCAGCTGCACTCTCCTAAGGGATGGTCTCCCCAAGCTCTTGTAGAAATCAACTGGGTGCAGTGGCCGCCTGTCTGATCCTTGCTTTCAAAACCATTTGTACAGACAGGCCTCCCACAGAAGCAGCCATCAATGAGAGCTGCAAAAATCAAGATCTTACAGACCGAGGCTAGCTTGAGTTTTACTCTGATTTGTAACTTAAAGCTCATGAATGCAAGTCAGCATCCACAGGAGAAATGAGATCATGCTGAGCACAGAGATTTGTCTTTCTCTTCTGGGAACTCATCCTCATGAGTTCCCAGAAGAGAACAACCACTCCCCTCAATGCAAACAAAGGGAGACTGGTTAGAAAACCCTTCCCGGATGAGCGGATTGCTTCCACGTAACCATAAAGGGGTGTGTAAACAATGTATCCAGATAGCACCATTTCTAAACATGAAGTGTATTATTTAAATAAAAATAAATATTCAAAGAAAAATACAAAAGAAAATGGATGGCAAGACCCTTAAAAAAGAAGTGAACAGTTCTAGATGGATTACGCCATTTATGTTGAAGCACTTAATACATAACTGGAGAAAAGACTTGTTTCAGGAGGATATTACTTTTTAAGTCTAACTCCACTCCTATTCGCCTTTAAAAAGTTCCTCACTCTATTCCTCTGGCTGCCAAGAAAAGGCCTGTGCTGGCTGCACATTCTCTCTGCTCAGTTGGCTGTCTGTCCAGGCTGCCCCACAGGATGACATGTGAGAATCCAGCCTACCTTTCATGGCCTCTGCTGCCTGGATGAGCTCGGTCACGGCGCCAGCCACGCGCTTGGAGAAAGCAGCCAGCTGGTGCTTGAGCTCCGGTGTTGGTTTCTGAAGAATCTGTGTGTGAAGAACACGTCAGACACGTAAGGAAGACGGCAGCCATTGCGACAGGAAGCCCACTCTTGCGGGTGGATGCAGAGCTGGACCCCCTGGCTTGAAGTTGCAACTCTGCCCCTGAGCGACTTCAGAAACTTAGGGGAAACACCTAAGACTCACTGGCTTTCAGTTTCCTCACGTGAGAAATGAAAAGTTGGGGAGCAGGGGTTTTCCTAAGGTCTTTCTGACATACTTCCCTGAGATCATAAGGGAGGTGAAGTTCTTAGTTTTCTTTTGTTTGTACCTAAGACAAATCTACACACATGAAAACTACCCAAGGTGAAAGAATGCTCTGAGTGAACATGAAAGCCCAAGGCCACAGGTCATCTGGTGCTTGTGACAAAGCAAATATGGGGCCAGAAGACACGTGTGACTTAGGTGGGATCTTGGAGGGAAAAATCCTCAAGAGGGGGGCTGCTCCTAAAAGGACAACTCATTTCCAGGGTTCTGACTGCAAGCTCTCCTGGGAGAAGTCCTACGGACTTTCCTTCTTTTAAACCTGGCTTCAAGGGGCTTTAAACTTGCTTTTTTTTTTATGGTGTTAAAAAAGATCCTAAAAAATATAACCCTAATCCAATTTAAAGGACATCCTCCAGCTGATTTCTTCCCAAATTAATTCAAGAACAGAACTATGAAATAGACGAGCATTCCCTACCATCCTCCCCCATGGATTTCCACCTGACTTACACCACCTTCTTCCTCCCTAATCTTGAAATTTCCTTCTTTCAATATTCTTTTCTGCATCTCTTACCCGTGCTTTGTAGGGGTCCTGCTGAGATTTAGAAATGCTCAGACATTCAGGAGGAAAGCACCATTGCTGATGACTATGGACAGTTTCGGAGCCTCTGAGCAGTAGACAAAGCATGGGCTTTGGCTTTGTCAGACCTGTGGTTCACACCTGGCTTCACCTGCTCCTGGCTTTGACAATGGGCATATTACTAACCCCCCTCAGAACCTGTTTTCTTATTTGTAAAACTGTAGTAATGTTTATTCCTTAGGAGTGGCATAAACATCAAACGGAATCACACACAAGAAGTATCTTGCACAATGCCTGAAGCACAGTAGGCATTCATGAAACGTTAAATTCCCTTTTTGGTGTCCTATACCCTTTTCACATGGCCAGGAATTGTACTCTTTTGCATGAGTTTGCAAAAGATGTCTTTTGAATCCAAAAACTATAAAAGAATTTTAAGAGAAGCTTGGTGAAAAGTATGGGGTTGGGAGAGTTAACAGGGTTACACATTGACCAGTCCCAGACATATCAGTGCATAGAAAACATTATGTTATACCCTTGAACTGATCAGTCAAAGATCCTCGAACATCACTTCCCAGGCATCTTTCCCTGCCCTCCTTCCTCTGGCACTCATCTAAATTTTATATTTGTTCCTGTTCTGAGTTCAGCTGTTCTGCTTTTCTCGTTCCCTTACCCTAGGACCTACCTACACATGTCACCAGGCAGATATTAACTCAGTACAAACCTGAGAATGACTGAACAAATGAATGAAGTACAACTGTCTTTGTTTACAAACAACATGAATGTCTACGTAGAAATTTCTAAGGCATTTGTTAAAAAAATAAAGGAAAAAAGGTAGAATAAATGTGTTTATTAGCAAGGTCACAAGATAAAGGTCAATCTACAAACGCCAATTATATTTCTACATATTACCAGTGAGTAAAAAACATTTTCACTGCCAATATGCTACTACATATTAGCAGTGGGAATTAAATATTTTAAAAAGCAATACCACTTACAGTAGCATAAAAATCATGACATACCTGTTAAATTTGATAACAAATGTGCAAGATGTGGATGCTAAAAACTTATATTGCTGAAAATATTAAAGAAGACCCACATAAATGGATAGATATACTGTATTCATTGATTAGAAGATTATTAAGATATCAATTGTTCTCAGATATCTCCATGATCCCAGCCAAAATCCCAACAGGATTTTTTTTAAAAGATACTGACAAGATGATTCTAAGGTGTTTATAAAATGCAAAGGACCTAGGACAGCTAAACCATTTTGAAAAAGAACAGAGTTACAAGTCTTCTAATATCTGATTTCGAGACGCGTGATAAAGTTATAGTAGTGATCAAGACAACATGATATTGTACACAGACATACAGATCAACGGAGCAGGAGAGAGTCCAGAACAAGATTCAGGAGGCCATACTGGTTGACTGACTGAGAACAGGATAATTTTGTCAACAAATAAATGATGCTGGAACAATTGGATAGCCATAGCTAAGAAAATGAACCTGACCCTTTCCTCACACTATACGCATACATGAACTAGAAATGGAGTAGGAACCTGACTGTGAGAATGAAAACTGTAGAATACAGGAAAATAACCTTAGTGATCTTAGCTTCTTAAATAGGGGACAAAACACATAATTATGCTTTAAAACTTTAAAAAGCAGGAGCCTGCAAGTTTGTCTTAGAACCTTAAAAACATAATGCTACAAGAAAGAAGCCAGTTACAAAAGACCACATGCTGTATGATTGTGTTTATATGCAATGACCAGAACAGGCAATCCACAGAGGCAGAAACAAGATCAGGGCTGACCTTGGGCTAGGAGTGGGGATGAAGGGAATGAGGAGGGCTAAAGAGCATGAGGTTTCTTTATGGGGAGAAGAAAATGTTCTAAAATTATTATTATGGCCATAGTTGTACAACTCTTAAATACAGTGAAGATCAAGGAATTGTATGACTTAACTGGAAAAGTTTGTCATATGCCAATTATATCTCAATAAAGTCTTTAACAAAAAGAGAATTAACTAGGCAGGCAAATGAAAGAAGAAAGCAAGGAAGCTGGTAGTAAAGTATGTCACTCCAAAATATGCCTCTTTGGCATACAGATTGCTTTCAGTTGGTTATTTTGAGAAAAATCAGACACAGGAGATGCTCTGAAAACAGGGAAGTTACCGTTTGAAAGGGAAATATACATTTATAAAAGAAACCTCCTTCTCTGTACCAGTAAGAGAAAGCTGACTCAAAATCACAAGAGAATGCTATCAATGAAGAAGGCTCTGACTTGGACTTCCCCAGTGGTGTAATGGATAGGAATCTGCCTGCTAATGCAGGGGACATGGATTCGATCCCTCTTCTGGGAAGATCCCAAATGCCCAGAGCAACTAAAACCATGGGCCACAACTAGTGAGCCTGTGCTCTAGAGCTCACCAGCCACAACTACTGAGCCTGCATTCCCTAGAGAAGCCACCGAAATGAGAAACCCATGCCCCACAATAAAGAGTAGCCCCCACTTGCAGCAGCTAGACAAAGACCATGCACAGCAACAAAGACCCAGTGCAGACAAAAAAGAAAAAAACGCTGACTTAAATCTGCTAACAATCTTAACCCTCATTAACCCTGCTTTTCCTGACCACCTGCTCCCAACCAGCCTCCTCCCACCATATACACCTTTTTATTTTTTTTTTATTGCCTAAAGGCAGTATATAATCGGGTGGCTTAGGCCAGTTTGTGAATTACTCGTTTTTCCCCTGGGTAGCTTCCATTTATCCATGGGGTGCACATGTGAATAAAATTTTGTTTGTTGTTCTCTGTTTAATCTGTTTTACAACATGCGATCTCAGGCAAGAACTCAGAGCAGAGGGAAAATTATTTTTCTTCCCCCACACTGGGATATAATCCTAAAAATAACTTGATAACCTTGGTGAACAATCTGCCTGCAATGCAGGAGACCCAGGTTTGATCCCTGGGTCAGGAAGACCTCCTGGAGAAGGAAATGGCAACCCATTCCCATAATCTTGCCTGAAGAATCCCCATGGACAGAGGAGCCTGGCAGGCTACAGTCCACGGGGTCACAAAGTTGGACATGACTGAATGACTAACACACACTTGCAAACAAACATTCAGTTCTTCCTAAATGTTTAATAGTTTAGATATAAGACATATCTTAGTTGCACTTTCATTTTTCCTCCAGTTCTATCTGCACTTTTTTTAGTCTGCATTGCTGTCATTTTTTTCTTTTTAAATATACATTTGTCTCCCTCTGCCAGACACTGTTGGACTTCCTTGGTGGCTCAGATGATCAAGAATCTGTCTGCAATGCAGTAGACCTGAGTTCAATCCCTCGGTTGGGATGATCCCCTTTGGCCTCCTCGCTCCCCTCTAGTGTGCACTGTGCGTCTGCATTATACGTTAACAGATCTGCCCAAGAGCAGAAATAGCTGCTCAACCATAAAGATCAATTTTTCTCCTTCTGATGCCACCATGTAACTCCTTAGAAGATAAAATCCCTTTCTCAATCCTGTAAGGGGTCACAATGATCCACTACTCACACCATGTACATGTAGACTTCTTTGGTGAACTTTACGTACAATGTCAATATACCATTTCCCTTAAAGACAGAGATGGATGCAGAGTAGACTGTTTAGACGGCCTGAGGAGATACTGGGCCACACCTAATGAAAGTTCTCAGCTTAAACACTTATAACCTTATTAATGTACCAGCATTAATAATTACTTATATTCTGCCTATTTTACAAGATTATTGTTTCTTGCATTACCAAATGTGTGACTGAGCTTCAGATGAAACTAATAATGACTAGGTGAATTGAAATGATTGACCAAATATATAGTGCCAGGACATCAATGACTGTAACAGTGTAACTCATGACATGGGAAGAAGAAACAAAAGGGAACTGCATCCTGGACCATAACAGACTGGTAAGACAGGCGGTCCAGAGGCCTCTGGTTACTGTTAACAGGGCCTGGTCCTATAACAGCACACTGAGTGGCCTACCAACAAAATCCTGGCCTGACCTGCGAGTGAGCATTTCTAGCGCAGTGGAACAAATTGGTCAAAAATGCCTTCCAACCTCTGGTTGCAATTAAAACTGAAAGGGAAGGGAGTGTAAAATAAAGAATGTTGCCCACCATCCAGACCTGTAAGGATTAAGTCATTCTCCACTAAGTTACTGACCTACAATACATCCTGAAAGAAATTCAGGGCGAGGGTGAGGCCCTTTGTGCTCCAGGAAAACCAACTGAACTGGTCATCAGAGAATTAGATATTTTCAGGAGATTTTTGAAACACCTGAATTCTTTGAACCTGAATTCTTACATCTTATACTGTGAAAGCACTAAAACCTTTAACGAAGATGTCTGTGTCTAGTGACTAGCAGCAAGCTCCTCCCGAGATGAGTGCTTAATTGTATGTACTCCCTTTGCTAAAACCACATACATTCTGATGCCCGCCTTCTCACTTATCTCTTTAAAACAGTTCTCAGAGCTCTCTGAGAGACTGTCTCCAGGATATAATCCTCAGGTTCACTCAAATAAAATTTTTCATTTCTTTGATTGACTATTAATGTTTTTCACCGACATGACAAAGAACTCATGCCTAGAAAATATAAAGAACTCTAAACGTTCAATAAGACAAAAACCCAATTAAAAAGGGAAAAGATCTGAATAGAGATCATCTCAGAAGATATACAGAAGGCAAACAGGTACATAAAAGATACTCCATGTTGTGATTTAAAACCACAGTAGACTTCTCTGGTGGTCCAGGGGCGGGGACTCCACGTGCCCAGTACAGGGGGCGAGGGTTCAATCCCTGGTCAGGGAACTAGATCTCACATGCCAAAACTAAGACCTGGTGCAGCCAAAATATATACATATTGAAAAAGAAACCACAATAAGATACCACCTCATACCCACTAGAATGGATAAAACTGAAAAGACTGACCATTTTAAGGGCTCACAAAGACATGGAGAAATGGGAACTCTCATATACTGCTAGTGGAAATAACCACTTTACAAAAGAATTTAGAAAAGAATTTAACTTTACAAAAGAATTTAACTTTCCTAAGAAGTTAAAAATGTACCCATCCTATGATATAAATATTCCACTTTAATATATTTATCCAAGAGAATGAAAACATATAGGCAGAAAGACATATATAGGATGCTCTTAGCAGCTTTATTTTTAACAATCAAACCTGGAAACAACCCAAGTATCCATCAACAGGGAAACAGATTAGAGAACACCATGTAACAATAAAAGGGGTCAAATTACTGCTACACATAAGAATATGGATGGAATTAAAAATACTGGTGCTGAGTGAAAGAAGCTAGACAAAGAAGAGTACACACTAGGTGATTACTTTTGTATAAAAGTCTGGAAAGTGTGAGCAAATCTATAATAACAAAATGCAGATCAGTGGCTGCCTGGAAGTTTTGAAGAGTAATGGATATACTCATTGTTTTGATTGGGGTGATGTTTTCACAGATGTATTCAAATGTCAGCACTCAAACAGTAAACTTCAAATATGTGTTTATTGCATGCTAGCTATGCCTCAATAAAGCTGAAACAAAAGTGAAGGGTGTGGTAGGGAGATTCACTTAAATCATCCAAGTGGAGTGGTGAAAGCCTTCTGTCTTGAAAAGAACCTTGACCGAAAGAGAAAACCACTTCTGTATACACTCTGGCTCTAAGAAAGGGAACGGCCCTGGCAACAAAGCACCCTATTTAGATAAGGCAGAGCAAAGGAGTTCTATTTTTATTCTGCAATTAAGTCAACATGATTTCTAATAGCAGGAAACAGAACAAAATTAAAGTGCAGCTAGTGAAAGTGAGGGTAATTTTAACCCTGTTGAAGAGCTCATATTGTGGGTTAGCAGCACTATTGAACTGCGGTCGCTGCAGAGGCCAACAGGCTGTCTCTTATCCTGCACTAGAAATCCTCCACGACAAACCAGCTAACAGCAAATGCAGAAGGCCAAGACTGCTCAAACAGGCACAGCGAAAGCTGCATAAAGTAGCTCCCAGGGCAGCAAGGACAGGGTTCTGCCTAAATTAGATCCCTCTGTTTATAGACTGATAACTGGATTCTCAAACAAACAAACAAAACATTCCCCAAGGAGGGGTTCTCGATTTGGAGTTTCTAAATTCCCAAAGGATCGAGCGGGGTGTCTGGGAATCCTCCTAATAGTTTAAGGACATTTGTGTTTATGTGCTGATGTTTCTCTGATGAGGGTAGGGAGATGGCAGGAAATGGGCTTTTAGCTAATTCAGGGAGACCCAAATCCATCAAAGGTTAAGAAAGGTGAAATCATGATAGCTATTTGTGCCTTAATAGAGAAAAATAGGAGAATGGTACTGGTAAAGGATATAAAATTATTATTGAGAGTTTTTTTTAAACAAGAATCTGAACCAAATAAGACAAAATATTATTTAACAAAGTTAGTTAATTATAGATGGTAGACACACAAATGTTGACATGGTTTTCTGTTTTAAGATTTTTTTTCTAAAGTAAAAATAAAATATACAAACCAGCCAAAACAGGTGAGGAATCCTTGACTCTAAGATATTTGAACGGAACAAGCCAAAGCAGGATACCTTCTCCCACATTTTCATGTGTCTAAATTTAAGAAAAACAGCCCCTAAAGAAGATGGCTGAACTTCTTTGGACCACTTGAAAGCGATCTCAGTTTATTCCTCTAAATTGCCAGACACTTTCTCCAAGTGAGGAGGAGGGCAGGATGGGGAGTATGGTGTATGTGTGTGTAAATCTCTAGTTTTAACTGCTTTTTAATTCACCACTCTCAAATAGCTTATCTTAGTATTCTTTCCCTCTACCCTAAAGGTAATTTCCAAATAAATCGAATGTCTTCTCTAGATTTGCAATGTGGCTTTCTTTATCTGACTCTAAGCTCCCTCAGAAGTGAACACTAGTGTCTGGGTCTGTGCATGTCCATTTTCTGCATTTCTTCTTGGGTCGGGGCCGCACCAGCTCTGTGCTAAGCAGTCTTAGGGCTCACGGTCCTCTCGTGTGGAGGGCTTCCCTGGTGGCTCAAGTAGGAAAGAACCTGCCTGCAGTGTAGATGGGGGGTTCTACGCCTGGGTTAGGAAGATCCCCTGCAGAAGGAAATTGCAACCCACTCCAGTATTCTTGCCTGGGAAATGGACAGAGGGGCCTGGCGGGCTGTGGTTCATGGGGTCACAAAGAGTCGGACATGACTGAGCAACTAAGCACGCACGCCTCTCATGTGGAACAATCTTCCTCATACTTAGCATCGTATTAGCCCAGATTTTTTTCAAATCTGTTTGCAGAAGGAGTGAGGGCACATGAGGTGAAATGTGAGCTTATTTTCAGCTGCAAGACCAAGGAAACTACCACTGTCTGCAGCTTAGAGGACGGAACGCTGTCACAGAGGTTCCACCATTTTCAGTCAGGAACTGGTATTTTTCATGTTTATGATAATGAACATTATCTGGATGTTTCCTTCCTGTATTTTTATTGGAAAATATCCTTTATGGAATATGTGCAAGTCTCTAAAGAGACAAAAATATATGAGCTAATTTTTTAAAACAAATATTTGATGTGATTTCATTCTTATCTCCTTGGACATTAGAACCATCAGCACTTGTCACCATAAAAAGGCAATAACATCCTTCTTGCAAAACACGAGACCATTTCTGTATGCTGTATAAAAGTTTTCATGTCATCTAGCTTTTCTTCCTATTAGTGATTTCAATTTAGCACCAGCGTTTTTCACACTGTAAATCTCAAAACAACTATGGGGAAATAGGACATTTATACTTCTACTTTACTTATGGTTACAATGATAATAATTGTATAGAAAAATAAAAAGAAATTCGGGTGGCAGGCTTCTAACAGACACATCGACCACCACACAATTCAACCAAATTAGGTTTGAAAACATCAGGTTTCAGAGTCCTGTCTCTTTAGTAAATATCAGGAAGAACTCAGAAAACACCAGGGAAGTGGGGTCCATGAAAAGAGGCGAGTGGTCGCTCCCCTATTGCTAACCTCTGGACTCACATGAAACCTAAATCACAGGTGATGTGGAGTCTCCCTGTGGATTGTGTCCTTCCTGTTCCAGAAGAACCTGCTGATTATCACTAGGGCTGATGCCTGACAGGCATTGTGTCCGTGCTAAGTCGCTTTAGTGGTGTCTGACTCTTTGCAACTCCAGGGACTGTATCCCTCCAGGTTCCCCTGTCCATGGGATTCTCCAGGCAGGAATACTGGCATGGGGTGCCATGCCCTCCTCCAGGGGATCTTCCCGACCCAGGGACTGAACATGCGTCTCTTATGTTTCCTGCATTGGCAGGTGGGTTCTTGACCACTAGCGCCACCTGGGAAGTCATTGAGTGGCCATAAAGGTGGGGTCCCTGAGTGTGTGGCCTGGGAACGGCTCCTAGGTCTTCCCTCATGTTCACTGAGACCTGGAATCCTGGGCTTCTTCTTGAGCAAAGAGGCTGACCATTGCCCCTGGCCTCCACCCCCAGGAGGCCTTGTCTGCTGCCACTAACACACGGTGTGCAGGGAGAGGAGCCGTGGAGACAGGAAGCGCCTTGGTGGATGCCGCACCTGGTTCCCAGATACTGGGAGAGGGGCTACAGGCGGCTTGAGGTCAAGCAGGGGACCTATGAGGGCTCCCTTTTCCTTCTCTCTTAGGAGAAACCTCTCAAAACAAGTGCGGGCACCTGTCCTTCCTCACGCAGACAGAACTCACCCTGGACTAGGGGGGAAGGAAACGCGACATCTTCACTGTTTGCCTTGAAGGCTGCTGCATGCGTTCCACGCAGCTTCCTGGATTTGGCGGAGATGCCACTGCAGGTGGGCCCCAGTGCAGTAACATTCTCGTTAAATGGTTCACCAAGAGCAAAGGTGTGCAGGGGCCTGGACCTACTAACCCTGAGTCAGTGGTCAGTGCAGCACAGATAGGGACATAGGAGCATGAAAAAATATGGATTAACCAAGAAACGGACTGGAGGAAACAGGTGAAGTGAGGGTCCCTCCTGTGAGTAATAGGAAGATGCCAGAACTGTGGTGCTGAAGACTCTTGAGAATCTTAGATAGCAAGGAGGTCAAATCAGTCAAGCCTAAAGGAAATCAACTCTGAATATTCATCAGAAGGACTGATAATGAAGCTGAAGCTCCAATAATATGGCCTCTTGATGCAAGGAGCTGACTCACTGGAAAAGACCCTGATGCTGAGAAAGATTGAGGGCAGAAGTAGAAGGGGCAGGGGAGGATGAGATGGTTGGATGGCATCACCGACTCAATGGACATGAATTTGAGCAAACTCCGGAAGTCAGTAGAGGAGAGAGGAGCCTGGCGTGCTGCAATCCATGGGGCCATGAAGAGTAGGACACAGCAACCAAACAACAAGGAAGTTTTAAACGACCGAGACAGAAATCAAAGCACAGCAGAGACGAGGAGAAACAGGGGGTCAGGGGAGAGCCCCCACTTAGGAAGCAAGGTGGGCACTGTTGCTGCAGCCCCGCCCCTCCGCTCAGCCAGGACGGGCACCTTCCAGAAGTATTTCAACGAAGCGTGCAGCAGATGTGAGCTCAGCCAGTGCCCTGGCCTCCCCACAGTCTCACTTAATCCTGAATAAGCTGCTGTCTAACATCTGAGCAAACTCAGGCCCAGAGCGATGGTGGTTGTGCAGCTAGTTTCCTGGCAGAGCCTGAATTTGAATTCGAGGGTTCTAAACCTTAGCCTAAGACTGTTTCCACTATGCTTTCTATGTGTCCAGAACAGATCGTCTCATCAAGAAAAAGATACCTTTTGGAAGCCTTACTGGCTTCATTCTCTTTACACTGAATTTCCTGCTAAGTGTACTCATGGGCTGAAAACTTCAGTCCCAATAGAGAGCTGGTTTGGCTGAGGGAGGCTCGTGCCTGCAAACGCTGTTCTCACCTGGCTCACAAGCAATATACTGGCTTCTACTCACAAGTATTCAGGCTTTGGGAGCCCAGTGTGAGGAACCCCAGGCTGGTCACTCTAACAAAAGATGCGCCTTTGTACTGACCACAGTTAGTGGTGGCTCAGTGGTGAAGAATCTGCCTGCCCATGCAGGAGACGTGGATTCGATCTCTGGGTCAGGAAGATCTCCTGGAGAAGAAAATGGCAACCCACTCCAGTATTCCTGCCTGGAAAATCCTATGGACAGAGGAGCCTGGTAGGCTACAGTCCATGGAGCTCCAAAGAGTTGGACACAACTTAACAACTTGACTAAACAACAGTTACCCGGGTGAAGAATGAAAGTGATGCTCCCTTAGGAAACCAAAAGTGCTTAACATCAGAGGGAAATTTAAGTTAAAGAGAAGGCACTGAAACGCTAGGATGGGGACAGCCGAGAATAACAACTAGGGCATGGTCCCAGGTCTGTCATTAGTGGCTGGTAACCTCAATCAGGAGGCCAAACATCTTTGCGTCTTGGATCCTTCCTTGGCCCTGTGAGCCTCATGTGGTTGCATGAAAAGAGAAAAATTTCAATGCCCAGAGAATCAAAAGGCTTGACAGTCTTTGAGGTACATGTGTTGTATATCTGAAAGTGATAGATTTTTTTTTTAGGTTTGGGAAGAAGCAAAAGTAATGAAGGGAGGGGAACTACCATCAAGTCCTGGGGTGTTGTTTATGACTCCTGAACAAGCTCTCTTCCAGACCTCCCCCAATTCTTTTGGATTTGAATGGCACCTCTCTACAGTCTACACCTGTATCTTGTGAGTTGGAGCTGTGAATTGAGAGACGCTTTTTGGCTCAATCTAGTCCGAGCCTTGCAAGTGGAGCTTGCATGAAGCTCTAAGTGGAATTTTCCCAAGGAAAGGATGCTTAGCTCCTCCCCAGCCCCAGCCCTGCCCACGCCCCTCCTCACCACCAAGACGTGCTCCAGGAGGTCCAGGTAGCCGAGGGTGCACTCCGTCCCATACCGCAATGCTCTGCTGCGTACCTCCTCACTGACATCAGGGTGGAAGGAAGCTTGCTGGAGAAAGAAAGGAATGTCACCTTAAGACAGGGAGAACCAAGAGGCAAGTGGACCAGGCAGCCACGTGGTCCCGTACGTCCTACCTGTTTCCACTTTAGGTTCTGTGATAAGTTTGTGTCTTGCTTTTTCCAGTGCTGAGGGGCCAGACAAAAGCAAGTGAATCTGGCCCTTTTTTCCTTCCTTTCTCATCATGCCGACCCTCACATCTTTTATTGAAAGGAAGAAATTCCTCACTCTGTGACCAGACCACACTGCAGTCATAGCCAGTCTCCTGACCAGGCCCACTGGCTCCTGGGAACCTTCAGAGAGCAAGCTTCCCAGCACCCTCAAGGTGCCATAAATAACTCACATTATACATGTCGAGATAAGCAAACCAGGACATATGGTTAACACAGCATCTGGCCCCCCTTCTTTTTGTACTTGTGACCTGCTGACTTGAGTTACTCAAGAGATATCATTTCACATGGCACGTCCATTCACAGGGCCACCAGATGAACTACATAACATCCAATGATGTTTGAATTTTGAATAAACAATGAAAACTTTTAGCCTAAGGATGGGGCACCCTGGTGTTTTTTTTTTTTTTTTTCCTAGGTCTGGCAATCCTACCCATTTAGCCTTTCCTGCTATAACTTCACTCTGGAAAGAACTTGAAGGGGCTTACAAGAATACAAAAAACAGAAAACTGCCAAAAAAAAAAAAAAAATCACAAGTCAGGACAAACACAAATCATGCATTAGGATAAAAGGTCAAGGCAGAAGGGGAAGAATGACCTGTCTCCATGCTTTCTCCAGTCAAATCCTTCTTCCCAGGGATTGGGGGCTATTTGGAGAATACCTGGGACTTCTCCTCACCTGCCCCCCAGTTTGAGTGGCCAGCATCTATCATTTATGAGCCTGGTTTTATTCATCTGAGAACTAACAGGCCAGGCCTTTAACTCCTTCCACACTTTCATCAGCCTTGCTCCCCTGTGTCTCCAAGTGTGAGGACAGGTCTCAAGGGGGAAGACAAGGGTTATGATGCTCCTCTAGTAGGTAATGCGCAAGGCCCTCATTGAGAGCTGTGTGGGGGCTGATGCCACTGCTGGTCATCACTGCTGGTGCCTCTAACTTGACAGAACCCAAGAAAGCAACCTAGCAATAACTAGAAAGTCACACCATTTGACCCACTAATTCTACTTCTGGGAGTTTTGCCTAAGGATAATCCAAAGCATAGAAAAAACCCAAAGATGCCCAAAGATGTTCACTGAAGTTGATGATTAAGGAAAGTGCAGATAATCTAAATAGCTGATAGTAGGGGAAAGAGTATACTCATTAACAATGTATTTCATGCTCATTAAAGAATCAGTTATAATGACTTATAGTAACAAAGAAACAGTCATGTAACATTAATTGTAATTGGAGATATGAAGTTGTGTCTGATAAAGACATATGAACATGAAAGCAAGCTCAGAAAGAAATACACACTGGAATTAACTGGGGGTGTAGGGAAGTCTGTGTCCCCATTGGAGCAATTAATGTAATCCTCCGTGTCTGGTAAGATGAGTCAGTATGGGTCCTACTACACTTCTGTTTCTGCCCTGGCTGCCCTGCTCAGCCCCAAAGGCGGTGTTCAAATACGGCCATGTAGCCTTCTGCTTGGCACGGAATTGTTCCTTCTTGGCTCACCAACTGGCATGCCTAGTTTCCTATATATTTACTGCACACCTTTTCTGGAAAGCTGCCTCATTTCCTTTCTGCAAGGGATGGGAGATACCAGAGACCACAGGAAACGTAAGCATCAGTAAGTCCTGTCCTGAGAGGAGTTTCCGGGCTTAGCAGTGACCCTTGTCATCAAGTCTGGTATTGGCATGTGAAGCTCTGGCTGGAAATCAGGATGGCTTGATCCAGGGCGAGATCACAATGAAGAGTCAGGGCTAGGCCAATGGCACCTGTACTTTAATCCTTAACCTCTTCCCTTGAAGATGGGAACACAGAGGAGGAAAATTGGAGCTGTCTTCCATTTCACATCTGTAACATGGAGACAGAGGTTCCCATTGTTCATCAACCATGGTGACCCTGATCTCTGAGTGGGAGGCCACAAGGAGCAGAAACAGACTGGCCTGGAGCTCAGAAGGTACAATCTCAGTTCTGGTTCTGATTGTGCGACCTTGGTCATGCCACATCATCTCTCCAATCAAATTAGGAGAATTCCTAACTAGAAGAATTCCCTTATCCTTTCCATCTAGGATCGAATGAGAGAACATACACCTGCCCTTCCAAAACTGTGAGGCGCTCTGCACTGAACCGTGGTGGTGCTCACTAGCCACATCTGGCTGGCAGATACTGCACCGATGGAGGCTGTAACCCAAACAGAGTGAGCACTTCTGCCAGGGCAGATCCCACTGAGTGCATCAAAACTGCACTTGGGAGACTTCCCTGGTGGTCCAGTGGTTAAGAACCTGCCTTGCAATGGAGGGGACGTGGGTCTGATCCCGGGTCAGGAAACTAAGATCCCTGTAGGTAATGCGCAAGGCCCTCATTGAGAGCTGTGTGGGGGCTGATGCCACTGCTGGTCATCACTGCTGGTGCCTCTAACTTGACAGAACCCAAGAAAGCAACCTAGCAATAACTAGAAAGTCACACCATTTGACCCACTAATTCTACTTCTGGGAGTTTTGCCTAAGGATAATCCAAAGCATAGAAAAAACCCAAAGATGCCCAAAGATGTTCACTGAAGTTGATGATTAAGGAAAGTGCAGATAATCTAAATAGCTGATAGTAGGGGAAAGAGTATACTCATTAACAATGTATTTCATGCTCATTAAAGAATCAGTTATAATGACTTATAGTAACAAAGAAACAGTCATGTAACATTAATTGTAATTGGAGATATGAAGTTGTGTCTGATAAAGACATATGAACATGAAAGCAAGCTCAGAAAGAAATACACACTGGAATTAACTGGGGGTGTAGGGAAGTCTGTGTCCCCATTGGAGCAATTAATGTAATCCTCCGTGTCTGGTAAGATGAGTCAGTATGGGTCCTACTACACTTCTGTTTCTGCCCTGGCTGCCCTGCTCAGCCCCAAAGGCGGTGTTCAAATACGGCCATGTAGCCTTCTGCTTGGCACGGAATTGTTCCTTCTTGGCCCACCAACTGGCATGCCTAGTTTCCTATATATTTACTGCACACCTTTTCTGGAAAGCTGCCTCATTTCCTTTCTGCAAGGGATGGGAGATACCAGAGACCACAGGAAACGTAAGCATCAGTAAGTCCTGTCCTGAGAGGAGTTTCCGGGCTTAGCAGTGACCCTTGTCATCAAGTCTGGTATTGGCATGTGAAGCTCTGGCTGGAAATCAGGATGGCTTGATCCAGGGCGAGATCACAATGAAGAGTCAGGGCTAGGCCAATGGCACCTGTACTTTAATCCTTAACCTCTTCCCTTGAAGATGGGAACACAGAGGAGGAAAATTGGAGCTGTCTTCCATTTCACATCTGTAACATGGAGACAGAGGTTCCCATTGTTCATCAACCATGGTGACCCTGATCTCTGAGTGGGAGGCCACAAGGAGCAGAAACAGACTGGCCTGGAGCTCAGAAGGTACAATCTCAGTTCTGGTTCTGATTGTGCGACCTTGGTCATGCCACATCATCTCTCCAATCAAATTAGGAGAATTCCTAACTAGAAGAATTCCCTTATCCTTTCCATCTAGGATCGAATGACAGAACATACACCTGCCCTTCCAAAACTGTGAGGCGCTCTGCACTGAACCGTGGTGGTGCTCACTAGCCACATCTGGCTGGCAGATACTGCACCGATGGAGGCTGTAACCCAAACAGAGTGAGCACTTCTGCCAGGGCAGATCCCACTGAGTGCATCAAAACTGCACTTGGGAGACTTCCCTGGTGGTCCAGTGGTTAAGAACCTGCCTTGCAATGGAGGGGACGTGGGTCTGATCCCGGGTCAGGAAACTAAGATCCCATATGCCAACATGTCAAGGGGCAATTACGCCCTGATGCCACAGCTGTTGAGCCCACGCTCTCTGGAGCCCACGTGCTACAACTAGAGTCTGCGTGTCGCGAGGAAAGATCCCTCGTGACGCGACTAAGATCCAACACAACCAAATAAATAAATAAAAAGAAATAAAATAATAAAACTATCCTTGGGGCCTGAGGAGAGAGACTCCCTGGCCCAGCACACGTGGAACTCCGGACAGTGGCCCTACCCTCTTGTCACCCTCTTCTCCTCCCACCTCCCCTCCCCCACACCCTGGGGACCAGGAAATGCAGTGTTGTTTCCCACACCCAGCCTTTCAGCCTGACTGCCTCGCGCTGCCTCTGCCCAGGGACACCAGCCCATCCTATCCCTGCCGAGGAACAGGAGAAGCCATCGTCCGACCCTGCACCAGCTCTCCCCGCAACTCACTTCACCACAGAGAAGGGCCTGTTCAACAGCAGCTTTTCCCCCTTCTGTGGTTCATCTCCATCTG
>SJYT01051977.1:116366-168510 GCA_006410635.1 Cephalophus harveyi | reverse complement strand
CCTGTTGGGCCCGACAGCTTCCATACCGTCATGTCTCCTGGTTCCACTGCAGTCGTAGCCACTAATGTGCCATCTGCTGACGTTTCTACCAGCCCTAGAACTTCACCCCATCTGTATCCATATCCTGAGAAGAGGCTTCCACAGTTAATTTCAGGCTGGATGAGCGGCCAACTGATGCCATATCCCTGTTGTAGTTTTTTGGGGTGAGGCAAGGTGCTCACTAGGACAGGTGAGCCTTCTGCAGCATAATTTGAACGACAGGAAGGTGAAGTCCCGTGTGGTTTTGTTTCTTGAACAACGGGATCCAAGGACTGGCATTCCTACACTATGCGTCTACCCAGGGCTTGATGCTTGATCTAAACTCCCTCTTGTCATTTGCTTCAGATAGTCCAGTATGCTGCTGCTAAGTCACTTCAGTCGTGCCCGACTCTGTGCGACCCCACAGACAGCAGCCCACTAGGCTCCCCTGTCCCTGGGATTCTCAAGGCAAGAACACGAGTGGGTTGCCATTTCCTTCTCCAATGCATGAGAGTGAAAAGTGAAAGTGAAGTCGCTCAGTTGTGTTCGACTCTTAGCAACCCCATGGACTGTAGCCCACCAGGCTCCTCTGTCCATGGGATTTTCCAGGCAAGAGTACTGGATAGTCGTAGCCGCTAATGTGCCATCTGCTGACGTTTCTACCAGCCCTAGAACTTCACCCCCATCTGTATCCATATCCTGAGAAGAGGCTTCCACAGTTAATTTCAGGCTGGATGAGCGGCCAACTGATGCCATATCCCTGTTGTAGTTTTTTGGGGTGAGGCAAGGTGCTCACTAGGACAGGTGAGCCTTCTGCAGCATAATTTGAACGACAGGAAGGTGAAGTCCCGTGTGGTTTTGTTTCTTGAACAACGGGATCCAAGGACTGGCATTCCTATACTATGCGTCTACCCAGGGCTTGATGCTTGATCTAAACTCCCTCTTGTCATTCGCTTCAGATAGTCCAGTATGCTGCTGCTAAGTCACTTCAGTCGTGCCCGACTCTGTGCGACCCCACGGACAGCAGCCCACCAGGCTCCCCTGTCCCTGGGATTCTCAAGGCAAGAACATGAGTGGGTTGCCATTTCCTTCTCCAATGCATGAGAGTGAAAAGTGAAAGTGAAGTCACTCAGTCGTGTTCGACTCTTAGNATGCTGCTGCTAAGTCACTTCAGTCGTGCCCGACTCTGTGCGACCCCACGGACAGCAGCCCACCAGGCTCCCCTGTCCCTGGGATTCTCAAGGCAAGAACATGAGTGGGTTGCCATTTCCTTCTCCAATGCATGAGAGTGAAAAGTGAAAGTGAAGTCACTCAGTCGTGTTCGACTCTTAGCAACCCCATGGACTGTAGCCCACCAGGCTCCTCTGTCCATGGGATTTTCCAGGCAAGAGTACTGGAGTGGGGTGCCATTGCCTTCTCCAGTCCAGTATGAAGAGCCACAAATTCTCCCTTTGATTCCACATTGTGGAGCCCATTTTGCTTGATTACAGCTACACTTCCAATAGCAAGGGAAGGTGCACATTTAGCTCACCTGGACTTCCAATCCAAAAAGGAACAAGAAACCCTGTTCAGCGGTGGTGATAAGCACTGACACTCTCCATGCACGCCAACATTATGATCACTGCCCAGAGGGAAGCAAAGGTCATGACACACACGTGCGTAAGGGACACATGATTCTTGTCTATGGAGATCAGAACGAAGTCTTTCTTGAGCCCATAGTGCTTTGGAATCTGTTGGTGCTTTGTGGGCCTCACACACCCAGCCCTTTGAAAAGAAATGTGGAATAATCCAAGAGGAACAGCATGCTATTGATTTTGTTTCTAGTCCTGGAGGCAGGGTCAGCTACATAATTTTCAGGGCCTAGTGCAAAATGTAAACGCAAGCCTCTTGTTTAAGCAGCAGGCAAAACGTAAGATGCTGAAATTCTAAGCTTTTCCCCTTCTGTGATTTCTTAACTTGTATTTTTTAAATTTTCAATGCCACTCCAAGTTAAACTTCTGTCAACACATTTTATTATTCATCTTCATATTACATAGCAACAGTTTTAAGTGCAAACAAAAGCATTTAACCCCTTTGTGGAATCATTGAAATTACATAATTGGTATTTATTTGTAACTCATGCATTCATGTGTATTTACTAGTACAGTGGGAATGTTGGGCAAAAGTAACTCAGCTTTTTATTTCACTTCTTGGTACAATATATTCTACCAACATTCCCTGTGTTTGACATACTGATGTGTAAGGACAAACTGAAAGGAAGATAAACTATTGATTGACCTATCTTTCCATTTTTTTCGATGTCATAAACTTTGGTGTAAGTAGTTGGTTAATAAGGGCTTCCCAGGTGGTGCAGCGGTAAAGAATCTGCGTGACAATGCAGGAGACTCAAGAGTCTTGAGTCTCTTGAGTGGCAGGTGCAACCCCTCAGTTGGGAAGATTCCCTGAAGAAGGAAACGGCAACCCATTCCTGTATTCTTGCCTGGAAAATTCCATGGACAGAGGAACCTGGAGGCTAACACTTGATGGGGTCGTAAAGAATCACATGCAACTGAGCACACAGCTAATGTGAGGAAGTGACAAGAGTAGGGTTTCTTGGTTTTTTGACTTTCCTAAAATGTCATATCTTTGTTGAAAACAAATGTCAAGATGGGACAACAGAGTATTAAGCTAAGCATCTTTCTGATCTCAGTGTTCTGCACGGCTGCATCAGTCACACGCCCGTGAAGCTGACCCTGCCGGGGGCTGACCTGAAACCCCATGCCTCCCTTTTCCCGGCAGCTCCACGTGGTACTGACATCTCTGTTGACAGGTTCTCATTTCTTTTACGAACTATTCAGTCTTGTTACCAGTCTCTTTCTGTTGGCATCTTTGGTCCATTTAAATAAAATGAATAGGACAGTTATCCATGTCCCTGTGGTCCCACATTTGCCCCAAAGAAAAGCAATTGTGTTTCTTTTAGCAGTAGGAAATTGGGGAGAAGCTGGAAACCATACTGTGCTCTGTGGTTTTGTGGTTATTTTCTGATGTAGAGCAAGACTTCGGATGTAAAAGCAGACTCATTTCACCGTCCTCGCTTCAGTCACCCCAGGCTGATGCGAAATGGGTTGGCCAAAAAGTTCACGCGGGTTTTTAAGCCACATGGAGAAACCCGAATGAACATTTTTGGCTAACCCGATAACAAGTTGGTTGATTATTGTGACATTTTTGTGTGATGAATGATGGAGTGTGCATTTGTGTTTAATTCTAAAACCATTCAATCATGGGTTGTCAGAAAATCCTTGTGAGAAATGTGTATTGGCCATTTGTTTTTTTTGGATGCAAAATCACTTTAGAAAAATTATTTATTTTTAGCTACGCTGGGTCTTTGTTGCTGCATACGTGTTCTCTAGTCGCGGCAAGCGGGAGCTACTCTGGTTACGGTGCGAGGGCTTCCCATTGCAGTGGCTTCTCCTGGTGGAGCCCCGGCTCTAGGCTCTCGACCTTTGGTAGCTGAGGTACACGGGCTCAGTAGTTGCACTCCAGGCTCTCGAGCATAGGCTCAGTAGTTAACCGTGCACAGGCTTAGCTGCTCTGCAGCACGTGGGATCCTCCCAGACCACGAATGGAACCCATGTCCCCTGCATTGGCAGGCAAATTCTTAACCACTGGACCACCAGGGAAGTCCACAACGTCACTTTTTAAACTGCTAAAATTTTGCATGAAAAATATTTATCTTTCTGAACGACTAATTGCAAACCAAGGTTTCACAATCCCAGCTGTGAATAGCTTACCTGTGTTATTTCATTGTTTGCCTCAAGTTCCGGAATAAAGCTGGTTGCCACAGTGATTGTTAACTCTTGGAAGTCAAAACCCTTTGTGAAGCACCCTCTAAAATAATGATTTATTACCTTTGCCTTAAAGTGTGAACTCCTAGTAGAAAGGAGAGACTCGCTTACTGATACACTTAAGTGGCCAGGTGTGCAAAGCATTTTATTAATCAGGTCACTGTATTAACTTGTGCCCTGCGATGGTTGCCACATTCTGGTCTGTGGAAAGAGTATGTGCACCAGACTCATTAGAGAGTATATGACTTATCTCTGAGTCTCAACTTGAGAGAGTCAAATTCAGTATTTAAAAAAAAAAACTCACCCAGGTGATCCTGATACACAGATTGTGCTTACCTAAAGCCAGCCCCCCACAACTTTCTATAGTCATCTGAAACTTTCTCACGTGGCTAACCAGTACCTCCCAGACGCATATTCAGGGCTACTGGTGGGAGTGGAGGAGAATTGTTAACACTTCTGCTGTCTGCCGAGTCACCTCTGTGTCTGGGATTTAGCACTGTTTCTGTCCCAGGTCTCAGACTGGGACCTGACTCAGCTTCCTGCCAGGACCCCCCCTCTTTCTATAGCCTTTCTCTCTAGTCTTCTGGGCTACAGCCAAGATCAGGACATCCAAGAAAGGCAGCTGCAAATAGGCTGGAAGTTGGCAGGGACAGTTCAAGGCCCCACATAGACGGGTCTCTCTCTTCTCCTGGGCCAGGGTCCCCCATTTAGCCAATGCCCTTTCTTTTTTCTTCTGGTGGCCTTGAAAGGCTTGGGCACAGGCTTTCCAGGAAGTCAAGTTGTTTTCTGCATTCGGTTAAATGTTTATAAAGAATTTCTACCTTTCTGAGTTACTGCCTCTCTTCTGCTTCCCTTCATATTCTCTCTTGTTGAAGCTCTCGTTTTAGCATCCCACAGAAATGCATGCACTGTTGTGTTTTCCTATGTTATGAAATCAGTGCTAGAGAAAGAGCTATTGAAACACACAAGTGTTTCCTTATTTTTTGAATCTCAGTCTCAACACACTGTCTCATAGTAGACATTCAACAAAATTTGGAATGAATGAAAAATGAGCTAAACTTCTCTGGTGATCCAGTGGTAAAGAATCCACCTACCAGTGTAGGGAACAGGGGTTTGATCTCTGTTCCAGGAAGACTCCACATGCCATGGGACAACTAAGCCTGTGAGCCACAAATACTGAGCCGATGCACTGCAACTAATGAGGCTAGTTCACCTAGAGCCCCTGTTTCACAACAAGAGAAGCCACTGCAATGAGAAGCCCACATACCACAACTGGAGGGTAGCCCCCTCTTACCCCAAGAAAGTCCCAGTGCAGCCAAAAAATAAGAAGTAAAAAAAAATTTTAATGTTGAAAGAAAAAACAAAACCCAAGAAGAATGAGCTAAGAAATCTTTGCTTAAGTGAATTTCTAATGGGTTTCAGGCATATGGACTACAAACACACACACAAAGAGACACACACCCAGTTTATGAACAGACATGAACACCACTAAGCCTATATAAAACTGTCCTGGGGTTAAAAAAAAAAAGATTTGTGCATCACTGGCCTTGATATTCTTAACCCCTAGCACATACAATTCCCAACTTCTTCTATTTTCTTTAGCAATGTTTTCCAAATTTTAACATGCATCAGAGTCATCTGGAAGGTTTGGTAAATGCCACATTGCTGTGCCCCATCCCTTATTCAGTAGGTTTGGGATGGGGGCCGGAGAGTTTGCATTTTTAACAGGATCATGAATCTGTTGATGCTGTTGGCCCAGGGACTACACTTTGAAAATCATTGAATTTTCCATCATAGTAGCTGTACTATTAGTTGAGTACTGACCATCTTATTCCCTACCATGTACCATGCTAAGTTCCTTATATGAATTATTTTACTTACCATTCAACAACCTCATGAAGTGTAAATTATTGTCCCAATTTTACAAATGAGGAATCGGAGGAGTAACGTTGTTAAATACTTTGCCACAGTGTTGTAAGTGGCAGGCAGGGCTGAGATGTGAACTGATTTCTAACTCCAGGGCCCCTGGTTATAGGCACGATGACAGACAACATAGTTTATGTGTTTTAAGTAAATATCTGACAACATGCAGACCAGTAATTTCTCAGACGGATGCCCAGTCATATCTACCCCTGGACAGCTACCAAACACCAGCTCTACTGGAGCAAGGGGCCTGATCACCCTTGTTCCTTTTTTCCTTTTTTATATCTAGAGCCTAGAAACAAGCTCTCCCATAGTAAGTGCACAATAAATGGATTCTTGTTTAAAAATTAGTGCATATTTAAAGCATCTAGTTTTGGCAAAAAATCCTTTTCTGAATAAAGGAGGAATGTGTTCACCTGTACAGACTGAGTGTTCAGATTCTTTGAGAAGGGGTGGTAGGCATTTACTTTACTCCAGCTTTAAGACCTCTGAATGGGCTTCCCTGGTGGCTCAGTGGTAAAGAATCTGCCTGAGTGCGGGGGACACGGGTTTGATTCCTGGTCCAGAAAGATCCCACATACCGTGAGACAATTAAGCCCACACACCACAGCTACTGAGCCAGCACTCTATAGCTCGAGAGTACTGAAGCCCACGTGCCTAGAGCCTGTGCTCTGCAACAAGAGAAACCACTGGAATGAGTTGCGGTGAGCCGCACTAAAGAGGAGCCCCTGCCCACTGCAACTGGAGAAGGCCTGCATGTAGCCACAAAGACCCAGCGCAGCCATAAAATAAATACACTTTAAAAGAAATTGTCATTTAAGAAAAAAAAAAAAAAAGACCTCTGAACTAGAAAGCTCTAGTATGTATAAGATTACACAGGTTGCCCTGTTTCTCAAAGGGCAGTTCCCAGACCAGCAGCATTAGCATCACTTGCAAACTTGCCTAGGGGCTACCAGACTTAGCAATAAGATACGGGATGCCAAGTTAAGTTTGAATTTCAGAGAAAACAATAAATAATCCAGTACTTAACAACAAGCGTGTGTGTGTTCAGTTTCTTTGTCATGTCCGACTCTGTGACCCCACGGACTGTACAGACCACCGGGCTCCTCTGTCCCTGGGATTCTCCAGGCAAGAATAGTGGAGTGGGTTGCCATTTCCTCCTCCAGGGGATCTTCCTGACCCAGGGATGGAACCTGGGTCTCTTGAGTCTCCTGCATTGGCAGGCGGGTTCTCTACTATAGTGCCTCCTAGGAAGCCCCACGTACAACATACTTATAATTGAAAGTTATTCACCATTTATCTGGAATTCACATTAAAGATACTGGCAACTCTTAACTGGTTAGAAATTAAAATTGTCTAACTCCAGTGTCAGACTTTATTTTTTTGGGCTTCAAAATCACTGCAGATGGTGACTACAACCATGAAATCAGAAGACGCTTACTCCTTGGAAGAAAAGTTATGACCAACCTAGATAGTATTTTCAAAAGCAGAGACATTACTTTGCCGACTAATGTCCGTCTAGTCAAGGCTATGGTTTTTCCTGTGGTCATGTATGGATGTGAGAGTTGGACTGTGAAGAAGGCTGAGCGCTGAAGAATTGATGCTTTTGAACTGTGGTGTTGGAGAAGACTCTTGAGAATCCCCTGGACTGCAAGGAGATCCAACCAGTCCATTCTGAAGGAGATCAGCCCTGGGATTTCTTTGCAAGGAATGCTGCTAAAGCTGAAACTCCAGTACTTTGGGCACCTCACGAGAAGAATTGACTCATTGGAAAAGATTCTGATGCTGGGAGGGATTGGGGGCAGGAGGAGAAGGGGACGACCGAGGATGAGATGGCTGAATGGCATCACGGACTCGATGGACGTGAGTCTGAGTGAACTCTGAGAGATGGTGATGTTCTGATGCTGGGAGGGATTGGGGGCAGGAGGAGAAGGGGACGACCGAGGATGAGATGGCTGGATGGCATCACGGACTCGATGGACGTGAGTCTGAGTGACCTCTGGGAGATGGTGATGAACAGGGAGGCCTGATGTGCTGCGATTCATGGGGTCGCAAAGAGTCGGACACGACTGAGTGACTGAACTGAACTGAACTGGAACTGGAACTCCACACCTGCTGAATCAAGGCTGGAAGCCATCAGTGTTTGAACATTCCCTACAGTTGATTCTGACAAATCTGAAAGTTTGAAAACCACTGCTTTGTTGACCTATAGCGGGCTCAGCCGAATCTGGCCAGCAGTCCTTGGGGTCAAGTTTTCAGGACACAGCCACACCCTTCATTTTACTTATTTTACTTACTTTCTCGTGTATATACTTTTAAGTTCCCTGCCCTCTTGGAACTTATATTCTAGTTGTGGGTGGTTGTGTTAATTCTATCTTCAGCTTTAATTAACAACGAAGTCAGCTAAAATTGGCTTAAACAATACAGGAATGTATTATCTTGCATAACCAGAAGCACAGAGGGAGGGTGGTCTCTGGGGCTGGTTGGTTCCACAAGTCTTGGTATTACAAGGGCATGTCAGCACAAAGAGCTTCCTGCTCAGGAAGCCCAAAACATTTGCTACCTGGCCTTTTACAGAAAAACATTTATTTGACCTTGACCTAAAGAGAATTTTTTTCAGTTGACAGACAGAAGCACGTCCTCAGCCTTCTCTAACAGGTGCTGGAAGCTGGGACAGCACAGACGCTGAGGTTCTGAATTTATGGAAAAGTCCCTTCTAAGCTCCCATGCAGGCATTGGTGTGGTCTTTAGTTCCTAGTGGGGAAGGTGGCAGAAGAGGGGGTGGATGAGCAGATAAAGGAGAGTGCCTAGTGCCAGAACACCTGGCTGTGTGCACCCTCTGCTGGAGAGTTGGCAGAATATTCTGGAACACAAACTATCTCAACAAACGTGCAGAGAATCTACTATCTGCAAGGTACTGGGGAGCAGAGTCCTGTTCCTGAAGCGTTTGCTGTCAGGAATAGTCAGGCTGGACTTCCCTGGCGGTCCAGTGGCTAAGATCCCATGCTCCCAATGCAAACTGCTCGGGTTCGATCCCTGGTCAGGGAACTAGATCCCACATGCTGTGACTAAAGAGATCACACGTGCCACAGCTAAGACCCAGCACAGCCAAACAAATAAATAAATATTCAAAAGTATAGTCTCCCTAATTAGATCTTTATGATATCTAATCAAGTGTCAAATGCAGACATACTCAGTGATTATCGATATAATTCCATTCTTTCAGCAAATAAGATGCTTCAGTTCAGTTCAGTCACTCAGTCGTGTCCGACTCTGTGACCCCATGAACTGCAGCACTCCAGGCCTCCCTGTCCATCACCAACTCCCGGAGTCCACCCAAACCCATGTCCATTGAGTTGGTGATGCCATCCAACCATCTCATCCTCTGTTGTCCCCTTTTCCTCCTGCCCTCAATCTTTCCCAGCATCAGGGTCTTTTCAAATGAATCAGCTCTTCGCATCAGGTGGCCAAAGTATTGGAGTTTCAGCTTCAACACCAGTCCTTCCAAAGAACACCCAGAACTGATCTCCTTTAGGATGGACTGGTTGGATCTCCTTGCTGTCCAAGGGATTCTCAAGAGCCTTCTCCAACACCATAGTTCAAAAGCATCAATTCTTCAGCACTTACTAGAGGGTAGATGCTGGGCTTGTCACTGGAGATACAGCAGCAGACAAAACAGACACATGCTCTGCCCTCTTGGAGCTTATATTCTAGTGAGAGTTGTGTTCATTAGAACATCAGCTGTAACAACAAAGTTATTTTTATCTCTTTACTCTGCCTTCCTGTTTGTGCTTTTTTTTCTCAGATTGTTCTCAGGTTGTTTCAAGATGATCGCTACAACTCCAGGTTTCATTTTCAGATATATCAAATGTAGAGAGAGAAAGCGACCAACTTTTTGTGTGACTTTCTTAAGACCAAGAAACCTTTCTCAAAAGCTCCCAGCAGACTTCCTCTCAGGTGTCGCTGACCAGAATTGGGTTATAGGATTGATCCTAAAACAGTCACTGCCAAAGGAATGGAAATTTGTCAATTAGATTAAGCAGGGTCTTCTTCTGGGGCTCCTGAGTCTCATAGAGGAAGGGTTCCTGAACCAAACTGTGGTTAACAAGGAAGAAGGGGGCAAATGGATGTTAAAGAGATAACTACCAGTATTCATTATAGGGAAGGAAAATTAATCAATAAAAAGTGATTACAGATAGTGACAGAACTCCATAGAAGTTAGCTTTTGCTACATAACAAAACATCTCAAATTTATTTATCTTATGATTCTATTTGGGCTGAGCTCAGCTGAGTGGTTCTTCTGGTCTTGACAGGGTTCACTCATGTGTTTGATCAGCTTCAAGTCAGGTAGCTCTGCTCCTGGGGTTGGACTGGTTGTTGGCTGACGTAATAAGGCCAGATGTCTCTCGTCATCCAGTGGGCTATCCTTGGGCTGTTCTGCAGCAGACTGACAAAGTTCCAAGAACTAGAGCATCCGCTTGCAAATATCTTTGAGTTGTGGCCATGGAAATGTCATAACATCACTTTTGTTGTATTTTTTCACTCAAATCAAGTAAGAAGGCTAAGAGGGTAAACAGACAGACTCTGTCTCTGGAAAGTCATACTGCAAGATCATGAACAGAGGAAGAGGAACAATTTGTGCTATTTTTGCAATCTACTTTGACCCCTGGAGGAGGGCATGGCAACCCACTCCAGCGTACTCGCCTGGAGAATCCCATGGTCAGAGGAGCCTGGCAGGCCACAGTCCACAGCGCTGCAAGGAGTCAGACACAACTGAAGTGACTTAGCATGCACACATGCACAGGTGATAAGATGAGCAACAGGAGAAAGCCATTCAGATCTCCCTTCAGGACAGAACTATCATGTGGAAAGTTTCAAACCACAATATATCTTTTTCTGAGCTGAACTTCGTGCACCATATGATTGTTATTATGATTTGTTTTAGGCATCAGAAATTCAGAGGCTGTGATGCTGTTACTGAAAACAATAATGTTAAAGAGGTAGAGGCTCATGGAATATTCACTGATGGTAATTTTAAAGATTATACTGTTCACTTCCTTTTCTCACTTTTATAAAATCAGATTTTGTTATTAATATAATATAGGCATATATACAATTTTAAAAAATCAAACAGGGTAGAAAAGTTTTAAGCAAAATACACTGGTTTTCTGCTCATGATCTATTCCCCAGAAGCAAGCACTTTCAACATTCTTAGCTGTTTCTTCTTGTATTTCCCCTGTACTTATATGCAATTGTTGTTCTATCCTGTTTCATTCATTAGTTTTGACATATTTTGACTATGCTAGAAGAGGATTTTCAGAAAAGGCGATGGCACCCCACTCCAGTACTCTTGCCTGGAAAATTCCATGGGCGGGGGAGCCTGGTGGGCTGCAGTCCATGGGTCGCTGAGAGTCAGACACGACTAAGCGACTTCACTTTCACTTTTCACTTTCATGCATTGAAGAAGGAAATGGCAACCCACTCCAGTGCTCTTGCCTGGAGAATCCCAGGGACGGGGGAGCCTGGTGGGCTGCTGTCTATGGGGTCGCACAGAGTCGGACACGACTGAAGTGACTTAGCAGAAGAGGATTTTAGCTATCCACACGTCCTTTCTTTCTCTCTCATCTTTCTAAGAAAGTAATTTACTGAAGCATAGTTGATTTACAATGTTGTGTTAATTTCTGTTGTATAGTGAAGTGATTCATAGTCATATTATTTTTCCATTGTTCTCCCATCTTCTTAACATTGTCTAGTTGACCCACATTTGGAGTTTTTATTAAGATAGTGGTGACAGGCTAAATAATGCTCTCCCCAAATAGCCAGGTCCTAATCCCTAATCCTAAATAGTCAGGACCTGTGAATGTTACTCTATTTGGCAACAGAGATTTTGCCAATGTGATTAAACTAAGGATCTTGAGATGGGGAGATTATTCTGAATTATTTCATTGGACGTTAAATGCCATCACAAGTATCTTTTTAAAAGGGAAGCCGAGTGATATCTGACAGAAGAGGCAATGTAAGGACTGAAGCAAGAAGCCCCTCTGCTGATTCTAAAGATGGAGAAAGCCAAAAACTCAGCTCTAGGATCTGGAAGAGGCAAGAGAACAGATTCTCCCCTAGAGCTTCTGGATGATAACTACAGCCTCGGCGACAACTTGTTTTCGGCCAAGGGAGATTGATTTCAGCCTTCTGACCTCTGGGACAGTAAGAGAAGGTGTGCTGCTTTAAGCCACCAAATTTGTGACATTTTGTTACAGCAGCCATACAGAACAAATACATTCACGTAAATATTGTTGGGTGCTAAGTCATTTTATTGGCACTGGCCTAGAGAACTGCCTCTTTTTCAGCTTTAGTATGAATATCTGACTTAGGCTAAGGTTTCCTCCATCCACCAGCTCCAGGAAACACCTCTCTGTATAACTTTTCATGTTGTCAGACATGTCAAATAATTGATTCATTTTTTTTCTAACTGAAAAAAAAAAAAAATCCCTCTCAAGAAATTCCTGAATTGGGTGCTCCGGGCATTATCTACATTATCTACTGGGACTATTTTGCCATCACTTTTGAAATTCTCTTTATCCTTCTCCTTAGTGGAATCTCTAGTGTTCTGAATCTGGATCTCGTCTCACGTCTTTCTCTTTATTGTTTCTTCCCTTGTTTGGGAGGAGCACATCCAGTAACTTAGTGAGAAAAGGATATATGGGAGGCAATTTTCTTTCTTTTTTTTTTTTTTTAGATTTTGCAGGTCTGAAAATATCTTTAGTCTGTCCTTGCATACATGCTCAGTCGGCTCAGTCATATTTGGCTGTTTGTGACCTCATGGACTATTGCCCGCCAGGCTCCTCTGTCCATCTAATATTTCAGGCAAGAATACTGGAGTGGGTTGCCATTTCCTTCTCCAGGGCATCTTTCCTGGCCAGGGATGGAACCCAAAGCTCCTGTCATTGTCAGGTAGATTCTTAACCACTGTGCCACCTGGGAAGCCCAGTCTGTCCTATACTTGGATTATAATTTTGGATGAATATTGAGTTCAATATAGGAAATAATTTGCACGCAGAATAATGAAAGCACTTTTATCTTTTAGCTTTCAGGGTTGCTACACAGAGGTCAGTTCACTTTGGCCTGCAATCATTGTATATAATTTTTTATTTTAGTTTCATGGAATCTCTATTTAGTTCCATGTTCTGAAATTTCATGAGAATGAGCCTTGGTGTGGGTTCTGTTTATATTGGTAGGTAGTCAGTGAGCCTTTTTCCTTCTGGAGAGTCATATCCTACAGCTCTGGGATCTTAATAAATAGTATTTATTTGATAATTTACTGTCCAGTGTTTTTTATTCTTTCAGGAATTCCCACTAAGTCAAATACTGAGCCTCCTATACTGATATTCTAATTAGATAATTTCTCTTTTTATTTCCATTTCTTTCGTTTTCCTCTCTTCTCTGGAAAAGTTCCTTGACCTTATCTTACAATCTTCTAAAATCTAAACACTGTCTTTTTAGCCCTCGTGTTTTTAAGTTCTATGGGGTTCTTTCTTGTTCTCTGATTTTCCTCTTTTATAGCATTCAGTTTTTATTTCAGTGACACAATCTGTTTCTCTCTCTGGACAATACCTACAGGGTTTTATTAAGGTTTTTTTGCTACTTGTGCTATTTTGTTTCTACTGAATCTGCTCCCCTGCTCCCACTGCCCCAAATATTCATTTACCTTGGTCTTTCTCTTTCATGATAGGGAATTTCCTCATATGTGTGTTGATCCTTAGTGGCATGTTCTATTTATTTATAAATAAAAAATGTGGGGAGGCTGTTTACTGCAATGTTTCACTATTTTTAGGCAGTCTGTCAATTTTGTCATTGTAGATTTCAAGATAGCTGTGTCTCTGGGGTGTTCAGTTTTTCCTGAGAAAGATGCTTCAGTCTCCTACCTGGATAATATGAGCCTTGATGTCAGTATTGTAGAATCAGACAGGGGAGACCTTCATGGAATCTCCCTGTCCCCACTCTAGGACTAACTACTTGCTTATAGGTACCTTTCCATGAGGTTGTTGTTATTTTAATACTATTGTAAATGGTACTGATTTTAAAAATAGTTTTATTGAAATATAATTCACATACTATACAATTCATCTATTTAAGATGTATAATTCAGGGAATTCCCTGGTGGGGCAGAGGTTAAGACTCAACATTTTCACTGCCACGGGCTCAAGTTTAATCCCTGGTCGGGGAACTAAGATTTCACAAGCGGAGTAATGGGGTCAGAAACAAAAAACAAATCTGTTTTATCCAACAAACAGTGGTTTAATAAAGAGGAGTTTCTTTAAAAGAAAAAAAGTATAATTCAATGGTCTTTAGTATATTCACAGATATATGCAAACATCACTAGTGTCGATTTTATTAACAGATCATTTTCATCACCTCAAAAAGTCCAGGGGATGGTGAACAGGGCAATTGTTCAACAGGCACAGTGTTCTTGTTTTGAGAGATGAGAAAATTCTACAGATCTGCTGCAGGACAAGGTTATCAGTTAATACTACTGTGAAGTGAAGTGAAGTGAAGTTGCTTAGTCGTGTCTGACTCTCTGTGACCCCATGGACTGTAGCCTACCAGGCTCCTCTGTCCATGGGATTATCCAGGCAATAGTACTGGAGTGGATTGCCATTTCCTTCCCCAGGGGATCTTCCCGACCAAGGGATCGAACCCGGGTCTCCCGCATTGTAGACAGACGCTTTACCGTCTGAGCCACCAAGGAAGTCTTGTACACTTAAAAATAGTTACGATTGTTTCCTGGTGACGCAGAGGGTAAAGCATCTGCCTGCAATGCCGGAGACCTGGGTTCGATCTCTGGGTCACAAAAATCCCCTGGAGAAGGGCATGGCAACCCACTCCAGTCCTCTTGCCAGGAATATTCCATGGACCTGGTAAGCTTTCCAGTCCATGGGATTACAAAGAGTCGCACCCTACTGAGCAACAAACCCATAAGCCTTAGCTATTCACCACCATCTCCACATCCACACCTACCCCAGCCAAAAGGAATTGCTAATATACTGTCTTTGTAGATTTCTCTACATACTTCATATGGGTGGAATCACATTTACTATACGAATAATTTTCCGTTGTACAACATACCACATTCTGCTTATCCGTTTAGTCATTGGTGGATATTTGTTTCTACCTTTTGGGTATCATGAATAATGTTGCTATAAGCTTTCACATACAAGTTATTGTGTGAACATCTGTTTTCGTTTCTCTTGAGTATACACCTAGGAACAGAATTACAGGTCATATGGTGGCTCTATGTTTAATCATTTGAGGAACTGTCAATCTGTTTCCCAAAGCAGCTGCACCATTTCACATTCCCACTAGCAGTGTATACGTGTTCCAGATCTGTGCTTCTGACTTTCTGATTCTAGACTTTCAGAGTGTGTGAAGTGTATCTCCTGTGGTTTTTATTTGCATTACTCTAATTACGAGTAATGGTGTCCAGCATCTTTTCATATGCTCATTGGCCATTCGTATATCTTCCTTGGAGAAATGTCTATTCAGATGTCTATAGTGAATTGAATAGAGTCCCCCCACCCCGCCCCTGAATTTATGTCAGTCTGGTAACATTGAATGTGATCTTTTTGGAACTAGGGACTTTGCAGATGTAATCAATTTAAGTTAAGGCCATACTGGATTAGGGAGGATTCTAAATATAATGAATGAGGTCTGTATGAGAAGAGACACAAAGACACAGAAGGAGAAACACAATATGAAATGGAGGCAGAGTTTGGAATGAAGGGTCTTAAATCAAGGAATGCCAAGGACTAGTGCCAACTATTTGGGCTTCGCTCAGAGCTCAGTAGGTAAAGAATCTACCTGCAATGCAGGAGACCTGGGTTCGATTCCTGGGTCGGGGGGATCCCCTGGAGAAGGAAATGGCAACCCACTCCAGTATTCTTGCCTGGAGAATCCTGTGGACAGAGGAGCCTGGCGGGCTACAGTTCCTGGGGTTGCAAGAGTCAGACAAGACTTAGCGACTAAACCACAACCACCACAGCTGGGAACCACTAGAAGTCAGAAGAGCGGCGTGGAACTGATTCTTCCTCAAGCCTCCACAGGGCATGTGGCTCTCTTGACACCCATCGTGACTTTTAGACACCAGAATTGTAAGAGAATACATTTCTGTTGCTTTAAGTTACCTATCTTGTGGTAATTTTTTATGGCAGTCATATTAATTAATTAATATGGCAGCCAAAGATCCTTTGTCCATTTAAAAATTGGGTTGTCTTTTTAAACTGTAAAAGTCTTTTATCTGATCTAGATACAAGTCCCTTATCAGATATACAGTTTGCAAATACTTTCTCCAATTCTGTGGTGGTCTTTTCACATTTTTGATGATTTCCTTGGAAGCACCAGAGTTTTAATTTTTTTAATTAACTTAATTTTTATGAAATTCAGATGATCTATTTTTTGACTTTTTGCTCACTTTTGGTGTTATATCTAAGAATTCTTTGCCAAACCCAAATTAATGAAGATTTACCCCTGTTTTCTTCAAAGTTTGATAGTTTTAGTCTTTACATTAGATCTTTGATCTCAGTTCAGTTCAGTCGCTCAGTCGTGTCCGACTCTTTGCGACCCCATGAATCGCAGCACGCCAGGCCTCCCTGTTCATCACCATCTCTCGGAGTTCACTCAGACTCACATCCATCGAGTCAATGATGCCATCCAGCCATCTCATCCTCGGTCGTCCCCTTCTCCTCCTGCCCCCAATCCCTCCCAGCATCAGAGTCTTTTCCAATGAGTCAACTCTTCCCATGAGGTGGCCAAAGTACTGCAGTTTCAGCTTTAGCATCATTCCTTCCAAAGAATCATGATTATCTGGGTCGTGAAGATCTTTTTTGTACAGTTCTTCTGTGTATTCTTGCCACCTCTTCTTAATATCTTCTGCTTCTGTTAGGTCCATACCATTTCTGTCCTTTATCGAGCCCATCCTTGCATGAAATGTTCCCTTGGTATCTCTAATTTTCTTGAAGAGATCTCTAGTCTTTCCCATTCTGTTGTTTTCCTCTATTTCTTTGCATTGATCACTGAAGAAGGCTTTCTTATCTCTTCTTGCTATTCTTTGGAACTCTGCATTCAGGTGCTTATATCTTTCCTTTTCTCCTTTGCTTTTCGCCTCTCTTCTTTTCACAGCTATTTGTAAGGCCTCCCCGGACAGCCATTTTGCTTTTTTGCATTTCTTTTCCATGGGGATGGTCTTGATCCCTGTCTCCCGTACAATGTCACGAACCTCATTCCATAGTTCTTCAGGCACTCTATCTATCAGATCTAGGCCCTTAGTTAATTTTTATATATGGCATTAGGAAAGGATTAATTTCATTATTTTGCATGTGACTATCCAGTTGTCCCAGATTCTTTGTTGAAAAGACCTTTCCTTTCCCAACAGAATGATCTTGGCACTTCTGTTGAAAATCAGTGGACCTCAGACAAAACTGTTTATTTCTGGATGCTCAATTCTATTCCATTGTTTAACACACTGATTTTTGTCCCAATACTGCACTGTCTCCATTATCATTGCTTTGCTATAACTTATGAACTTGGAAAGTGTTAATTCTCCTTGCTCAGATGCTCAGTCGTGTCTGACTCTTTGCGACCCCCCTGGACTAATAACACCAGACTCCTCTGTCCATGAGATTCTCCAGGCAAGAATACTGAAGTGGGTTGCCATTTTCTTCTCCAGGGGATCTTCCTGACACAGAGATCAAGCCTGCATATCTTATGTCTCTTGCATTGGCAGGTGGATTCTTTATCATTATTGCCATCTGGAAAGCCATTAATCTTCCTAGTTTGTTCTTTTTTCAAGATAGTTCAGGCTATTCTGGGTCTCTTGCAATTTTTTATAAATTTTAGAATCAAATTGCTAACTTCTACAAAAATAGCTGAGATTCTGATAGAGACTGCATTGAATCTATAGACCAGTTTAGGGAATATTGCTATAATATTAAGTCTGCAGATTGATGAAAATGGGATGTTTCAATTTACTTAGATACTTAATTTCTTGTTTTGTTTTTCAGATAGCTTCTGGAATATTTTACTCTTTTTGATGCTACTGTAAGTGGAACTGTCTTATTTTTATGTTTGGATTGTTCATTACAAGTGTTTATAAATATTGAATTTTGTATATTGATCTTATATCTTACAACTTTGTTGAGCTTGCTTATTACATCTAATTGTTTTTTAGTAGATTCCTTAGGATTTTCTATGTACAAAATCATGTCATAAATAGAGGTAATTTTATTTCTTAATTCCCAGTCTGGATGCCTTTTATTTCTTTTTCTTGCCTCATTGCTTTAGCTAGAACATCCAATACAATGTTGAACAGACATGGCTAGAGAAGCCATCTTTGTTTTGTTCCTGATCTTTGGAGGAAAGCATTCAACATTAACCATTAAGTATGATGTTAGCTGTGGGATTTCAAGCTCTTTATTGGCTTGAGGAAACTGTCCTTTATTCCTAAAAGTTTGTTGAATTTTTAATCATGAAAGGGTTTTGGATTGTTACATAAATTTTTAAAGTGACCCTCCTCCCCTATATGGATGACTTAGTAAGAGATACCCCTCTCTGCATGGATAATATAGAAAAAGCCAACCTCCAACTGGATGTTTTGGAAAGCCACCCTCACTCTGGGTGGCAATCCTACATTAGTGTGAGCTAAGTGCTCCTCTCTCACGGGGTACTCTATTTCAAGACCTAATCTGTACAAAGCAGCCTTGCCCCACAATCTTTTTTTTCCCCCAGTATCTGGTTTCCTAGTGCCTGGGGCCTCTCTGATTCAGTTTCTTCCAGAGATTTCATACCAATGGCTGAGGTGTTGAAGTGGGTCAGATATAAAACCCAAAGTCGATTTTAAGCAACCTATGTGTTTCAGTCTACTGCCTTACCATTGCCTTCTGTGGCCCCTGGTATCTACAATTCCCAAACTTCTTTGGTATTTATTATCTTTCTCTATAGGTACTTGAGTATGACCTTCTGCTTTGCTAAATTACTTGTCTTTCCACTGATATCTTTGTGACTTGGAGTTACACATATCTCTTAGTTCAAAGGAGAAGGAGTTTGTGCTTTTATTTCTTGTTCTCCCTGCTTTAGAGAAGAAACTTTCCTTAGAAGAAGAGAAAAATATTTTTGCTCTTGAAATCAGAATTCAGGGTCCTCATTCTAGAAGTATGGAAACCTATCATCTAAAAAGATAAATTACCTCATCCCTAGGCTAGTTAATGGAAAAGGTAAAACCAGAATTCAGTTCCTGACTCTCTGGCCAACACTCAATTATGATTTGTTCTTAGTCCACAGAAGCACATGTAGTCTGAAAGCTGGTAGGTACCTTTGAGGTTCTAGGTCAGTTTTCCCAAGTTTTCTATGACTCTCCATACCAATATAAGTGGATATCAGCATTGGTTAAAATATCAATGTGAATGGGAGAATTCACTATACCATGTCTGCCTATTCTTATTTCAGAGAGTTCTGGTTATTGGAAAGATTTTTTTTTTTCCTCTGAAACACTTTTCTTCACTTCCAGACACTGCATCTACTTCTACTCTCTTTAGTTACCAAGGACTGTTGTATTTAAAAAACAAGGGACTTCCCTGGTGGTCTGGTGGTCTAGTGGTTAAGACTCAGCACCTCCATTCTAGGGGGCATGGCTTCCACCCCTGCCACAGGAACTCAAATACCCACAGGCTGCGCAGTTGCGACCCCAAAACATAACAAATAAAAATAAGATAGCATGGTGAACAGAAGGCTGATGTTCATAGTCTGGAGAAAGGATACTAAACTCATTGTCTCTAATTCTTTGTCCAACCTAGAAGTAGACAGTTCACCAGCAAAATGGAGAAAAAGCTCAAATCCCAGATAACAAAGGTTGGGCCAATTAACAAACAGCAACTGTAGTTTACAAAAATCTAACTAGTTCTCAATCAATTAGATAAGATTGGCATGTAAGAGAAGGAATGACTAATTAGAGGTGAGTCATAGAAAGATTTCTGAAGAAAATATTTGAGCCAATCGGAAGGGTCCGTAAGAAATTTCCAAGGAAGTATTATAAAACAAGTCGCATAAGCACATAAAGGTTAAAAACTGCAAGTGGTTAAGAGAATCAAAATACACAGAACACATAGTCACAGTATGTAAAAGAAAAAACCTGGCCTTCCTCCCATGCTGCTTCTTTACTTTCACACTACAACCACACTGTTTTTCCTACATCGGGCAATTCTGTGACACCAGCTCAGTCCTACCATTCAACCCAATCCTGACTCACCTGGAGATAGTATCAAATCCCACAGGTTAAGGGCTCAGCCCTTCAGTCCCCCCCTTCAGATGCCAGTCACAAGTAGTTAGTCCCAGGTTACCCACAACTTCTGTCCAACATGGCTACAAAAAAAACAAAAACGGTTTCCATACCTTCCTCCCCTTGAATCTGATTATTGACTGGAACAACTCACAGAACTCAGGGAAACACTTACTTACGTTTACCAATTTACTAACAGTTATGATAAAGGATAAAGATGAACGGCCAGGTGAATAGATGCCTAAGGCAAGGTTTGGGAGTACAAGATCTTCTATCCTGGTGGAGTTGGGGTATAGCATCCTGGTACATGGACATATTCATCAACCTGGAAGTTCTCCAAACATCATACTACTGGAGTTTTATGGAGGCTTCCTCATGTCAGCATGATCCATTAATTCCTTTTCCAAACACTCTCCCCTTTCTATAGAATGGGGGGAGGAGCTGAAAATTCCAAGCTTCTAATCAGGCTTCATGTTTCTGGTGATGAACCGCCATCTAGGAGCCACCCAGGAACCTACCCAGAGTCCCTCATTAGAAAAAAAGATACTCCTAGCACTCATTACTTGGGAATTATAGGAGCTCTGTGTAGGAAACAGAAGGCAGAGACCAATATATTAATTTATTATTTCAAAGGGTACAAGATGGATATGAATACATGAAAAATTAAGAAAAGTAATAACTGATTCTAGATGTGGTGCTGGAGAAGACTCTTTAGAGTCCCTCGGACTGCAAGGAGATCAAACTAGTCAATCCTAAAGGAAATCAACCCTGAATATTCATTGGAAGGACTGATGCTGAAGCTGAAGCTCCAATACTTTGGCCACCTGATGCAAAGAGCTGATTTATTGGAAAAGACCCTGATGCTGGGAAATACTGAGGGCAGGAGAAGGGGGTAACAAGAGGATGAGGTGGTTAGATGGCATCACCCACTCAAGGAACATGGGTTTGAACAAACACTGGAAGATAGTGAAGGGCAGTGAAGGATGGCATGCTGCAGTTCATGGGGTTGCAAAGAGTCAGACACAGCTTGGCAACTGAACAACAAATAATCTGGCTACTACTTTACATGTAATAACCTTTATAAGAACCTTATTACTATCTCATTCTATACATGGTGAAAAGGAGGAAAAGGTAGTGTTAGGTTAGCTGGCCTAAGATTGCTGCTGCTGCTGCTAAGTCACTTCAGTCGTGTCCGACTCTGTGCAACCTCATAGACAGCAGCCCACCAGGCTCCCCCGTCCCTGGGATTCTCCAGGCAAGAACACTGGAGTGGGTTGCCATTTCCTTCTCCAATGCATGAAAGTGAAAAGTGAAAGTGAAGTCACTTATTCGTGTCTGACTCTTGGTGACCCCATGGACTGCAGCCCACCAGGCTCCTCCGTCCATGGGATTTTCCAGGCAAGAGTACTGGAGTGGGGTGCCATTGTCTTCTCCAGGCCTAAGATTATACACTAATTAATGACAGAGACGGGCTCTGAGTCCAGGCAGTTTGTCTGCCTGTCATGAAATAGTCTCATATGAATGGCCTTCTTATTCTGAAGATTCTGGGACTTCTTAGGTAGAAAGCTGGAGACACTGGTAGAAAGATCCTCTTCTATCTATTAATCTTTGGCTTGGCTATTCAAAGGAGTATCTGAGACAAAGACACATGGTCCAAGTCTATGGTGCTGGAGTGGAGACCAGAGGACTACTGTTCCAAACACTCTGAGCCTCCACATACAACCTGGGATAGACTTGGTGGTGCCTAGTGGACTAAGCTCGGATATTTCAAGTTGAGCAGAGACCTTAGAAAAGGGGATATTTTATTTACCTATCAGAGAGGAAAAGGAACTGAAGCTGTGAAACACAGGAACAGTATTGGTGGCAGTCAGTACTTGACACCAGTTCTTCTGGCTATGAACCTTTTCTGCAAATGCACAGACAAAACAAAACAAGACATTTTACAACAAAACAGCCTTTAGTTAAGTACTGTCAAGTTCTAAGGGCTTAAATTCATTTAACCCTCAGAGACAGATACAATTATTCTTATTTTACAAAGATGCCATTAAAGTACAGGATATTACTATACAACTTGCTTACAATTTTTTTTTTTTTACAGCAAATAAATGGAGGAGCCAGGTGAAGTTGTAAAGGATTACAATAAAATTGTCAATAAGTACAAAACAGCTGATTAAAAATCAGTAATTTTCAGCTAACATATAGCAGAAAGATTTATCAAGAGGTTGCCAACAATGGTCCTTCTAGTAAAAGCTGTGGTTTTTCCAGTAGTTATGCATGGATGTGAGAGTTGGGCTATAAAGAAAGCTGAGAGCCGAAGAATTGATGCTTTTGAACTGTGGTGTTGGAGAAGACTCTTGAGAGTCCCTTGGACTGCAAGGAGATCCAACCAGTCCATCCTAAAGGAAATCAGTCCTGAATATTCATTGGAAGGACTGATGCTGAAGCTGAAACTTCAATACTTTGGCTGCTTGATGCGAAGAACTGACACATTGGAAAAGACCCTGATGCTGGGAAAAACTGAAGGTGGGAGGAGAAGGGGATGACAGAGGATGAGATGGCTGGATGGTCACTGACTCAATGGACCTGAGTTTGAGTAAACTCCGGGAGTTGGTGATGGACAGGGAGTCCTGATGTGCTGCAGTCTATGGGGTCGCAAAGAGTCGGACACAACTGAGCAACTGAACTGACTGACTGATAGCAGAAACTCGGATTTGAATCAGGACTTGGATTTAAACTCCATCCCTGAGTGCTGTGTGAAGATTTGGGGCTGGTCACTCTGGGCAATTTCCTCGCCCACAAAATGCAGATAATAATAACCAACTCACACGGTTTTTGTAAAGATCCAGAGAAATGATTGAAAAAGCGCAACGTAATCGCTGAAATGTTATACAAACGTGAGCAACACCTCCAGCCTGCTTTGAAACCGGTCATTTGAGTGCGGACTACCAATTCAAAGGGCAAATCCTCCGCTCTCCCTTCCTGGAAGCCCACGCAGGGCTTCCTGGGACTTGTAGTCTTAGCTGGAACCGGCCTACCTGTCTAAAGCCCCGGAAGTACTCGTCGCCTGAGAGGCGTGCTGGTTAGGAAGCGGGGGGTCAGAGGTCGCGGAGGCAGAAGGCGTTCCTGCCGCTGGCCTCGTCACTATGTAGCTGAGGGGCAGGAGGCCTACTCCACGTTCTGGAAGGTTCTTGGGCTCGACCACGGCAGTAGCCCCAGGACTTTTAGTCCTCGGCCTCGGGTCCCTGCCGGCCGAGCGGAGTCGCCGCCGCCATGTTCGGCTGCTTGGTGGCGGGGAGGCTGGTGAGGAAAGGGTCGGATGGTCTTAGGAAGGGGGCGACACTCCAAGGGCGAGGCCACAGGGAGTGGGGGCGGGGTGCGCCGGGGTCGGGGAAGACCCCTTCCGTCTGCTTTCCGGCGGAGCGCGTGGGCGTGGGGGCTGGGTTTGCGCCCTTCTTTGCCGCCAGCGCTCTTGATGGTAGTCCCAGTATTCACTGCCGCTTCTTGAGTGTGCCTTACCCTAGGCAGCGCACGCTTTTTGTTCACTGCGCTTCATGAACTCAGCCTTCTTCGTAGCGCTTGTTTGGCACGGCCAACTTAAGCCGTAACTCGTGAGGTGGTGCTTCTCTTTTTCATTTTGCAGTTGAGGAACTTAAAGCTCAGTTGGCAGTATACATACTCACCTGAGCTCAGAAAGGGAATTGGAGGTAAATACTGGCATTTGATCTAGCCCGTAGCGTGCAGCCTGTCGAAGGTTAAGATGCTCGGTCAGTGCTTAACTTCTGGGTCCCTTTGGAAGGGCTCTAATAAAAATAGGCTTAACGTAATTTGAAGTTGACTGGTAGAAATTCGTGAAACTTAATCGGGAGCCGTGCCTGTGATGACTCCAAAATGATGTGAGCAGCGAGTTTCCTTATTGGTTAAAAAAGAGATTGCCAAGAAAAAAAAAAAAGAGAGATTGCCTTCCTTGATGAATTGTTAGGTAAATAAGATAAATACCTGGAATTGTTGAGGAATAATTTGGAGGGTGAATCTTGCTTGCCTCCGTATAAACCATTCAGATTCATTTCAGACCTGATTCTTTTTTAACCAAGAGTTCTTTTTATGTTTTCTCCCTGCTTTGTTAAATGTTGCAGCTTCTTTGTTAAGTTTTTCATCAATTTGTTTTAAACAATTTAGTCTGTACACAGTGTAAGGAACTAGAGAGATAAATTGCAGATGGCTGTCCTCAGAAAATTTGTCAGTCCCTTAAATGGCTGAGAGGTGCCTTTTGGCGCTGGTAGTAGATAATACTGGTGAGAAGTTTGGATTGCACCTGCCCCTGATAGGAAAAATGACAAGCCCACCCGCGGAACTCAGATGAATTTCTTTAATGAATGACCTTTAAAATGTGTTTTTCTGAAGAATAGAAAGGCCCTATGGAATTCGTGTCGTTAACTAATTTGCAGGGAATTTAGTTACAGCAGTGACTTTGTCTATTTACCTAATACCTCATCTCTGTAATGGATATCCAGGAGGGGTTCGTTGATGGCAACATTTTTTCACAGCGTTTGACTCTTAATTCTGTAGTATTTGAACATGTTAATAGAAATAAAGGGCAAAGAGACCTAGAGTACCTCAGCACTTAACAATATTATTTTACTAAAAAAGTCCATCTAATCTAAAACTAGGAAGTCAATTTTCATTCCTTGAAAACTTTTCTTAAGTAAAAGAGGTCCTTTTTTACCTCGGGTTGAGGATTAGAGTGTCATAATACAAATTAACAGACTGTCTGGTGCTTTTGACAGAGTTGGCATTAAGAAATGTTTATTTTGCTTGAGGATTTGTACATACCATAATTTTACATGCCTTTAAGATTGTATGCATGCCAAAAACTGATAAAATTGAATTTAATACTAATATGGGCAGTTGGGTTTATGTTCTTTCTTCCTTTGTTTTATTCTCTGTTTTTAAACTGAAGGTTAGTAATTTGGGGGTTACAAATATATTTTAGTGAGTAGGCAAAATGACAGATGGGGAGTCTGCAAATAATGAGGATTGACAGTAACAACTTCTGGATTGCTTGCTCATTTTAATTACCTGGAGTTTCTTTACCTTCAAACTAGAAGATAAGGCTTTCATGGTGTGGTATTTTATTTTTATAACATTTTGAAGCTGTAGTGATTTATTATGTAAGTAAAGTCTTTCTTGGGCACTTCTCAAATAATTTAGTCATGTTTTTAAAAGATTGCATTCATTAAATCATTTTCAGCCTAGGTATATGTTTTTAGGTTTTCTATTAAAGTTAGCACTCTCTGGTGCATTTGGTAATTCCATAGTTAGAGAATCAGATTCACCCAGTGTTAGGCTTGACATGATGACAGTAGTCAACTGTATCTTTTAACAGAGCTTACAGCAACACTAAAAGGGCTTTAGTAACTTATCAAACTATTGCACTAAGGTGAGTTTCTTATTTTCTAGGTGCAAACAGCTGCACAGCAAGTGGCAGAGGATAAATTTGTTTTTGACTTGCCTGATTATGAAAATATCAACCATGTTGTGGTTTTTATGCTGGGAACAATCCCATTTCCTGAAGGAATGGGAGGCTCTGTCTACTTTTCCTATCCTGATTCAAATGGAATGCCAGTATGGCAACTCCTAGGATTTGTCACGAATGGGAAACCAAGTGCCATCTTCAAAATTTCAGGTCTTAAATCTGGTAAGAATAATATATTAAAATAGTTTCATAGTTAAACTTTTTTCTTAAATAGCATAGCATAGAATATGGCTTTTTTCACTTTTCATTATATTTTTCTGATTGCTAAGGTAATATGTAACATTGTTTAAAAAATAATCAGATGATACACATTTGAAAAATGGTAAGTGAAGGGACCTAATACTCTCATCCTTTGCCCCTGGAGAGAACCAGTCACTGTGATTCTTTTTATATGGTGTATACCTTTATAAAGAGATATTTTTGAACGAGAGGGTGTTTAATGAATAATGAGAGGAATCTCAAATTTGTAGTATATACATCAGTGTTTAAACAGGTAAACCGAGTAGACTTGTGTAGGAAATACGAGAGTCCTTTTTTTCTATGAAGATTTTTGAATTCTTAGATTTGATTACCCCTTCAATGTTGTGTTGGTTTTATTGACATTACAGATGCTAGATCTTAGAGGGACAGATCTTATTTACATGCTTGAGGTATTTTGTGTCGAAACTGAAAATAGAACTAGGTACATTTACTCCCAATGGATGGCTAGTTCCTTTGAAAGTCTAGATGAAAAGAATCATGAAAAGTCTTAGATTATAAATATATCTTCTCCTAGAAATATAGAGTCTAAGGAAAAGTCGTATTTTAGACAACATGTTTGGACCATTATTTAAAAGGTTGAAAAGTAGTTGTGTATGTTTGTACAAAGTGCTGAGAGAATCGGTAAAGGGAGCAACTAAGTAGGCAACCCTTAGTAGGTTGAGGAAAATTTTTGGCCGGAGGTGATATTAAAACTTTTGAGAAGATGAGTAGGTGTTTGTCAGGCCTATGAGAGACCTACTGGGCATTCTTTTCTAGCTGGAGGTAATACGGATATAATGTTAAAAATTTGAAATCGTGGTGTGCTCAGAATGGCACAAGGCATGGGGCATAGGCTGCAGGCATGGGTCATGAAAGGCTGAAAAGCTTTTGAATCACACTGACTCATTTGAATTTAATAGATTAGCGAGTTTTAACATGCTTTGATCACAGACTTATTGGATAGTGTCAAAAAAAGTATGTGTAATATAAGCATAGTGTAAACACTAAAAAATTTGCATGTACTCTGAAGCCCATGTGTCTCTCCTTCATAAAGGCTTGTCCCTGTAGTTGTAGAGGAGCCAGTGAACAATTGAGTAGGGAATGATAGGGTCAAATTCTGTTTTTACCTTGAGGATTGTGAATAATGAACTGGAGCATTTCTGGTCAGATGATGAACTGTTAGCTGCTGTTATTTATATAGTTGAATTTCTGTGAGGATAAATGGGAAACGGTAATATTTACAGCTCAACATGGTTTAGACTGACGATAAAGACTAACCTCTAGATTTAAGAAACAACAAATTCCTGCAGTCCTTCTGAGTGGGGCTTCCCTAAGATAATTATTCCTAATCCCTAAGGAAGTGGTTCTTAAAGCATGAATCCCCTACCAGCAGCATCAGCCTGGAAACTTGTTGGAAATGGGGATACGTGGTAGGACCCCAGATGTACCGAATCAGAAGACTTGGCTGGAGTCCAAATTTTTCAGTAGGTTTCCTAGGTGTTTCTGTTGCCTTCTAAAGTTTGACAGTCATTGTCCTAGGACATCCACTATATGTAGTAAATTAATGCCTCTTATAGTGTGGTATTGATTCTGAAAACTCTTTGGGAAAATTAAGAAAATGGTGTTTCTAAAATCACTGACTGTGACTGTGCCTAAAAATAGACCCTCTATAAGTAGGGAAAAATATGGACAACTTAGTACTCTGTAGTGAAATCACTGGATGGTAAATATATAGAGAAACTAATAAAGGAACCAGAGAGAGAAGACAAGTCACTTGTAACTGAACAGCAATTAGTTTAGCAGATTTATCAACAGCATGAATGAAGGTAAAAGATCTCTAGATTAGTATTTCAAAGTGCCGAGGAAAAATGACATAACCCTCATTGGTTATTGTCAGTGTACAGTGAAGGAGAAATGAACGTTTTCAGGTGGAGATGGAGAGTTTGCTTCTGACAGAGCATTGCTGAAAGAACTGCTGAAGATAGTTGAACTCTGATGGAAGGGAGCTGAATCCAGAATGTAGAAGAGGATGAAAGACTCAAAGTTAGCAAAGAAATTGGTAAACATATAGACAAATTGGGACAGTTTGATTATATAAAACAATACAGTAAATAAATGCATAATAATTGAAGGAGGTAGTAGTCTTGAGTAAGCTGTCTGAGGTCCTATTGTTTAGAAAGAGTAATGAAATTGATTCTGCTTTTAAGTAGTTCTGTTAAAATTCCAAGGAAAACTTAAAGGAAAGAAAAAGAAAATGCATGGTATATTGAAAACAAAGCTGTGGGAATAATTTCACATGTATCAGTTATCAAAGTAAATGTAAACAGAATAAACTTAAACCAGAGAAAGCATGGAGACTCTGGGATGGGGTTTCTTTTAAAGACAGCAAACAAATAATTATAGTGATGTTTATCAATAATGCATCTATAACATTCTAACGCAAGGACCCCTACTCTCCTGAAGCTGTCATGCTACTGCTAAGTCGCAGAGTCGGACACGACTGAAGGCGACCCCATAGATGGCAGCCCGCCAGGCTCACCTATCCCTGGGATTCTCTAGGCAAGAATACTGGAGTGGGTTGCCATTTCCTTCTCCATCTATGAAGCTGTCATAGATGTGTTTAAGAAAAATGAGAGTAATGCAAAAGCATTATCAAGGAATAAGAGGTTCATTATTTAAGAATGAGATCATCACTAGGAAGACTTAAATATTTCTAGGAAAAAGTAAATGTCATGAATTTGTGTATAATATAAAAGATAACCTCAAATATAGAGAACTTTATAATCAGTATTTTTAACATACTTCTCAATAATTAATACATCAAGTAAATGAAATAGTAAGGAATGAAAATTTAAATAAAGAATTAACAATCTTGGGATGCTGTAGAACCCTGAAACTAATAATTATACACATTTTTTAAGTACACAGAACATTTATGAAATTTGACCTTATAGCAAGTCATGATTGTAGCTAATGGGAGATTATCACTGTGCAGCCCACAGTACAGTCTAATTACAAATCAAAAGATAAAGCATTGTCATGTTTAGAAATTTAAAAATATTTTAAAGTAATTAAGTGGGTTGCAGAAGAAATAACTGTGGAAATTAAAATTGTACAATCAGTTCAGTCGTTCTGTTGTGTCCGACTCTTTGCGACCCCGTGGACCGTAGCATGCCAGACCTCTGCAGAGCAAAACATCACATCCCTTGTGGCTCAGCTGGTGAAGAATCCGCCTGCAATGCAGGAGACCTGGGTTCAGTCCCTGGGTTGGGAAGATCCCCTGGAGAAGGGAACGGCTGCCCACTCCAGTATTCTGGCCTGAAGAATTCCATGGACTGTATAGTCTATGGGGTCACAAAGAGTTGGACACAACTGGGTCAGTCCTTCTTCTTCAAGGTAATACTGAAAAGATTAACTCATAGGCTTAAATGGGTGTATTTGAAAAGAGATGGAAATGAGTGGGCTAAGTATTTAAGCAGACTAAGGAAGTAGATGCAAAAGTAGTAATGCTAAAGAATAGAAATTAATAACAGCAAAGGAACAGTGGAGGGACTTAATGAAATAAAAATTGGATCTTTTGAAAAGACAAATAATGAGCTACTGAAAGGTATATTTAGGAAAAAGAACACACAGTGTTTTTGAAAATGTGAAAATGGAGACATAACTATAACTGTAATACAGTTCAGTAAAATTTATAAGAAATTTTATGCCAGTACATTTGAGAACAGCAAAGGAACATATAAAATTGGTTATATTCTAGAAAAATACACTAAACGAAACCGACTCAGATTTATATCATGATGAGATAAAATATCAAAAAAGAAATTAAAATAAGCAATTAAAAATATACCTTTCCGTTCTACATTTTCTACATACCACTATCAGACTGAAAGAGTTAAAAAGTTCAGTTACACCTTTATGAAACAGATTTATATCTTATATAAATGTGTTAGAGAATAGGAAAAGAGGCAGAGTTACCCAGTTTAGATTTTGAAGCTAATATAACCTCTTTATCAAAAAGGACAAGGAAAATATGAAAGAGGAAATTTGGCCTAAGCCAGTTTATTTATTTGGATATTTATATCTATGTACATATGAAAGTTACAAAGTGAATTCAGTAAGGTATCTTTATTTTTAAAACTTGTCATTATGGCAAATTTAAGATGTATAAAAGCACTTCAGTATTCTTGCCAGGAGAATCCCGTGGACAGAGAAGCCTGGCGGGTTACAGTCTGGAGGGGGGTGCTAAGTGTTGGATATGACTGAGCGCACACACAGTTCAGCTAACCTGCATATATTTAAAGTGTACCTTTTGATCAATTTTGATATATGTTTACACCTGTAAAACCATTACCACAATCAAGATAATGAATATATCCATCACCCCTAAAAGTTTCCTAGTGCTCCTTTGTAATCCCCTCTCATATCTCCCCCTCTACTCCAGGAAACTACTGATCTGCTTTCTGTCATTGTAATGTTTGCATTTTCTAGAGTTTTCTTTCAGTCAGGACAATGACCTTTTCAGTCATCCACGTTGTGGAGTAACTTGCCACAATAGTAATTCATTGCTATTTATTGCTGGGTAGTGTGGTATACACCATTGTGTATCCATTCACTTGTTGATGAACATTTGGATTGTTTCAGTTTTTGGCTCATAAAAGTAAAACTGCTGTGAACATTTGTGTATGTCTGTATGGACATATGGTTTCATTTCTGTTAGCCAGGTGGCTCAGTGGTAAAGAATCTGCCTGCCAGTACAGGAGATGCAAGAGGTGCAGGTTCGATCCCTGGGTCAGGAAGATCCCTTGGAATAGGAAATGGCAACCCACTCTGATATTCTTGACTGGAGAATTCCATGGAGTGAGGAGCCTAGTGGGCTACAGTCTGTGGGGTGGCAAAGAGTTGGACACAACTGAGCATGTACACACTGTATTGTGTACAATACAGATAAATACCTAGGAGTGGAATGACTGGATCATAGGGTACTTCTGTGCTAACTTTTTAAGAAACTGCCAGACTATTTTGCAACATGATTACTGTTCTACATTTCAGTCTGTAGTGTTTGAAAGTTCTGGTTCCTCCCTGGCCTTGCCCACACATGATCATCTATTTTTTCAGGCTCCAAAATCACTGCAGATGGTGATTGCAGCCATGAAATTAAAAGATGCTTACTCCTTGGAGGAAAGTTGTGACCAACCTAGATAGCATATTCAAAAGGAGAGACATTGCTTTGCCAACAAAGGTGCATCTAGTCAAGGCTATGGTTTTTCCACTGGTCATGTATGGATGTGAGAGTTGGACTGTGAAGAAAGCTGAGCGCCGAAGAATTGATGCTTTTGAACTGTGGTGTTGGAGAAGACTCTTGAGAGTCCCTTGGACTGCATGGAGATCCAACCAGTCCATCCTAAAGGAAATTAGTCCTGAATGTTCCTTGGAAGGACTGACGCTAAAACTGAAGCTCCAGTACTTTGGCCACCTCATGTGAAGAGTTGACTCATTGGAAAAGACCCCGATGCTGGGAGGGATTGGGGGCAGGAGGAGAAGGGGATGACAGAGGATGAGATGGCTGTATGGCAGCACCGACTCCATGGACATGAGTTTAGGTAAACTCCGGGAGTTGGTATGGACAGGGAGGCCTGGCATACTGCGATCATGGGGTTGCAAAGAATGCTGGTAAATGGACATGACTGAATGACTGAACTGAACTGAACTGAATAGTTGTATAATGGTATCCCATTAGGTTTTAAGTTTGCATTTCCTTGATGACTAGTGATATGAGCATTTTTTCAAGTGCTTATTTGCTCTCTGTATCTTTCTTGAAGTGTTTGTTCAAATCTGTTTTTGTTTTTTTTTTTAGATGGGGTTGTTTTCATATTATTGAGTTTTGAGAGTTCTGTGTATACACAAGTTATTTATGAGATGTGATTTGAAATTTTTTTTCTGGTTTTTGGTTTGTCTCTTTACAGCATAAGTTGGTTTTTTTTTTTGGTTTTTGTTTTGTTTACAGATATTTAATGATTTGTTCCTTTGCATCTTTTTAAAAAATTTACTTGATTGAAGTATAGTTGATTTACATAGAGCATGTTTTTAATTTTGGTAAAGTTAGTTTTTCAATTTTTTCTTTTCTGCCTCTAAGAGGTGTTGCCTCTAAGAAATCTTTGCCTAATGTGAGGTTATAAAAATTTTCTCCTAGATGTTTTTAGTTTTAGATTTTACATTTATATCTGGGATCCAACTTGAATAAATTTCTGTATTTAGTGCAAAGTACAGATTGAAGTTCAATTTTTTTTTTTTTGGCAAGTGCATATCTAACCATTCCAACACCTTTTGTTGAAAAGAGGAAGTAATGACATTTTTCTACATTCATCTCACTTGGGAGCTCTCAAACTGCTCCATTTATAAAGTAAAGCATAAACTAGTGAATATTTATATTTGTTTGTACAAATATGTATTGATTTAAAAAGGAAAGAGAAATGGAAATAGATACTATTATATAGTTTGTTTAAACAAATCACTAGTTGGAAAACATGCTAGAAGATTACATGTATGCTGGTAAATGTTAAGCAGCTTAAGTGGAGAAGCAGCTGACTTGGGGCAAGAGAGAGAGAACAGTTTTGGTTTGGGTATGAAGAGCCTTTGGAACTTGATGCGTGTGTGTGTGTGTGTGTGTGTGTACGTGTGTGTGTGTGGGTGCTCAGGTGTGTACAGCTCTTTATGACCTCAGGGACGGTAGCCTCCCAGGCTCCTTTGTCCATGAGATTTCCCAGGCAAGAATATAGAAGTGGGTTGCCATCTCCTACATGGTAGCAATGCCTTAAACAAAGTGGTGGGTTTTGTTTGTATAGCAATAGGCTAGTAGTCAACCAACTGTTAACCTTTGCATAGCTGGAAAATGCAGACTTACTTTGTACCCAGATTCATGCATTGATTAAGGTTAATATTGGCCATCATCCAGTACACCAGGACCCTTGGTTGTTTTTGAAGACATACTAATTATTAATAAATGGTCAATTGTCGTCACCTTACCCTTGCTTCTCTTTGCTCTGTGCCAGCATTTTGAGTTGGAAAGGGGTTCAGCATCTCTTTTTCATTTATGATCATCACTGTATTCCCTGAAGGAGATGCCTTGCGAATAGTGAAAATTGGTTTCTCCTGTCATGCTTTTATTGCTTTCGGCTATCTTTTCCCCTTTTCTCTTGTGACACACAAAAGGTTGAGGGGCAGTGGACATATATTCAGAGATCATAGAAACCCAGACATTTCCTTATTGTGTTATCCAGTCTAGAGAAAATCCAGCAATCAAAAATTAGTTAATATAATTGCTTTAACCAAAACCTTAACAATAGTAATTAGTGACATTATGATTTCTGTTGTGAAATTAAACAGTCCAAAACACAATCCCAAATTAATGCCTAATCCATTTCAGGAAAATGGATTTATTTCCATTTTGATAATAAAAATAGTTCTTTTACTCTCCTGTCTTTTAAAAAATAATTTCTCATCATTCCCAAAATTATAACATGGCTTTTGATAGTTTTAGTTATGAAAACAATGAAATTTCAAGGCAATATTTGTACTGAGTAAAGCAGAATGCTTTATTAAAGAAAAATAAAGCAGCTTAAAATATATAGAGACTTAGTGATTATCATAGTTTCATTGAGTTAGACAAGGCTGTGGTCACTGTGATCAGTTTGGTTAGTTTTCTGTGATTGTGGTTTTCATTCTGTCTGCCCTCTGATGGAGAAGGATAAGAGGCTTATGGAAGCTTCCTGATGGGAAAGACTGACTGAGGGGGAAACTGGGTCTTGTTCTGATTGGCAGGGCCATGCTCAGTAAATCTTTAATCCAATTTTCTGTTGATGAGTGGGGCTATGTTCCCTCCCTGTTGTTTGACTTGAGACCAAACTATGGTGGAGGTGATGAAGATAATGGCAACCTCATTCAAAAGGTCCCATGCACACACTGCTGCACTCAGTGCCCCCAACCCTGCAGCAGGCCACCGTTGACCCACACCTCTGCCGGAGACTCCTGGACACACGGGCAAGTCTGGGTCAGTCTCTTGTGAAAAGATCAGTTTTCATTCCAATCCCAAAGAAAGGAAATGCCAAAGAATGTTCAAACTACCGCACAGTTGCACTCATCTCACACACTAGCAAAGTAATGCTCAAAATTGTCCAAGCCAGGCTTCAACAGTACATGAACTGTGAACTTCCAGATGTTCAAGCTGGATTTAGAAAAGGCAGAGGAACCAGAGATCAAATTGCCAACATCTGTTGGATCACTGAAAAAGCAAGGAGAGTTCCAGAGAAACAGCTACTTTTGCTTTACTGACTACGCCAAAACCTTTGTATGGATCACAACAAGCTGGAAAATTCTTCAAGAGAAGGGAATACCAGACCACGTGACCTGCCTCCTGAGAAATCTGTATGCAGGTCAAGAAGGAACAGTTAGAACTGGACATGGAACAACAGACTGGCTCCAATAGTACCAGAAAGGAGTACGTCAAAGGCTGTATATTGTCACCCTGCTTATTTAACTTGTTTGCAGAGTACATCATGTGAAATGCTGAGCTGGATGAAGCACAAGCTGGAGTCAAGATTGCTGGGAGAAATATCAATCACCTCAAATATGCAGATGACACCACCCTTATGGCAGAAAGTGAAGAAGAACTAAAGAACCTCTTGATGAAAGTGAAAGAGGAGAGTGAAAAAGTTAGCTTAAAACTCAACATGCAGAAAACTAAGGTCATGACACCAGTCCCATCACTTGGCAAATAGATGGGGAAACAATGAAAACAGTGAGAAAAGACTATTTTCTTGGGCTCCAAAATGACTGCAGATGGTGACTGCAGCCATGAAATGAAAACACACTTGCTCCTTGGAAGAAAAGCTGTGACCAACCTAGACAGTGTATTGAAAAGCAGAGACATTACTTCGCCGACAAAGGTCCGTCTAGTCAAGGCTATGGTTTTTCCAGTAGTCCCGTATGGGCGTGAGAGTTGGACGGTAAAGAAAGCTAAGCCCCGAAGAATTGATGCCTTTGAACTCTGGTATTGGGGAAGACTCTTGAGAGTCTCTTGGACTGCAAAGAGATCCAACCAATCTATCCTAAAGGAAATCAGTCCCGAATATTCATTGAAAGGACTGATGTTGAAGGTGAAACTCAAATACTTCGGGCACCTGATGTGAAGAATTGACTCATTTGAAAAGACCCTGATGCTGGGAAAGACTGAAGGTGGGAGGAGAAGGGGGCATTAGTGGGTGAGATGGTTGGATGGCATCACTGACTAGATGGTCATGAGTTTGGGTAAACTCCGGGAGTTGGTGATGGACAGGGAAGCCTGGCGTGCTGCAGTTCATGGGGTCACGGAGAGTCAGACACAACTGAGTGACTGAACTGAACTGAGTGATTATCAGCATTAGACAAATGATAAAATGCTGTGGTGGTTCTTTGGTAGTATGTTTGGAGAAGTACTTTTTGGGTGTTTAAAAATATTAGAATTCTTAATTTATGCAGAAAAGATTAGACTTTTATATTTGGGAATTGTGTATTACTGCAATTTAAGAATAGGTAGACTTGTAATGGATGTATCTTTTTGAAGCTTTGAGATCCCTTTTATAAACTTTATTACATTGAGCAAATCTAGCTAATTAGCACAGCAGGGTGGAAGAGAGACTTGTTGAAGTAACTTTAGGCAATTGTGATTGAACTGAGAATTTATTAGGGAATCTAGCAGAATTTTTTGGAGTAGGGAGGATAGTTCAAATGAAGCAGATTTCATGTTAAGCTTTGGTAGTGTTTGCGGTTCTCTTCTGGATGATGAACAGATTTCTTAATTTTGCATTGAAAGATTTTGGTTGGAGAAGGTGAGGAGCAGAGGGCTCTGTTGAGAGAATTTCAGTGGGTAGAGGATCTTAAAACCAGTTACTGTGAGTTTTATTTTGATAGAAGATTCTTTGTGACTCTTGGGTTCTGAAAAGGAGTTTACACAATGAATACATTTTTTAGGCTGATGCTGGAACAATCTGAGATAATGATTGAGAATTAGTATGGGACTAAACTCTTAAAATGTAGAAGGGGAGGTTTGATATTAATGATCCTTCTTTCTTCCTTCTTTCATGGGATCTATAAATCCTTAAAATAGTAAATAAAAGGCACAAGCTTTGGGAATACAGTTTGGTGGTTAGAAAATTGGGAAAGTTTAAATCAGTCTTGCAATTTTTATCTTTAGGTACACTGTGCTTAATGTTTAGTGTGGAAGAGACATTGAATTAAAAATTTAGTAAAAATTATGAAATACTGGGAGTATTACAAAAAGAAATTGTTTGGTTTATAGGAATTATATGCAAACTCAGATCAGCACATAAAAGGGAGTATTGACAAAAATAAAATTTGTGTTGAACTTAGATTTTTAAAAGTAGGTAGCTATAGGCACTATAGGTCTTTTGCTGTATTATAATTTTTAATTATTAAAAACTTGGGAAGTATACTAGAAATTGCTTTAGACATTTCCATTAAACAAATTACAGAAGAAAAAATACTTGCTTATGTAAAAACTTTGTTGTATATCTACTTCATCCTTAGCACATACACTTCAAATTGATGACTGCTTTCGTTTAGGGTCTCCATATCTTGTGTGAACATTAAAAACCACTCCAAGACAGTATTCATAGGAAGCAGATTAGTGACCTGAGATAATTGAAAATGGCTTAGTGGAAGATTAGCCTGGAGCATGAGCTTGAAGCATGACTAGATATGGTTGGGATGGAGGTGGGAGGATGGGAAGTTGATTGCATATGGAAGTCAGCAAAGTTATCCAAGCAGTAGTGCACACCACACTTTCAAGTGACAGTGAGAGGGAGGCTTTTAAGGTAGCACGATAGACTTCTATTTGGGAAGTCTCAGATGGGGATGCAAGTCAGGTTTATAGGTAAAGTGAAGCTGTTGTGCGATGGTTATATCGTGTGGGGTTTTCATTTTTTTTTTCCTCTGGTAGGCAAGTGTTTGAGCAGGAGAATGATATTTTAAAAAATGATGTTTTAGGAAAATCATTGTCTGGAAAATTTTGTTGAGATTAGAGCCAGAGCAGCCAATTAGGAAGAGTTTATGATGTTGAAAGAATGAAGAAAAGGGTAACATTGAATATCTGCTCATATAGTGCATTGTGCTAGGCTTTCACGTGTATTATCTCGTTACTCTTCAACAACGTTGAGAGGTGGATATTATTAGCCTCTGGCTTTCAAGAGACTGGATGTCAGAGAAATTAAATATTTCACTTAGAAATATTGTTAACTTTTAGGCAGTATGTGTAGATGTACCTCTTTCAAACAATTGTATGTTATGCGGTACCAAAATGAATATTTAACTAATCCCCTTTGATTAGTTATGCAGTCCATGGGGTCACAAAGAGTCGGACACGACTGAGCGACTGAACTGAACTGAATCCTCATTGATGGAAATTTGGATTATTTCCATTTTTTAAAAATTGTTTATAGCAATGCTACAATAAATATTCTTTTATATATTTTTGTACATATTTCTTCGCACTGTATTTCTGCAGAAGAAACACCTACAAGTGGAACTGAATTCCTGGATTAAAATGGCCTTTTAAATAAATGTGTAGGAGGCCTGGAAAAAGTGTACTGAGTGTGGATAATGGATCATTATTGTCTTGGCAGTTGTTAGAAAGGTAGAAATCATAAGAAAGGTAGTTGGTACTACAGAAAAGTAATAGAGCATATCCTTGCCAAGTATACTAAGAGAATAAGCTATGGAATTTTAGAATAGAAGGTCCTAGAAATAATTTCATCCAATCCTTAAATTTACTGTTGAGACACTTGAGATCTAGAAAGTTTCAGAGTTTCTAAAATTGAGCAGGGATTAGAATCTAGATACCCAGATTTTTATTCACTATTCTAAATGATATAGATCTTTTCACTTCCCAAAGTAAATTTAAGGAGAAACCTACATTCACATTCCTATGCATTGTTTTATATGTATATATAGTTCATATGTTTATAACTGCTATTTTCTGCCATTTTCACTTAATATTATTTCATATGGAATTAAATTTTTATGAAATGTTGATGTGTTAAAAAGTATTTACTGTTTAATCTTCTCCTCTCTCTCTCTTTTTTAAACCCTCCTTTTCCGCCAGTCAGAAACTATAGAGTGAGAAACAGACACACTGGTCTTTAAATGGGCTGAAGTGGGAATACAGGATGAGATTTTCATGTGTTTTAAAACAAAAGATATGCATTAAAAGGTTTTCAGAAACACGGATGTGAAGTGTATGGTCCTTTTTTACTATTTGTAGGAGAATGATATTTTAAAAAATGATGTTTTAGGAAAATCATTGTCTGGAAAATTTTGTTGAGATTAGAGCCAGAGCAGCCAATTAGGAAGAGTTTATGATGTTGAAAGAATGAAGAAAAGGGTAACATTGAATATCTGCTCATATAGTGCATTGTGCTAGGCTTTCACGTGTATTGTCTCGTTACTCTTCAACAACGTTGAGAGGTGGATATTATTAGCCTCTGGCTTTCAAGAGACTGGATGTCAGAGAAATTAAATATTTCACTTAGAAATATTGTTAACTTTTAGGCAGTATGTGTAGATGTACCTCTTTCAAACAATTGTATGTTATGCGGTACCAAAATGAATATTTAACTAATCCCCTTTGATTAGTTATGCAGTCCATGGGGTCACAAAGAGTCGGACACGACTGAGCGACTGAACTGAACTGAATCCTCATTGATGGAAATTTGGATTATTTCCATTTTTTAAAAATTGTTTATAGCAATGCTACAATAAATATTCTTTTATATATTTTTGTACATATTTCTTCGCACTGTATTTCTGCAGAAGAAACACCTACAAGTGGAACTGAATTCCTGGATTAAAATGGCCTTTTAAATAAATGTGTAGGAGGCCTGGAAAAAGTGTACTGAGTGTGGATAATGGATCATTATTGTCTTGGCAGTTGTTAGAAAGGTAGAAATCATAAGAAAGGTAGTTGGTACTACAGAAAAGTAATAGAGCATATCCTTGCCAAGTATACTAAGAGAATAAGCTATGGAATTTTAGAATAGAAGGTCCTAGAAATAATTTCATCCAATCCTTAAATTTACTGTTGAGACACTTGAGATCTAGAAAGTTTCAGAGTTTCTAAAATTGAGCAGGGATTAGAATCTAGATACCCAGATTTTTATTCACTATTCTAAATGATATAGATCTTTTCACTTCCCAAAGTAAATTTAAGGAGAAACCTACATTCACATTCCTATGCATTGTTTTATATGTATATATAGTTCATATGTTTATAACTGCTATTTTCTGCCATTTTCACTTAATATTATTTCATATGGAATTAAATTTTTATGAAATGTTGATGTGTTAAAAAGTATTTACTGTTTAATCTTCTCCTCTCTCTCTCTTTTTTAAACCCTCCTTTTCCGCCAGTCAGAAACTATAGAGTGAGAAACAGACACACTGGTCTTTAAATGGGCTGAAGTGGGAATACAGGATGAGATTTTCATGTGTTTTAAAACAAAAGATATGCATTAAAAGGTTTTCAGAAACACGGATGTGAAGTGTATGGTCCTTTTTTACTATTTGTTTAAAATAGTAGTATAGAATTACATTTTGTTGATAGGTTATAGTCTATCTATTTATTGTTTGCCTTTTTGGCTTTTTCTTGCCCCTCAAATTACTTTAAATTTTCAGTGATTACTGGTATGCTGTGCTGTGCTTAGTCATTCAGTTGTGTCCGACTCTTTGCAACCCCATGGGCTTTAGCCTGTATCCTGCCAGGTTCCTCTGTCCATGGGATTCTCCAGACAAGGAGACTGGAGTGGGTTGCCATTCCCTCCCCCAGGGGATCTTCCCAACCAGGGATTGAACCCAGGTCTCCCACATTGCAGGTGGATTCTTTACCGTCTGAGCCACCAGGGAAACCCAGGAATACTGGAGTGGGTGACCTATTCCTTCTCCAGGGAAACTTGCCAACACAGGAATTGAACCAGGGTCTGCTGCATTACAGGTGGATTCTTTACCAGCTGAACCACCAGGGAAGTCCTTATTACTGATATGTAGAAGTACAAGTGGTTTTTTTTTTTTTTTTTTAAAAAAAGGAAAACAGGCTTTTTTAAAGAGCAGTTTTAGGTTTATAACAAAATTGACAGGGAGGTACATAGATTTCTCATATACCCCTGCTCCCACACATGCTTAGTTCTGTCCTGTTATCAACATCGTTAACCAGAATGCTTTTTTTCTTTTAACCTACATTGATGCATCATAATCACCTAAAGTCCACAGTTTACCTTAGAGTTCACTCTTGGTACTGTACATTCTGTAGGCTTGGACACATGTTTAAGGACATATATCTAATTATAATGTCATACAGAGTATTTTCACTGCTCTGAAAAATCTTTTGTGCTCTGCCTATGTACCATATTGCCTCACGTCCCCACCGGAAGCCACTGACTTTTTAAAAATTGTCTCTAGGTTTGTCTGTTTCAGAATGTCATATAGTTGGCATTATACAAGTGAAATCTTGTGATGCAGATTGGCTTCTTTTGCTTAGTAATAGGCATTTAAAGTTTTTTCATGTCTTTTCGTCACTTGATAGCTTATTTTCTTTTTAGTGCTAAGTAATACTGCATTAGGGCTTCCCAGGTGGCTAAGTGGTAAATAATCAGCTTGCCAGTGCAGGAGATGCAGGTTCAGTCCCTGGGTGGGGAAGAGCCCCTGGAGGAGTGCATGGCAACCCTCTCCAGTATTCTTGCCTGGAGAATCCCATAGACCGAGGAGCTTGGTGGGCTACAGTCCATGGGGTTGCAAAGAGTCAGACGTGACTGAGCATGCATGCAATATTGCCTTGTCTGGATGTACTGTAGTTTATCGTTTCACCTACTGAATGTTACTTTGATTGCTTTCAAATTTGGGCTGTTAGGAATAAAGCTACTGTAAATATTCATGTGTAGATTTTTGTGTATATAGACATTTTTAACTCCTTTGAATACTAAGAAGCATGAATTCTGGATATTACGGTAAGAGTGTGTTTGATTTTATGAGAAACTGCCATATTCTCTTCCATGTGGCTGTACCAGTTTTCATTTCCACCAGCAGTATGAGTTCCTGTTGCTCCACATACTTGTCAGCATTTGGTGGTGTCATACGATTGGTTTTTGTTTATTGACTTTGTATACTGAAGGATGAAGGAAAGAAAGGGTGGCACATTGAGTATCTTGCTAAAATCCCTTTATTAATAGTTCTGGTTGTTTCCTAAAATTTTCAATATAGATAATCATAACATCAATGAAAAACACTTTTTACTGCTTTCTAACTTTTATGCCTTTTACTTTCTTTTTATTGGATATTACATTGTCCAGTCCTTTGAACACCATATTGAATAGGAGCAGTAAGAGGGCAGTGGGGCAAGAAAAAGAAAAGCCGTAACACTCTTCTCTATTTTTCCTCCCACTGTTTTATGAGTGTCCAAGATTGATAAAGAATCGTTCCTCTAATCAGTATGAAATACCCTGTCTCTCTGGTAATGCTTCTTAAAAAGACTTCTTAAAGTAATGTCTTAATGTCTACTTTGTCAAAAATTTATATAGTTTCTCCAGCTTTCTTATGATTAGTGTTCACATGCTCTATTTTTCTGTATTTTTATCTTTGACATAAATCTTTGTCTCTTGTAAATAGTATATAGTTAGGTGTGGTTGTTTTTTAACCTCTTACTATCTCTGCCTTTTAAATAAAGTGGTTAGACCATCAGTACTTAATGTTACTGATATGGTTAGGTTTAAATTTTTATCTGCTAGTTGTTTTTCCTCCCTTTTTGGGAAGGGGGTCTTTTGGATTGAGTATTTTTAAAATTCATATTTCTTCCACTATTTTTTGTTTATATCTTTGAATTTTTTCAGTGGTTCCTCTAGGAATTATGATACATGTTGTTAACTTTTTACACTGTACCATGAATTAATACTGACAAAATAAAATCTGCATTTGACAATTCTGAACCTGAATTTGGTCACTTTTTTAGGGTGTCATCTCCACTTTTCCTTGCTATGTTAGCCCACTTAGTGAAATTCTGAATGTGACAACAAAAACTTTATGGCAAAAATCACATTTTGGAAAAAGCAAAATCACATTTTGGTAATTTATTTTAAATTAAGGATATTTACCTCCATTCTCATTATCTTCATTCTGAAGTTCACCATTGCAACTCTTAGTAGCATGTGAGAGAGTAAGATATGGATAATAGGAAGCCAAAAGATTTATTATAAATATTCTACATTATATTTTTCCCCAAAATTCAGAATTTTCACATCCTTAGAGTTGAATACAGAGACAAAGGATTATCTGCTCACCTTTGCTCTGGACTGAATTTGGTCCAGAGAAGCATTTCATGGTCGGGTCCAGGTTGTACTGGGGATTTTCTCACTGGGCTGCATCTCTGATTTTCTTAATGAGTTTTTTTTGAGAGATGGACTACTTTGTCATGTGTGTCCATCTCATTGACCCAAAAGGTATCTGTAATTAGAATTAGAAATTTACTTTCCACATACATGTAAGTATTTATAGTTGTACAGTATAATGATTATCAGATCTCACAGTACTTTTTGAATATTTTTTATATTACTTTTGGAAGGTTTTTCTTAAAATGTCTTACATGAGTTCTGAAGTTGGTATTTAGCCTTAGTAGCGTTTATTAAACTGTAAGATGCACCAAAAAACTCAGCATTCATGTGGTGTTCACTTGTAGTAAACATCTGTTAAAACTTGTGATATATGAATAATGAAATGCCATGTAATGTTGACTTTAAGAAGTTTTGATTCATGCTATATAAAGAACATGAGTACACTATCTTTTAAGATTTAAAATTTTAGTTCTGAACTTGGAAGGTGGAAAATATGTAACTGAAAAATTTTATATTATGCATATTTATATGTGTTTATATACATATGTCTGTCAAAGGTAAATATTTGTAGAGTTCATATACTATTTGAAGAGTTTGTTTAAGCCACATCTACATATTCTTTCATTCACATACTTAAGTTCAACTTAAAACCTTCCTTTTTTCTGTAGGTTAACTATTTTAAAGTGTTTCAAGATACAATGAGGAAGTGGCTCAGTGCCTCAGTCAGGGAGAATCCCAGTGACATCTGCAGTGGAGAATTATGTGGAGAATGGGAAGCAGAAGAGGCCAAGATTGGAAGAGCAGGTGGGGAGCAGGACACTAGGTCAGACAGAATAAGAACACTGACGTGGAGCTTAAATGTTTTATATTGTGTTTTTAGCACTTTAATATGTGATTGTACTTAATAGAATAAGAAATTGATTAACTCACCTGTGCTATAAAGAGGAATTATATATTTATGTGAATAAAATAGAGTAATGAAAGTGGTAGAGCTTTTTAGAATAATCTGATGAGAGAGAAGGCTGGTGTTTTGTGTTTCACGCACCTCAATTAGGCACCTTATGGTGGGGCTTTACCTTTTTTCTTTTTTGGCTAGGGCCCTGCTGTGAGATAGTGTTTGGAATGAAATTCCAAAAGTATCATTTCTGATACTTAAAAACATTTTTTTTGCAGTAGGGATTTTTAAAATTTATTTTTAATTGGAGTATGATTGCTTTACAATGTTGTGTTGGTTTGTGCCATTCATCAACACGAATCATCCATAGGTATGTGCAGTAAGAGATTTAAAGCAACCATATTTTGAAATAATTTCAAAATTAGAGAAAAATGGAAAAACCATAGCCTTGACTAGACGGACCTTAGTCGGCAAAGTAATGTCTCTGCTTTTGAATATGTTTCCTAGAGTAAGAATATTCTTTTATAATCACAGTATAATGATCAAATTCAGCAAATTTAACATTAATACAGTACTCTTGTCTGTATCCTGCATTAAAGTTTTGCCAGTTTTCCCAATAATGCCTTTTATAGCACTTTCTTCCTCCCTCTATCTAGGGTTCAGTCAGTGTTGTGCAGTCCATTTAATTGTCACACTTCTACACCGTTGCTCAGCCTTTGTCTTTCATGAAATTAGACTTAGCACCAAAGAATTTTCAAGGAATGTTAAAATTAGAGTTTGTTATAAATCATTTGACTTTCTTTTTTTATAGTTCTCTTTTGGAGCTTGCTGCCGCATTTTAATGTTACTGCTTTGGCTTCTTGCATCTAGCTCAGTTGCCAAGAAGAAACATTTAAACTGATTCTAGTTTTCATTTTAAAATTGGATTGAGCTTGTTAAGGGGATTAGAAAGGACAACTCCTCCCCGCCCCCTCAAGATACCACTAGGATCAGTCTATTCATATGTAGTGGAACTAGAGCCAGAATGGGAACCTTTTACTTCTTGACTTGCTATCTTGAATGGTTATTGTAAAGTAAGTAATGAGTAAAAGTCAGTATAGAGTTCATATTGCAGAATTTGGTATAAACAGGATAATTAACAGAAATAAGCATCAGAGCTTACTAGACCTCTTTGAATCCCAGTGCATTACTAGCTGGGTAGTCTTGACCAGGTTCTTTAACCTTAGAGGAGAATTCAGGTAAAATGGGGATAATAATACCTACAGTGCATGTGTTTTGGGGAACATTAGAAATGATGCATAATAGTGCCTGTCTGGCACATAGTTGGTGCTCAAGAAATGATTAGTATGTTTTTATTATAGAAAGACAGCTCTAGGAGGTATCTTAAAAGTCACCCAGATAATGAAACCTGTTCAGAAAGGTTAAGTAATTGTGACTGCTTTATGAGAATGAAAGTGCCTTGAGAGTAGGGAATGTTGTATCTTTTACCTTATGTTCTTTTGAGTGTGTAGAGCACAGAGATGGACTTTAGATACTTGGTAAATAGTGATTGTTTAAATACATTTCAGACATCCAGATTCTTAATGTCAGGTAAATTAACATTTTTATCTGGTTTAAGAGATTTATTGTTGGTAAACCTTTGGAAGTCACATAGCTCTTAAAATATGCATTCAGGAAAAATGGTATTTCAGGCTTGTCAAGCTATCCATAGAAATGAAGCAGAAGTTTTAGGAATATATATTTGTGATTTCTAAATATTTATATTCGATACTAAGAGGATTTTCAACAAGCATAATTAGGCTGTTTTTCTGTAGCTTTTTAGCATATGTCAGATTTCAAATGTCACTTCATAGTAAATTGGTTTTTTCTGCCCTAACAGTTTTCTTCAGTCCTCATCTCTTTGCACACCAAAAATATCTTAACTACTGGACTCACTTTTAGTTTCTTTTAGGGGACACTTGTAACTTAGTTGGATATTTCATGAGTTTTGTTTTTTTGTAGCGGTCTTTCAAAGAACAGAGAAAGCATTTATTTTACTTAATCTGTTTTTTAAGTTCATTCTATCTTACAGTTACTATATGGGTCCATTGGATCATTTTATAAATCTAATATGCATTTGGAGGTATTACTGATCTTATTTTGTCTATATTTTGAAACATTTTGCTATTTCATCCAAGGAATTCATTATTCATTAGTTATTCTCAACTATGGGGGAAAAAAGGCTGAAATGATAAGAAAAAGGAAGAATGGTGGAATTACTTGAAGCTGAGGTTGGCAAACATTTTTGTAAAGCTTAAGATAGTATATATTCTAGGCTTTGTGTGCTACAGATGGTCACTGTGACATATTCTTTAAACAGCCCTTTAAACATGTAAAAACTCCTCCGCGTCCGGAGCTTGCATCAGGTGATGGGCTGGGTTTGCATGTGGGCCTTACTTTGCTGGTGCAGTACCCCTCAATCAGTCTCCATGTCGTATTGTCCAAAGAATTACGTCATCTTTCACGAAGTATGAACCGAGACTGGAGACACCATCTTCATTGTCTGCTTTCTACTTTTATTAGACAGAATTAGGAATTAATAATTTTTTATGTTTTTAATGGCAAAGAAGAAAATTGACAAAGGAACAAATTTTGCATTTATTGCATGAATCGGAAAATAAATACAAAGAGACAAATAGCAGCACTCTAGACTCTTCTGATGGTGGTGCGGTTGATCATATAAGTAAAATTTCAGGACTGAATCTTCTTAAATAAAAGAATGATGATCTCAGTGAATTTTCTTAACTATAAAAAATTGATGATTGAACAGTATATTTCTAAGGACCAAAAGAAAATATGGTATTCTTACTCATTCAGTCATTCAGCAAGGAGGAATTAATCATGAGTATTTTGTGACAAAATCTTGGACGTGTGGTTGAAGGATATGTGCTGGTATTCTTTCATCTCTTACCTTTGTGCTGCAAATTTGACTGAATACAGTTTGTAAGTGGACATTGCACCTGCTTAGGTTATGTTAATCACTTTGATGTTTGAGTTCCACACAAGTTAAGTGAGAAAAACCTTCTTGACTATATTTTTGCATGTGATTCTCTACTGAGACATATGAAAATGTTTTGTTCTTAAACAAATTGTGCCAAGCGATGAAATGTGGATACTGTATGATAATATGGAACGGAAGAGATTGTGGGGCAAGTGAAATGAACACCACCAAGCACATCAAAGACCTACCTTCATCCAAAGGAGGTGATGTTGTATATATGGAGGGATTGGAAGGGAGTCCTCTATTACGAGCTTCTTCAGGAGAACCAAACAATTAATTCCAACGAGTACTGCTCCCAGTTAGAACAACTGAAAACAACACTGGATGGAAAGTGTATGGAATTTGTCAACAGAAGATGCATAATCTTCCATCAGGATAATAAGACATCATTTTTTTTGTTGACCAGGCAAAAACTGTTACAGCTTGGCTGGGAAGTTCTGGTTTATCCACTGTGTTCACAGACATTGCTCCTTCAGATTTCCACTTATTTCTATCTTTACAAAATTCTCTTAATGGAAAAAATTTCAGTCCTCTGAAAGACTGTAAAAGGCATCTGGAATAGTTCCTTGCTCAAAAAGATAAAAAATTTCAGGAAGATGGAATTATGAAGTTGCCTGGAAAATGGTGGAAGGTAGTGGGACAAAACAATGAATACATGGTTCAATAAAGTTCTTGGTGAAAATGAAAAATATATCTTCTATGTTTACTTAAAAATCTAAAGGAATTTTTTTGCCAACGCAATGCAAAGATGATGAGAAGGTAATAAACGTAGAAATGAAAAGTTAATTGGATTGATTATTCTGATGTTCATAAATCTAAAAATGGCAGTGATTTGAAAATTAAAAATCAAAGAAGGTGGCCGTTCTTCAACAATTTATGAGCCATTAAAAATTTCAAGTATTGCACTTTGACAGTACAACTACCAGAAGAAGGACCAGAAGTAATGATAAGCTTGAACCTAACAGAGATGTGTTTAAAGTCAGGAGTCAGGTTTATAAAATGGATATATTCCATATTTATTAGTGACGCTTGATGAACAGTTGTATTCAGAGAATGTGGCTCATTTTGTTTTATTGTAACTTAAATACCAGGCACATGTGGGAAATCTAGAGTGTGTATTTGAGTTTGCTGTGCTTTGTTACTCATTGAAAATTCCAATAAAGTTGTTTTTTACTCTCATTCTTCCAAACATTTGTTGTGAAATGACTTAAAATGTATATATATTTTAAAAGAGTCAATTAGACCCAGATAGTAAATGATGATGACTACTTTTCCTTGTATACTAACAGTAAAACACTAGTTTCCTATATGATTTCTCCTCTTGAGTTATGCCTTGTTAGTTAGGTTAGTGAGGAGGAATACTTTGAGAAACAGCCTTGAAAGATTGGCTGCTGCTTTTACTGTTGGAATGTTACTGAGGACTTTATGCAATGTATTTCTTTTTTTTTTGAAGACCAGATGTTTTACTTTCACTGCTGTTTTTGCTTTTTAATTTTTTATTATAAGACTCAGTGTCACTGATCATGCTTTTCTTTTGACTTTGGCTATCATGAATTCATATACAGAATTAAGCACTCACTCTTAGTTTGTATTTTATGTTCCAATGTTTCTTGCCAGTATTTTATTTTATGGTTTGCAAACAAGAACTTTTGTACTTGGAGGGTATCAACTACTGTGTCAAAACCTGTTTTGAGAATAAAATTGACTAAAGGAATGGCTTAATTGCACAGTAGATTTCTTTGAAAATATTGATTAAAGATTATTGAAGACTTGGAGTTTTATTTTTCCCCCTTACATTGTCTTGGTTTCAGAGAGCTTTAAAATAAAAAAGTCAGAATATTTCCTTAGCCCCAGTTTTTACAGTGGATCGTAGACAGCTTTACCTAGGACCCCACTCATTTGCTGAGAGCTTGTGTATGATAAAAGATGGAGATTAGAGATGACAAGGCTTTCTGCTCGGGCACATCACTCCCTGGGTTATTATAACTAAGGCAAGTGTATTGAGTCATTTTCCTGAGTCTGATACACAGACAAATAACAGTGCATTTTCTGGACTTAGCATGATTCTTAGCTTAAAACAGTTAAAATGATGGCGAAAGGGATTCCAAAATATCCCTCCATAAAAGCAACAACACCAATAACAACAAAAAACTGGCAGAAACTGTATATATGGTGGGAATCAACCTTTTCAGGCCCCTGGAAACTAACCAAAGGCTTGTCACAACCAGAGGGACGTTTATTAAGAAAAAACACCAAATCTCTGTGAGAACAGTGAGCTTTGTGGTGTTTTAATCCACCGTGATCTCAACCCTTTTTCCTCTGCTCAATGGTAGCCTTGAAAGTAACAGACCATGTTCTTGGTATTGATACTGATACCAGAAGGAGCACAATGGACGTCATTCACAATTAATTGTAATTATTTAGTTATGTGATTCTTTGAAAGACAGAATCAAAAGGTTTGCCTTTATGTCATTTAACTTGGAACTCTTCCACTGCTAAAGTGACTTCTTACAAGGGTTTGTCAAAAATGTTTACAGGTAAATGTAATGTTTGCATATATATTACAAATATTTACAGGTCATTGATGCCTGAGGAAGTGTCAACAGTTGGGGCAAACATCAGACTAACCAACAAGTTTGGAAGGGAAGGCTGTGAATTAGATACTTAGGAAACAAGGGCTCTGAAATTCTCTGACCTGGGAATTCCTAGGAATCTAAATGACCACATGGGTGTCCAGGGCTATGCACATGCTTGGGAAAGATCTAAGAAGGTCCTAAGGTTTCACTGCTGGCCGACCTTGAAGGCATGAGTTTTGAAGCCATGTCTCAGCACATGGAGCCCACCTGCAAAACATTGGGAGAATTTGGTTCCAGGCTTCTAAGGCAGTCTCTTTCCATTCACTAGCTGATCATTAAGCTAATAAGGGACTTTAGTAGTCACAATGATAAAAAATAAAGACTTTATAGTATTAATTCAGAAAAATCATTAAACAAGAAAACAGCTACAACAAACAGTGGCAATAAACCTTAAGAAGGGGTGAAACATCTAATTGCTGGAATTGTCAATTATTGAATATCTAGTTTTCAACAAAAAGCTATGAAGCATACAAGAAACAAGCCCCTTTCACAGAAGAAATGACTAGAAACTACCTAGGAAGTAAGAGACATTGGACATAATAGTCAAAAACTTTAAGGAAACTTCTCAGACATGCTCAGTAAAGGAAATCAGGAGAATGATATATCATCAAACAGAAAAAGAAGTAAAAATTGAAAAAAAAATTGAAGTAAAATAAACTATGGAGTGGAAAAGTACAGCAATGGAAATGAAAAATTGAGGGTTTTAGTAGCAGATTTGAGTAGGCCCCCCAAAATCAGTGAATTTGAAAATAAGTAAAATATCAGGTTTGAAGAGCTGAAAGAAGAATGAAAAACGAACAGAGCTCTAGAGACCCATGAGACACCATCAAGCATGTCAGTGTTGGGAGTCCCAGAGGAGGAGAGACAAGGGGTGGAAAAAATATTTGAAGAAATACTGCCCTAAAACAAATTTGATGAAAACTTTAATCTACACTTAAGTAGCTCAACAGACTCAAATAGGCTTAGCTTTAGGACATGTTAAACTGACCAGAGAAGCAACTCATCATGTACAAGGGTCCTTATTAAGTTATAGCTGATTTCTCATCAGAAACATTGAGTCTAGAGGCAGTAGTAGGCTGACATATTGCAAGTACTGAAAAAATGTCAATTGAGAATTCTGTAGCCATCAGAAATGAAGGCGAAATAAAGATATTCCCAGATAAACAGAAATTGAGAGAATCATGACTAGAGGACTAACCCTACTACTAATACTAAGTCGCTTCAGGTGTGTCTGACTCTGCGACCCCATAGATGGCAGGAAATGCTAAAGGGGGTCCTTCAAGCTGAAATGAGACCTGAGACGTAAATCAGATACATGTTAAGTAAAAACACAGGTAAAGGTAACTACACAGATAATTATAAAAGTCAGTATTAATACATACTTTGTAACTCTGCTCTTCCTATTTGATATAAAAGACAATGACATAAAACATTGTCTGCTTATTGATATAGTGGGCTTCTCTGGTAACTCAGTGGTAAAGAACCTGTCTGCCAGTACAGGAGAATGCAGATTGAATGCATGGATTGGGAAGATCCCCTGGAGAAGGAAATGACAACCTACTCCAGTATCTTGCCTGGGAAATCTCACGGACAGTGGAGCCTGATGGGCTGTAGTCCACGGGGTCACAAAAGAGCTGGACATGACTTAACTAACACCACCACAACATAGTCATACTGTGTATGAAGATGTAATAATTAGTGACAATAAACAACATAAGGAAGAGAAGCAGTTACATAGGAGCAAAGTTTTTGTATACTGAATTTTGTATACTGAAACTATTTTGTATACTGAAATTTAAATTTTGTATACTGAAATTGATATTAATCCAAATTAGAGTTGTTATAAATTAAGGTGTTAATTGTGTAGTGCAGTCATTTAAAGAATATAATAAAAATTATGATAAAGAAGTTTAAAATCATATACTAGCAGGTATCTATTTAACACAAAATTCAACTCTCCAATTAAAAGGCAGAGATTTGCAGAATGGATTAAAAGACATGATTCAACTATTGATTCAGAGAGAGAAATGGGTTGGAAGTAAAGGATGAAAAAATACATATGCAAGCTGAAATCAAAAAGGGTCAGTCTTTCAAAAAGATGTAACAGTAGCAAACTTGTGTGCACCTAAAAGAGCCTTGGTATACATAAGTCAGGTATTGACAGTGGAAAAGAGAAATAATCAGTTCAACAGTAGTTGAGAACGTCAGTACCTTACTTTAATTATGGACGGAACAGCTAGACAGAAGATCATCAAAGAAATAGAAGACTTGAACAACACTATAAACTTGATTAGACGTAGCAGAACATTCTGTTCAATAGCAGCAGAATAGGCATTCTTCTCAAGTGCCCATGGAACATTTCCTTGACACATCAGGCCACAAAACAAATCTTAGTATATTTTAAAAGATTGCAGAGTATGTTTTCAGACCACATTGATGGAAATAACAGAAGTAAACCTGGAAAATGTACAAATAAGAGGAAATTAAATAAAATACTTTAGTGAAGTGTGTGTATGTATTTTTAAAGCACAGAAACATAATGGTTGCAAGTTATTGTATTCATTAAAGCATTTGCCTGGAATGCGGGAGACCTGGGTTCAATCCATGGGTCGGGAAGATCCCCTGGAGAAGGAAATGGCAACCCACTCCAGTACTCTTGCCTGAAGAATCCCATGGAGGGAGGAGCCTGGTAGGCTACACTCCATGGGGTCGCAAAGAGTTGGACACGACTGAGCGACTTCACTTTCACTTGAAAAATTAAGAAGAGATTTGATAGTTTCAGTGAGTGTTCTGGTTATTAGGAATGCATGTTGTCCCAGATCATTGTTCTGTAGTATTAGTTTAGACATTTTATAGTCCTATTAAAAGAGTAGATAAACCACTAATCTATTCATTGTATTTTTTTCTTCTTTCATGATTGTTTTATATGGATTAATAAAACTGACCTATATTTTTTCATGTTTAAGTTGGCTGACACTTAGAGGATCAGGTATATCAAATACACATGTAATCTGTTTTATGTATTTATGATACATATATACTTAAAAATGATATATTGTAAAGTGGAAAATTATTATTTTCTGAATAAGTTGCAGATTTCTTTATTGCCTATTTGATAATAGATCTTCAGGTGTTGAGTGGGGTGAGTCATGACATGTAGTAAAATATGCCATGTCATTGTTGATATGGCAGTTGAGAGCTCTTTCTTTGTATAATAATCAGAAAATATTAAAACTAATTCTAAAAATCTTTAAAGATATCCTTTCATCATAGCATCGAGAATCT